>LPNX010413177.1:16661-103283 GCA_001517045.1 Pseudotsuga menziesii
GCTTTTTTTTTTATCAATGCATGAATGTCTTTGAATGTTTGAAATGCTTTTCAATTTTGTCTTTAAACAGTAAATCCAGCACATTCTTGAGTAGTCATCAACAAATGTCATAAAATACTTATCCCCATTTGCTGAAGGAGTTGGCATTGGGCCACATAAATCAGAATGTACTAATTCTAATTTCCCACTTGCTCTGAAATTAGATTCATGGAATGGCAGCTTACTATGTTTCCCTAATATACATGCATCACATTTGTTCTTCTCTTTGGGAATGGTGGGAAAAACAAATACACCATTCTTTCTCAACAAACGAAGACTGTTATAATTTAGATGACCAAATCTTGCATGCCACAATGATCTAGATGACATATTACCTTCTCCATGCTGAGAGAGGTAAGCATAGTTCTGAACTCTTGCAGATGAACCCTTTAGCTTCAGCAGCTTCCCATCTTCGTATCTAGTCATGATGACTTGGTTGTCATAGGACTTTCTTATTTCAACGATTCCATCAAACATGTGGATGGAATGGCCTTACCCCGCATCTCCACCAAGGACAACAGGATTCTCTGCAACTCTGGAAGATAGAGAACATTCTTCAACAGGAAATCAGGTAATCCAGGCATCTTCAGTCGAATGGTGCCCATTCCCTTTGGTTTAAGACTTGACTTATCTGCAAAGTAAACTATGCCATCTATTGTTTCATTAAGTTCTTCAAAACAGTCTTTTCTAAATGTCATGTGTGATGTTGCACCAGTATCAAGCAGCCAACAATATTTGTAAGATGAAAGTGAAGTCATTTCATTAATTCCAAGATTACAATGTGCAACAATACAAGAATCAGAAGATTTACTAGAATCTTGATTTTTACTGTCATCATTCTTCTGGTTATGCTTGTCTTTGATGGAGTCCCACGAAGCCCAACACTAATCTGATGTGTGCCCAGTATTTCCACAACGCTTGCACTGCAAATCTGATCTTTTGGTGAAGTTATTTCTGCCCCCTCTGCCTCTGAAGTTTCTTCTTCCTCTGCCTCTCTCTTTGCCAGAGAGAGTGACACCAACTACAGATGCTATAGATTGCATTTTTTTCAATTGTTAGTGTAATTTACAATAATGACAAAGAGAATGGGATAATAGAAAAAACAATAACCTTGCAGGTCTACAGTCTCTGCCAAGGTGATTTACAGTCTTAATATGCTGTCAATAAGTTCATAAGCAAATTTGCTAGTGGCAATCTCATACACAAATACAATTCTTTGCATACTTTTTGCAGCAGAATGAAAGAAAATTGAAACTCATCAATTCAATTCTTTATGCAATCAACATGATGGGTAGTCGCAACAATCTTCAAAATACTTCTTACAAGTAACAGAAGGGTCGAGTCTCAGCAAGTCAATCTTCAGCTGTCAACAATCTTCTCATGCAATGGTTCAACGCAGCATCAAAAGAGTGCTCTCATTTCTCTCAAAGCCAAGAGAGCATGGTTACTTATTAGGGTTAGGTATAGCGTCTCCATCTCAACCATCAGTTCCCTGGTCTGTTCCATTTCCTTTGACAACCCCTCAACCAATCATCCAGTAGCACCTCGTTAATGCAGACTCTACCATTATTGAATTCACTTCACCCCATCATATGTATCTGCGGCCCTGGCGAAATTAGTTGTGTAGAGGTCTGGGGATTAAATCTCTATTCGCAAACTTTTGCAGAGTAAATCGTGAGGATTTTTGAGCATGACTGTTGCTGTGAAGAGCAGAAACGAATGGAAGTATGAAGGCCATGATCTCTCAGACCTACCTCCATTCTGCTATGGAGTTCTGAAGCATTGAAGATATGGGCACGGCCTTTGAAGAGACCATCGTTGAATGATCCGCCTGAAGTTTTGAAAGTGGAGTCATTGCGTGAAGAGTTTATTTGCTGCGAATTCAAGGAGCCGCGACCTCTCACCTGGTAGCTGAGAAGACTGCTACGACCTCCAAGTGACTGACAATCATTAATCCTTACTGTGGATTATGAGTACTCTTGAAAAATCCAAATAATCTAGTTAATGAGGAGGTAGAAGTGGAGGAATCTGGGACGGTTCCATCATTCCCAGCGAGCATCGTGTATTTAGACTTGCGAGTAAAGTTGGTACATTGAAATTCAAGCGTTTCAGCGAGAATTATCTGAACATAGTTGGCGACTTCGTGCAGGTTCTTCCCACCCGAGCAGGTGAGCTCGAGCGGGAGCTGGTCGAGGAGTGTGACTTCGTAGACGGGCCTAGGATCACAGTGGTGCAATGTTATACTGAATAATGTTGGTAGAACGTTTCAAGACTCTCCTTTCATGACAAAGATTGTTGATGGAACACGTGAATATGTGAAGATCAAGTCTGAACATTAGTGACTGAAGAATGATGTTGAAATACACGCCCTTTCTCAACTGCATGAAGGTAATAAGTTGCATAATTTTTTATGTATTGCCTGTGACCGTTGGAAGTGCATAAAACCTAATTTTGCCCTAGTTTTATGCATGAAGTGTAATATGATGACTCTACTGTGTATATGATGCGGCATGATCGATGTGTATTTGACTTATGGAGAAATAATATGCTATGTATGAGTTCAAGACATATGTATTGAAGAATATAAGTCTGTAGTTGCTCAGAAGACTGCTATACCTAACCCTAATATGTAACCACGCTCTCTTGGCTTTGAGAGAAATGAGAGCACTCTTTTGATGCTATGTTGAACCACTGCATGAGAAGATTGTTGACAGCTGAAGATTGACTTGCTGAGACTCGACCCTTCTGTCACTTGTAAGAAGTATTTTGAATATTGTTGCGACTACCCATCATGTTGATTGCATAAAGAATTGAATTGATGAGTTTCAATTTTCTTTCATTATGCTACAAAAAGTATGCAAAGAATTGTATTCGTGTATGAGATTGCCACCAGCAAATTTGCTTATGAACTTATTGACAGCATATTAAGACTGTAAATCACCTTGGCAGAGACTGTAGACCTACATATTAAGACGGTAAATCACCTTGGTAGGTCTGAGAGATCATGGAAAACGACGGAGAGTTCGAAATCAAGCCAATGTGCATTCTCGAAAGGACGGTCACAATGCTCTGGAACCGAGCCATAGGGCAGGTAAAGGTGCAATGGGAGCACTACGATCCTGAAGAGGCTACATGGGATCTGGAGGATGCTATGAGATTGGCACATCTGGTTTTGTTCAATTCTGCAGAACACTGAGGCGGTACCAGTGTAGCATTTTGTTCAATTTTATAAAGCACTTAGGATAGTGCTATTGAAGGGGGAGGGGAATTTAACACCCCTATTTTGACCCCATTTGCATTAGACGTATATGATGTATATATTGTAATTAATTGTGGTGTGGAGATAAAGGAAAAATCTCCACCATCGATTTAATGCTTTATGTTCCGGCGATTAAAAATCGTTGCCGATGGTATATTCGTGCTAGCTGACACATTATAATTTCTACATCATGTAAATATGCATTTTAATTAAAATACCCACAACCAGCTATGTCTATGCAACAAATAATGAGATGGGGGCATGATTTCCTAAGGATAAGGAGGGGAAAATATTTAACCTTTGAGGACAATGGGGAAAAGCCAAATGTCAAAGGGAGAACCCATGAAACAATCAACTACCTTTCTTGTCTCATTCACCCAATCATTTAATTCTACCAGAAATTGGTTGAAGTAGTTATTGCATGGGGATGGGAAGAGTATGGGAAGGAAATTCGAATTTGGGGAAAACCCATTTTTGGGGAAAACCCATTTTTGGGGAAATCAATTTTGATTTTTGGGGCAAGAAAACACCCAAAATGTATTCCCATTTGGCCATACATCCATGTTCTTCATTTTTCCTCACGTAGGAAGCTTGGGAGCTGTTTTACCTCCATGAATTTTCTTGTGGTATGTTCTCCTTCATGAATTGGAGCTCCTGGGAATTTTCATCATCATCATTCACCCATGTTGGTGCTCTCTCAAGAGGCAGGGAATTTCCTGTGTGTGAAATTCATTTTTGGGTTTTTGTGAGTGTGTTTTTCCCTCATGTGGGAAGTCATTCCTTCATTCTCCTAGGATGTGTATTCGGTTTTGTAACGATATGTGGTTGGGTTTCTTCCCCCAACATTTTTGTTTCATTTTCCCTACTTATGTCCAAGCTAAAAATCATTTTTGAATTGCCCAACGATTTGGAGGAGAGACCACATGCTCTAGGGTGTGTTTGATTTTTTTTTTTGCTATGTTAGGGCCAAAACGTCCCTAGGAAATCGAATTCGCTATTAGGGGTTGTTCTTACCCTTCTTGGCAATTAATTATGTCATCAAACTGTTTTTCCTCCCTAAAAATTGTGTATGTTATTGTGTTTGCAATTGGTCTTTGGATTATGTAGGATTGGAAAGGAGTCTACTTGACAAACCTATTGTTTTGCAAGAGCCTCACAGATAGAGCTAGAGGGATGGCTCTCTTCTCTACACCCCCCTGAATAGTATTGGAAGGGAATTGATGGCCTGAGAGACTGTGTAGCAAAGAAGGGAATGATTCCTTGTGTTCGGTGTGTGTGGATTTCCTAGGAGTCAAGTTAGTTCTGGTGTAGGCACCCTTAGCTCTTTAGTGAGCCCACTAGCTAAGTAGACAGTGCTTCCATCTCCTGATAACCTGATAAACCCAACTTGTTGGCTTGGTTATGTGTTGTTGTTTACCCTTGGTAGTCTGATAAACCAAAACATAGCTTTGGCTTGACTAAGTTTTGACATATCTTTGGCTATGTGTGACCCTACTTAGTTTCCTTTTCCTTGGGGAATCATTCCCAGCTCGGGGGTGGTACTGTTGCTGAGAAATTAAGAAGCACACTGGGCTATGGTTGGGTGGAACGTTGCATCGACATAGTTGGTTGCGGACGAGATTCTTTATAAGATAAGTATTCTTGTCTATTTCATCTCTACAATTGTATTTGATGTTTAATGAAAATGATGAACATGCTAAATGCTTGAATGGAATGTAGTTGGCTTCTGTTGTATGATAAATAATTATGCATCTATGCATGTTTTAGTTCTAAGCGTTTCAATTTTTATCATCTGTATGTTCATGGGGCTAGTTTCCTAGGTAAATACATTAGAGGAAATTTCAACTCAAAATGGGCCTCCTAAGGAAAATTAATAAAATAATAGTTAAAATAATAAAATAATATTTATTAATTTTGGAGGAAGAAAAGAAAAAACTACTTTTTTGTTTGTATTTTCAACATATCTCTTTGTGTTTTAACTCAAATTTTGAGCGGGAGAGCTCATTGGATGGGAAATTTAATTTTGTATCCAACGAGTACACACTTGGCATACTTTTGATGGGCCCCACTACCCCAAAAACAAGAAATACCTAAAAAAAACATGATGATGATGTCATCATCATGTTTTTTCAGGTATTTCTTGTTTTTGGGGTAGCGGGGCCCGTAAAAAGTATGCCGAGTGGGTACTCGTTGGATGCGAAATTTAATTCTGCATCCAATGAGCTCTCCTGATTGAAATTTGAGTAAAAACATAGGGATATATGTCAAAAATACGAACAAAAAAAGTAGTTTTTTTATGATACCTATCCCCAAATTTATATTAAAAAATTATTTAAGAGGTGCTCCGTTTTTTAATTTTAAAGAATTTTGATTGGCTAATAAATGATTCCATGGAATTTGTTTTATTTTTGGAAGGCACATTTTAAATTGAAATTTCCTCTAATGGCAACATCGATAGCATCCTCTTCGTCGGTTGGAGGGTTGGGGACGTTACACAACTGCTTTTCCTTAGAAAATACATTATTGTAGACTTGAGGGGGGTTCCCTTTTTATTGGTCAGAACTCAATATCATTTTGGTATACTTTTTCTAGTTTTATCACTCTTTGAGGTATATGTTGCACAGTTGACATTACAAACCAGTTTGTTAGTTGAGTTATGACTGTACTTTTTCTAAGGAACCTTTGTAGTTGTGACTTTCACTAGCTGATTCTGTGTTGCTCAACAAATTGAGGGACTAGTGAAAAAAGAAAATAGCATGTGATCAATAAGTCTGTGTTTGCTAAAATATTGTTGCACATGAAAATCTCACATTGCTTAGTCAGCCTTTAGATGACTTTCTTGTTGCTTTTCAACCACTCAAAAATCCTAATCTGGATCACCTTGGCCATTTTTTTCCTTGACCTAGAAGGAATGGTGCTCTTTTAACTTTTCCATAGAGTGTCGACGATGCCTCCATCAGTTGAGAAAAAAGCACCATTATCCCTTTTGCAGTAGGAAAAATCTTAAATCGGTGCTCTATCCAATTTACCAAAAAGTGCCGATGGTCACTTACAGGTTAAAAAAAGAAGTTTCTAGAAGATTATGTATGGAATCCTTCATGGAATTAGTTCTTGCATGTTTGGGAGAGGTGGCATTCTCCTCCCTCACCTGTAGGGATCTTATTCTATCCTTTTGTCAAGTCATCCTATGGATTTTTGGCCTATAAATGAAGCTTCTATGAAGAGAGTGGGGGAGACCAAAAAAATCATCCTTATGCTACTAGTTTGAAGTCTAGATAGAGGCAAAGTAGAGGTAACTTGTAGCTAGAGAGGTCTTCATTGGAGTTTGTAGACATTTGTTGAGACAGAAGCTTTCAACATCAAGGATTTTGGTTGTACTTCTTCTCGCCCATTATTAATACAAAAACATTTCCCTTTCCTGTATTTGATTATTGTGTTTGTGATTAAATATTATTGGACTCCTTGGTCACCAATATGGATAGTTTATTATCATGATGCTCTCATATTTTTGTTTGTCTTGGTATCCGTCTTGCAGATATTGAACCATCTCAAGGACTTTCCGGAGAACAGATAAACAGGTCTGTGGTTGAGGTATATGATGTGTTATGTTAATGTATTTGACTATTCAAGGGAAGGATATGTGGTTGTGATTCTTTTGTTCTGTAGTTGTGTTTTGCATTATAGAGGAACAAGCAGTTTTAGCACTAGTTGAGAATTCCTAGTAACAAAATTGGTGACTCCATTGGGGATGTCAAAATCGATCAGATCTGGGGAATATCTAGTCAGATCTAGTGCAGATCGAGTCATATACACAACTCTTTGGTAACCATTCCATTGGTGAATTTTTTCACTCTCTACTCTTTGTTGTTTCAGTCTACAAGGTAAGCTGCTCCTTTCATTTTATTTATGATAATTTTCCTCAGTTTTGGATTATAGTTTTTATTGTTCTCTGGGTAATTTCTTTTTTTTTACTATTTCCAGTTCAATTGAGACTTTTTTGTTTCTCCTGCAGTTCTGAATTTTTAGTATACTATCTAGATGGTGCACCTCTCTATGGTTGATAGAGAGTTGATCTTTTTTCAGGGTTCCTTTTCCCTTGACTGACAGAGCGCCGCTCTCCTTCCAGGGCACTTCTTCCTTGAGCAGACAAAGCGTCCTCCATCATCCAGGGTGCTTTTCCTTCCAATTTTCATTGCGCCATAGGTGCTTGTGTCTTGAGTTCCGAGCACGTCGATTCGAATTCTGAGGTAGGTTTCAAAAACTCCTTGTAAAATTTTGTTTGTTTGAAATTTTTTTATTTTTCTGGAAAGTCTGTGTGATTTTTTTGCTTCTCTGATATTTTGTTGTGTTCTTTGCATCTGCCTACTATTTGAGAGTACTTTGTGAACCTGATTCTCTTTTGAGCTCAGTTTCCAAAGGGTTGATCTTTTTCATTCTTATAGGGGAAAATGGTAGATAGTTTTTGTTTTTGTTTTAACGAAATATCTGGAAATTTTTACTTTTGAAAAGAAAATCATAGCCTCTCTTAACTTAGTTCATTTTAATTTGCTTTGAGTGCCTCATATTTTCCAGAAAAATACAAAAAATAAACATTTTAGTTTCTTCTTGTTTATGCTTTAGAAGTTGTCATTTTTTTGGCATAAATAGGTTAGAAGAAATAGATTTTTTGACATTGTAGCAAAGATAGTTTGCATGCACACTAGAGGCTTAGTTTCTTTGTCAAAATTTTCAAAAATATTTTGAATGCTTGTTGAAAAAATTGTGTGTTTGAAAAAACTTCATTTTCTTGCATTTCTCCTTTCAAGTTTGTGTTCTTGAAATGGCATTATTTTAAGGTTCTTGAAAAAAGAAAAAGAGAAAATATTCTCCTTACCCTAAATTGTTTTCATCGAAAGTCAAAGAAGTGTTTTCTGTTGCATATAGAATTAATCTGCATTATTGGAGACAACATTTCCACAAACATTCACCTAGTCATCAAGATAAAATCAATGGTAGCTTTAGGTTAAAATTTGTATAGAAATTTGAGTAATAGGATAGATACATGTTCGGGCATCGTTAAGCATAGGAGCTATCATTATTTTTCTGCACTACATCCCGGGACTCACGTAGTTCTTCCACGTACCATCGGTATATAGAAACGGTATTTCATGTACCCTTGAGGTATATAGAAAGGTTCTTTCATGTACTCGATTGTATATAGGAAGGTCCCTTGTGAACGGTTGTGAAATAGACAACACTACTACCGATTTGAGCTCCCACATACCTTGCGTATATCAGGGGACCCCACTAGGATACCCTATCCAAACCAAGTTAACCTCTTGGCCATCTTGGATTTACGGGAAAAGCTTGTAAAGTCTTGATAATCCTGGTGATAAACTGGACTTTGAACCCCTCTTATCATTTAATATTTCTTGTGACCTTTAGCTCTGTGTAGGTGTTTTTGTGTGATTTTTTTGACCTAGGTTATAAGACTTTCAGCCGCCACCATGGCTGAGCAGTTTGCGCGACGTCAATCGCATAGGTTGCAGGGTTTACCTCCTGACTCTCCTCCAGTCATGGAAGGGGAAGAAGGGGTAACCATGGAGATAATAGCTTCGACTAAGGATCATATGGAACTAACTCCACCTAGAGGAAATTTCTCTACTCATGCTAGTCCTTTAGTCCAATTACCTCCTACAACCGATGTTTCTGTACATCCACCATTGGGAGGCCATGGTGATACTGCTGCCCCACCAGATTATGGTCCGAAGGATCCTTTTTGGAGGAATTATATGGGCCAAGATATTGTTGAATTTGGGCTTATCAGACCCTCACTAGGAATTCCTCCCTTAGGAGAGGAGGAACAAAGAAGAATTAATGCATCTCTCGATTGAGCTCGTAACTTTTCAAAGAGAATAGAAAGAATTATTCCTCCACCTGTGTCCCATCATGAAACTTTACTGGGATGATTACCCCGTAATATAGACCCTTGGCCTGAAGATTAAATTAAACCTTCTTCCGATGGCCACCCAACTTATGGTGAGACTTATCGTAACCCATGTCCTGAAGGATATCGTTCACTAGCTCAAGTGTTAGGACCTATTGAAGAAATTTTGTTTCAAGGTAATCCAGGTGTAAAACAAAACCATACAATTTCACATCGTGGACTTATTACTAGACCTTCCATACCTGTCATAATTGGGGGGAAACCCTCAAATCAAGCCATGTCAGTAAACTCTCACTCCAGGGGGAAACCCCCGGCACAAGTTACGTTACCTATCAGTGGAACTATGTCTAGTTCAAAATAAGTTGCAGTTATACCACAACCTGCAGTAGTTATACCCCCCACAAATACCCNCGGGCCAACCCTTAGGGCCACAACCTGTCAACAATATGGCTTCTTGGGGATATACTTATCTAGGAACTCAATAGCGTATGGTTAATCAAGTTTACCAACAACCACCACCTACGACTATTTATCCTAGAATGCCTTACCCTGGAAATGATTTTTTACCTTGGGGACAACCAAATTGGTCAAATATCTCATCATATGGAGGAAATTTTGTGAATACTACCGAAGGATATGGTGGACCTCCCCCCAGAGGACCACCGCGAGAACCTAGAGGACCTGGTGGACCATTTGGTGAACCACCAACACCACCTGGTGGAGGAGGACTACCACCACCACCTGGCAGAGGAGGACCACCACCACCACTTGGCGGAGGCAGACCCACCCCACCACCTGGAGGAGGAGGACCACCACCACCTTCCGGAGGACCGCATCCCTCAAGGGGCCCACCTCCCCACGAAAATTCTGGAAACCAACGGCCTTTTCAACAAGCTTCGGGGCATCATCTATACCCATCTATCAATCCGCATATAGTCCTACTGGTCAGCAAATTCCCTATCAGTATTACCAATACCCACAACCAAATCAACAATTACCATTTCTAGCCACTTTAGATTTGCCAGACTTGTCAATATTGATAAATGACCCAATTCATCATGACCCCTCCTAGCCCGCCATTCTTGTAAAGTTGACTTCCGATATACCTAAGTTTGATGGTAAACCTGGTGAAGATCCCAAAAAAATTGTGATGACATTTTACTTGTGGTGATCACCCAATTCTTTGATGGATGGTTCAATCTGTTTACTCCTTTTTCAGAGAACCCTCACTGGCATTGCTGCAAAATGGTACATCGAATTACCACAGCACTCTTTTTTGGATTTTAATTCCCTAGCAATGGCCTTTTTGACACTCTTTCAACTTCCAATCTGATATGAAATAGGTACAGACCTTTTAACCTTGCTTTGCTAGACCACCTCTACTCATATCTTCGATCATATTCATGAATGGAGAAGAAGATGAAGGTTGATTAAGGCCCCTATTCCTGATCAGTTGCTAGCTGATTGGCTTACAAAGTATTTAATACCACCTATTGCTAGATATGTCTCCATGGGAGGCAGTGTGACTGAGGAGTAAGCTATTAACCATGCTTAGTACCTAGACTTGGTGTATTCCCAGTCGGGCACTTTGTATGGTTTGATTCCCCATGCTCCTAGGCCTACTACAAACCCTTCGAGACCTGCTACGGAACCACCTACTGATGGAATACTTGGTTCAGTTTAGACACAAATAATGGCTAAATCCTCTAAGAAACAAACCGCCACTCCATCCAATCAACAAGCACCACCTTCCAAAACTGCATCCCCTCTTGTTGCTTCCGCTAAAGTAAATGCAGTTCAATCCACTAAATCTTCAGGTGAAAATAAAAAAGGTAAAAATAAATCTGAAAAACCTGGCAACCAACATGAAGGAAATAAAACATAGGATACGGATAACAATTCAAAAGGAAATAGAAAGGTGAAGTACCCTTGTTTAATCTATGGAGGTGATCATTTTACAAAAGAATGTCCTCGTCGTGAGAAAGTTCATAAATTTTAAAAATCTTCACCCACCCCAGCCATTTTAAAAGGTCCTTTCCCTTCCCAATAATAGTTAATTGATCATAAGTTCTTAAACGAAACTTCTTCCTCCACTGACGAAGTTCATATGATGTCTACTGAAATAGTGAATTTGAATACAAGAGCACACAGTTATGACCCTCCTCCGGAAAAGAAACCTGATGATATTCCATCTGAAAAAACCTCAACTAATAATGGCCTTGATATTGAAAAACCTATACCTGAAGCAATTTTCCATCCACCAAAGGGCACTCTATGTAAGTCCATAATCAATCCTAACGCTCGTGCCGCCTAATACTATAATATTGTTGAATATTTGGCCCAGGCACCTTGCACTATGTCGGCTTTAGAAGTACTTCAAACCTGCCCAACTCAACGAAAAAAATTGCTTACTGCTCTTGGCGCTATGGATCCGGAGAATAGTAATATCATCACTTTCAAACTAGATGATTTCAAAATGAGACTTTCACATTAGTTATATTTCCAGATCACTACAAAGATTGCTCGAAAGACTATCTATCGTACCATTTTGGACGAGGGTGCCTATACATCAGTTATGTATTTATCTTGCTAGAGAGCCATTGGATCTCCAGAAATCAACCGTTCACCTACCACTCTTAAGGATTTTGATGGTCGCGGCTTTCAACCCTATGGATTAATACCTTCCATCCATGTTGAACTGGGGGGAAAGTCAATCTCCATTCATATCGAAGTCGTTGGCACTCCTTTGGATTACAACTTACTCCCAGGTTGCAACTATTTTTATGCTATGCAAGCTGTATCATCAACCATTTTTTGGATCGTCCAGTTCCCATTCCAAAGAAATATTATTACTGTTGACCAGTTAGAATTCATCACACCTAGTGCCATTACAAATGATGAAAACAACATTATG
Source organism: Pseudotsuga menziesii (assembly GCA_001517045.1). NCBI lineage: Eukaryota > Viridiplantae > Streptophyta > Pinopsida > Pinales > Pinaceae > Pseudotsuga > Pseudotsuga menziesii. Next base: position 28,800 of record LPNX010413177.1, read on the forward strand.
CTCTAGAACACCCCATAGTATTAAGACATCATAGTAGGCCTCATCAAAGATTCTTCACTTATGGGAGTCTTTCCTTCCTTCGACCCTCCTCTTGCTTCACAAACTACATCCATTAATATGATTTCTAGCTCTTGTACATACAAAGGAAAAGCAATTGTTGATGAATCCTCATCCTTTACCCCTTTTGAAGAGATGTACAATGCAATCCAGGATTATCTTTCACACACACTTCCTACAGATGAGTCTATCATGAAAGTTATGTCGTTAGATGAGATGCCTTGGGAAGGTCATCATCACAGATCTTCTTTCCTTCCCCCTTGCCATATGGTAGAAAACCACTTTGCCTCCATGGTTTCATCTGATATAGTCATTAACCCTCAGTCTCCAATCATCACTCATAGTGTCGATTCTGAAGGGAATTTATGCAACATCACCTAGATGATACCTGTTGACATATCCATGAAATCGGGTGTTTCCGAGAACATTTCCATAGGATAGAACTCTTCCCTGAAGAAATCCAAACATAGACGACTCTTTTCAAAGAATTTATAGACTTCTTCGCATGGACATATGAAGAAATTCCTAGGATTGTTCCCTCTATCGTTGTCCACGAAATTAAAACTTATCCTAATGCCAAGCTCGTATGCCAGAAACTACGACAAGTTCATCCTTGAAAAGTAGCCACTATCAAAGAGGAAGTTGAAATTTTTTTGAAAGCTGGTTTCATTTACCCCATGCCACTAACTGAATGGGTGTCCAACATAGTCCATGTGAATAAAAAGCAGGGCACTATTAGGGTTTGTATCGATTTTAAGGACCTGAATTGAGCTTGTCCAAAAGACAACTTTCCCACTCCCTATATAGATCAAATAATCGATAACTGTGTTGGAAGCATCATTTTCTCATTTATGGATGGCTTTTTCAGCTATAATCAAATTGACATTCTGCCATTCGACCAACACAAGACGACATTCATTTTCCCTTGGGGGACTTTTGCTTATCGTAAACTACCTTTCAGTTTAAAAAATGTTGGCGTGACATTCCAAGGTGCCATGTCATATGTATTTCATGACATTAAACATGTTGTGGAACCTTATCTAGACGACCTACCTGCCCATTCCAAGAGGCGGGATATCCATGTTGATCATCTGCGAGCTGTATTTCTTCAATGTCGTCATTTTAACATTCGTCTAAACCCCCATAAATGTGTTTTTTGTGTCGAAGCTAGATGGCTTCTTGGTTTTATCATTTCTAAAGATGGAATCCGTATTGATCCTTTGAAAATTGAGGCTATCTTGGCCCTTCCTACTCCCACGAATGTTACTGAACTCCAAAGTTTTCAAGGGAAGGAAAACTTTATGCATTACTTCGTCTGTAATTATGTAGAGAGAACACATGGTTTCATGAGGTTGCTCAAGAAAGATACTCCTTTCATTTGGGATTATTTCGCATAGCGTGCATTTGATAATCTTAAACATTCACTTACCCATGCACCTGTGTTGCAACCACCCAACTATGCCCAAGATTATTTGTTGTACATGGATGCATCCTTGTCTATGATAGGCATGGTCCTCATTCAACCAGATGAACATGACCGAGAACATGTGATTTATTACACAAGTAAGAGTATTTTGGATTCTGAAACTCGATACTCACATGTGGAGAAACTTGCTCTGGCAACAGTCATTGTAGTCCAGAAGTTTCGTCATTATATTTTTCTCCGAACCACTACTGTTTATGTAGATTCCAACCCCATGTACTACGTTCTAACACGTCATGTGCTCGGGGGAAAATACTCACATTGGATCGTGATCCTCCAAGAGTTTGACCTAGAATTCACCAAAATTACTTGCAAGAAATCCCTTGTCTTTGCTGAGCTTATATGTGACCTTCCTTGTACTACTGAGAATCTAGAGCCCTCTGATTCCTTACCTGATGAATCACTGTTTCTCATTAGTACGATAGATCCATGGTATGGAGACAACATTTTGTACCTCTAGACCTTACGATACCAGCCTACTGCCTCCCGAGATGAACGTCGTCATGTTCGCCACCAGGCTAAAAGTTACCTTATCTTGAATGATACCCTATACCACCATGGTGTTGATTCTATCCTATGTCATTTCCTTACACATGGAAAGGTTGAGATCATCCTTAATGATTGCCATGCTGGAGCTTTCGGTGGTCATCTTTCTAGGTTGGCTACTGCCCAGAAAATCCTATGTGTTGGGTACTTATGGCCTTCCATCTTCAAATATTGTATTGAAACGATCAATAAATTCCCACCTTGTCAAATGTTTACTTCCAAGAAACACACACATCCATCTCTACTCCATCCCGTCGTAGTAGTTGGCCCTTTTGCAAAATGGGGGATAGACTTCATTCATTGTATACCTACCTCAGTCGGGGGGCATGGCTACATCATTGTTGCTATTGACTATTTTACAAAATGAGATGAGGCAATGCCCACATACGCCAAAGATGGTAAGACTGCTGCGCTTTTCTTATTTAACCATATTATTGCGAGATTTGGGATTCCTAGGGCCATCGTGACCAATCATGGATCACATTTCAAAAATAAAATGATGGCAGAGCTTAGCATCAAATTAGGGTTTTGACATGACAACTCTACACCCTACTACCCACAGGCCAATGGCCAGGTTGAAGTGATAAATAAAGTACTAAAAACAATGCTTCAATGGATGGTAGGGTAGGCCAAGTCAAACTAGCATTTACAACTTTTCTCCGCACTCTGGGCCTACAGGACTACTATTAAAACTTCCACCGGTTTCACATTTTTTCAATTAGTATATGGGATGGAAGCACTCTCCCAATAGAATGTGAGATCCCTTCTTTAAAACTGGCCGTCGAATTATTACCCAACACTACCGTAGACAAAGAAAGATTCTTGTACCTAAATAAACTTGATGAAAATCGACGTGATGTTTCCTTAGATAATGAGGCACACAAACGAAGAATGAAAGTTCAATATGACAGGACTGTCCAACCCCGTTCCTTCAATGAGGGAGATTTGGTCTTGACCTACGACCAGAAGCATGATAAGCTGGGGGCAGGTAAATTTGAGTCTATGTGGCATGGACCCTACATTGTTAGCCATGTTCTAGAGAAAGGAGCATATAAACTGGTTGATTACGATGGGATACCACTAGGAGAGCCCCGAAATGGGCTCTACCTCAAAAGATATTATGCCTAGTTCATATAGCTTAGGGTCTTTGTAAATATTGTCTATAGTTTGTTGTGTGTCTTAGACTTTAAGAGGTGTGACTTTTGTGTGATTTAGAGTGTGTTTTTTATAAAACCCTATGTATGCACATCTTTTGTCTCATGGACAGATGACTTCCTTCATTGTTTTTGCTGATGGTGCTCATCGGTATACACTTAACCTTGCATCTGCAGCTTGGGTATTGTACTCTCCTACAAGTGAACTGGTGAGTTCAGGGGGTATTATTTTAGGTCCCTCCACCAACAATATGGCAAAATATCAAGCCTATTCGGATTGTTGATAGAAGCCCTAGCTATTGATGTAAGTGAAATTAGGGTTTACTTGGACTCTGAGCTGGTTTTTCAACAACTTAATCGAGTCTACACCATCCGTAATCCCCTGCTTCTTCATACTTTCCGAAGAGTCAGGTTGTTAGAGAGGTATTTTGAGCAAGTCACTTATCAACACATTCCAAGACATTTAAATGCAATGGCAGATTCCTTAGCTAATTATGTTTTGGATTGGTATATTGCTCATACATGAAAGTCCATTTGAAACATAAATCAAAACATGTAAATTCATAAGTAGATGAACATCTCACACATCACATTTTTCACACACACAACTGTAAATATAAAATTTTGTCATATATATATAAACTGTAACAACGAGATACAAAAATGGGTTGAAGCATCCCTAGCTTTCATTGCCCTCAAAGTTCAGGACCATAAAAAGTTCAGAATTCATAAGTACATAGGGCAAAATCTAAAGCTCCAAAGCTTTCAATAATACATATACAAAAAGAAGATCAAAACAGACTAATTCTCCTGGTGTGCATCATAGCATGCAAAATATTGGGCCACTCTACAGAGTAGCCTAGAAAACAGTTCAGAACCACCTATGGTGCGGTGCTGATAATGCCTAGGTACCTTTTCTGTGGCTACATCAGGAATACCCACAGTCAAATGCTATAGGTTTTCCTCCAGATCTCCAAGCTCCTCTTCATCTTCAGAGCGCTACACCATCATGTCTCTAGTTCCTACTTGCCTAGCAATAGGCGACATCCCCACTGGACGGGCAGGTCCAATGTCTGCACGAAAAAACTTTTTGTTATCTCAATGTTATAAACCATAAAAATGAAATAAAATACAAAATTCCAAAAACATAGTTTGGATAGTGTCTTTACTTACCACGATCATCCAACATCTCATCCTTGGGTAAAGCCAACTCTGGATCATGATGAAAATATGCCCCATCATAGGAATAATCCTCTATTATAAGCAATTGGTTTCTCAACCAGTGAATGAATCTAGCCCCATACCTAACTTTAGGTGCTGCATCACCAAGGCGTGGCATAGCTGTAACCCATGCTATCATTCTGGGATCTTTAGGCTCAAGCCCGGTGATGGTTACCTGTGGTCTCAAATGTGGAATCCGCTATAAGATGAATGACACCACCACTGCCCCATATCTGAATTGCTTAAATGTTCCCCTCCTATATTTGGTCAACTACTTCTTCAGACACACTAGAATGCTCTCACACCAGTTAAAAACTGTAGGCTTCATACACTGCAAAGCGTATAGGATATGAGACCGAGTAGTAAGGTGGGCCGATCTTGTTCCTGTCACCTTGCCAATAGTGTACACCACAGTCCTCAATGGGAGATTCACTATGGAGCGGATCTTTAGTTTCCCGGATTGAGATTCTATTCCCAATGCACAATGCTGGTCTATTATTTCATCCAAGGATCCTTCTCCTCCTCGAGCCCCAGAGAAAACTTCCTAATTCCCCCTCATGGATAAACCGGTCGAAAAGTATATATCCTCTATCTCAATGGGAAATATGTGGACCCCTATGATAAAATTTTCTTGGTTGGGATCTCACATGTTAATGATATACTCAAGTAGTCGGATGTGTGCTTTCATACTTGGCACACAAAAATATTTCAGCAGTCCATAATTTCTTAGGGCTTCTATGGTAGGTGGATCATTAGCAGCTTCTGTGTCGGAAACTTCATGCTCCCTTTCTTTCCAGATGACCATAGTGAACCTATAAAATACAAATTTCATGATTAGAACACATGGCATGGCTGAAAAAACATAATAGCACAATTTGAAGAAATTTTTGGGCATGAAATTGGTTTTTGTAGCATCCTAGGGCTTATATTTTTTCCTTTAATGTAGCAGCGACGCTGCTATCTTTTGTTGATAGAGCACCGTTGACACCTTTGTCTTCAGCAACCAATGCACTGTCTTCCTGTCTGCCATGGACAACATGCCTATGGCGCGCCTATCCCAGCCGAACAGAGTGCCATCAGGGACTCTGCCAGATGGTTAAAAACCCTTGGAAAAATAAAATTTTATCTATTTTTAACCAATAGAAATTCCTACTGATGGTCAGTTTCACTATTCCTAATAGAAACTTGTAAACCTATCCTCTACCTTGGCTTCAAAATCGTTGCAAAGATTTTTTTAGGGATGTGATTCTAAACAATGAAAGAAGTAAAATTGATGTTTGTAAGGGATGGAAGGGAAAAGAGTTGATTACTTACCTCTTACATGGTGAACAAAAAAGCAATGAAGTAGAAATATCCTTGCCAAACTGCAAATGAAACTCTTTCCAATCAAAACCAACTCTCCAAAGCTTACAAGTGGTAAAAACAAAATGGTAACTATTTCTTACCCATACTTTCTATTTATAGCATATTTGAGATTTTCAAAAATGCATTACAATTAATATATTTTGAAATCCAAATTATTTGAGTGAAAGTGGGTTTTTGTTTTTATTTTCTATAGTTTTGGTAAAATGGTTTTTAATAGTCTTTTTTGAGTTTTTCAGGGTTAATGCTAGTTTTTGGCTCTGATACAAGTCATTTTTGTCTTTTTCGGTATTAGGGAAAAATTGAAAAAGTACCGAGCATCCTTATACACTTTTTACATGCTCGTTAAAAGTCCAGTAGAAAGGTGTCGAGTCTACTTTTTCACTTTTTCAGACTCGTTAAAAATGCCTTATGAAAAAGAAACCTCGTTCAGGAGTTATATTTAAGCTCTTTTCAGTCTCCTCAAAACAAAAAAATATTTCCAAGTGAACTTGTTGCATTCACGCTTATAAAAGAATCAAAATGGTCGACTAGTCAGGGGTAGGTTATCTCTTTTTCAGACCGATTGGCCTTATTTATGAAAAAGGACCCTTTTTGGAGTCTTCTTAGTCATTTTAGACTCTCTAAACATGAAACGACAAATGAGTTTACTTGTGTTGAACTCATAAAACACACAATGTGAGACCCTATTTTGGGAACGAACCCCTCCTTTCTCAGGTTCGTGAAAAATATGAGAATGGACACATCACTTAATGAGCTTCAACGAGTGTTTGTTACCCTCTTTGGACTTGTAAAAATGAAAAACAGGCACTCACCTTTTGATGTGGGGAAATTAAAGGAAAGGGGAATGGTTTCCATTTGTTTATATGGCGGTACTCTATAGTCCACCTTTGAACATAGCACTTGTTTGCATTTGCATATCTGAACATTTTGGGTTTTCAGTTTTTCCTTGAGTCGATCCATTTTTGTGAGTCTCCTGACTCCTTTGAGTCAATTCAAAGAATGCTTCGTTATATTCCTTGCATTACACCTGGTTCTATTCTCATGAGTCAATACTTCCAAGTCATGTGTTGTGCCGCCCAATTGTTCAAAGGTTACATCTCTTAGAAACATAATTCGTCAATAGCCTCACTTGTCCTCAAAATTCAGTAATCTCTGAGTCAGTCCTATCGTTTCAAATCTACTTTTATTCTCAGTTTCATGTCATTGATGTGGGAATTATCATGGCTATCACATGCCCCAATTTGCAAAAACAATTTAATGTTATTTGAGGAACATTGTGTTATATTTTATGCTAAGTTTGTAATCGATGACCCGGTGGGGTCAAGAATAATTAATGTACTTCAGAATATTTTATTTATAAATAAATAAATGATGATACAACCGCTTAGGAAAGCTGTTAAAAGAGTGTTTAGTAGTTAATTGGTGGAGGAGACTGGGTGGAGAGTAAACTGACAAGTGGCATCATCCTCAAACCACTTCCAACTGTTGCAGGTGGCAACTTCCCTATATTTGTGGTCATGATTCCCCAAGAAAGTGAAATCAAATAAGGTGGCTCATTAAATGAAAAATGACCCAGAAGACCTAGGCATCTCTATAAAATTTCCCATTGAAGACAGCTGAGGATGCTCATTCTGGAGGTGATCATTCAGGGTGAATGAATTTACTCAATAGAAATTCAATGGAGGGAATTACTGAAGTGAGTTTGAGGGGTTAACTGCTGAGACTGAACTTATTGCAGCTTTTAGGTTGAAGTTCATACTGTTGTGAGAAGATTTTAATTACTGAGGTAATTGGACCATTCAGGTGACAGAGGTCTTAAAGTTATATTCTCCACCCAGTTCTCTGCCAAGAAGACTAGAAACAAGCTCGGGGGTCCTGAGGAAGCATTGTCTGAGCGCTCTCCAGGAGTTTGGTTGGGAGGAACAACCTCCTTAACCTATTTTCATCTTATCATTGATAGGTTCTATTTGTCTTTATGTTATTATATTTTTTTACGGTCTGTAGTAAAATGTTTATTAGTTTCTAACTACAGGCATGTTAGTATTTTAGGGTTTATGAAGAAAGGCGTAACTGTGTAATGTTAGACTTGGAAAATTACAGATTACGTTAAAATTAGAAATGAATATGCAAAATGAGAAACATATAGAATTAGAATTTCCATACTGTATTTTTCCACGCCTAACTTAGGCAGTACTCTAGTACAGCTGGGTGTTTAGGTGAATAAGATGATTCTTTTACTTGAATGAAAATTGTAACTAGATTCTACTTTAGTTTGCTTATGATTTCTACTGTAAAGAAGTAGTAAATATTGTCTACATTTATTTACTTCAGTTATAAACTAAAACATAGGTATGTAAAAGAATAGTAATAATATTATTCATAGAAATAATTCTAGTATTAGTATTCTTTATAAAATATAGAGATTACAGTTTAATAATCAAACATAAGTATAGTAAATAGGCTAATATCTAAGAACCAGGTAAAAAGAATTTGTAAAGCATTTTTATAACATTGAATTCCAAACACTGTGTGTCTCTGTCTAAGATAGAAGGATTCTAATATAATCTATTTATAACCACAGAAGTCTCTACAGTAGTACACTACTTCAAATGTGAAAGATAAATATATCCTTTTCACTAGTATGCAGCATTAAAACCCTAATCTTTCTTAGCTGAAATTTATAAACAAAAACTGTAAAAATCATTAAAGAACTCATTAAATAAACAGAGATAAGAATTATTAGGTATAATAATACTATTATGGAGCTGTAGGGTTTATTTATTATTTCACCCTTTTAAGCCACAAAAACCAGAGTAAAATATTACTCTTAAACACAGTAATTTTCCCCATAAACTATGCATTAGAAATCATTAGAAATCATTATAAATACAGGGTAATAAATTAAAATATTACATAAACAAATTATTGAAAACAAAAATTAAAATAATCAAATATTACTTAAACCATTTGCAAATACATAATCCATTAATAAGGAATGGCTTATAACCTTTAGAGTCAAAGGGTCGAGGCTCAGGCCTGTTAATAAAACCAAAATGCACAAAATCTATATATATATTAAAGAGTATCAAAATATTTTACTGACAGGAGAAAAATCATGTTCCCATTTATAATCCCGATTGTTTCAGAGTCTTCATTCTCCAACCAAAATCTACTGTAAAAACTGAAATAAACTAGATAGAGGTCGACAAGCCTCTTTGAGTTTAGAGCTAGTCTCTCTTGTTTTAAAAATGAAAGAATTTACATTGTTTAGGCCGTAAGGCTAAAAACATCAAGTAAAAACCAGTTACATCACGGCTTCCAGAGCCTTCTTCACCCTGCACGAAATACCCTTTAAGGGTTTCTAAAAACATTGACAAGTAATAAACAAGCCTTGAAACATAACTACCAGAGAATCGAGGCCGTGCTTTACAACCACATGAACCAACTTCCAACAACCACAACTGCATGCAGGAAGAACCCACGATGGAACCAGGGCTTACCAGTTGGATGCCCACGAAAGGATTGAAGTGTGAGCTTGTTTCCACCTACAGTATTGGAGCTGGAAGCAGGAACCTACAAGTTCCAAACCAAATCATTTAAAATATTTGTTTGCATAAAAATTGTAAAACCCTCGTAAGTAAAACAAATGGAAAAATAGATTTTAGATTAAGACTTTACCTGCTGTAAATTGGAGTGGAAGCTACAGAAGAATGGGCACACCAGGTCACATTTGGAACCATGCCAAGAGGAAGAAGACACGAGGTCACCTCTATGAAGGAAACATAATAAACCGACTCAAGTATACAAGGGAAGAATGCTATGGTGTTCAGTTGCAAGTTAAAAATAGTGTAGCCCTCGAGCCATAAAGAAAGGCCCTTATCCACTCTTACTATAACTACATCCACCAGTAAAAGAACCCAAACCATAAATGAATTCACCCAGCAGTCACAGTATAGTATTTGCAGGTGAAATGCCAAATGTTAAAGGTGGTTACAGGCCTCTCATGGCCACGAGCTCTCAGCTCGACCAAACAAAGGAGATGCTCTCATGGGTTTCATTGCAACTGAGTAGGGTTTTCTTGGTTTTAAGTCAACCAACGAGTGGATGTAACCTATCGACGTTCCCAACCAAATAATTATCCAAGTGTGGGTCGAAACCTTAAGTCAGAGCTGCACAACACAATTTACAAACTATCATTTCAAAAACCTTATAAGCTATTGTTACAGAGAGAAATTCCTATGGCTTGGGGTACCACAATAGACATCTTGACTCCAGAAATCAATATTTTCCAATATGCAATAGAAATTAAATGTCTAACACTAAAGGATCAGACCTCGTACCTTATTCTGGACAGTTGAATTAGATCCCCGTTGAGCTTTCTAACTTCAGCTTGAATTGATAAATTACTTCCTCAACAACAAGTAAACAATACAAGCATACTGTATATCATGGTGTTAGATCTATTCTAGCATATATAATCAATAATGTATAAGCATTTGACACAATCCCATGGATAAAATATTCATTCAAACACACATTATTGGACAAGAAAAGATATTTCCATTAATATAAATCAGAGATTACAATAGATACAACCTCTGACAACACATCTACGAACTGAAGAAACTGAATCCCCCACTTGGGCCTCCACCACCTCAATCCTCCATCTCTCGATAGCTAGCTCATAAGAAAAAGGAAAGCTTGGGAAGAACACACTAGTGTTCCAAGGGACAAAGGGATGCAGACTCAAGCATAAGTTCCGACAACAATGGACTATAGTTTCTTTGCTCTCAATTCTCTCATATGCCTTCAATGTACCATAGAGTTCCTTATATAGCTTTTCAAAGGGGTAATGAAAGGTCAAATATGAGCAATCTCAAGGCAAAGGTGTAACGTCCCCGACCCTCCAACTGGCAAAGAGGACGCTACCCACACCACACAAACGAGCAAACAGCCCCATGAACATGAACAGACATCAATGCTGAAATTAAAAAGCTTAAACATAACACATACCAGATGCATAATCCATCATACATATACATTCCAGCATTAAACATGTTCATCATAATTCATGAAACGGTAGATATAATTGCAGAGGTGAAACAGTCAGGAGTACTTATCTTTTAATGAAGAACTCTCCCGCAACCAGCTACGTCGCTGCAACATTCCACCCAACCATAGGCCAGCGTGCCCATCAATCTCTCAGCAACACTGCCACCCCCGAGCTGGACATGATTCCTCAAGGAATAAGGGTCAATGCAGGCTTACACATAGCCAAGGTTTTCCAATCAGCCAAACCCACACAGCAGGGTTTTACCAAGTCATCAAGGAGCTAGGGCAGGCTAAATTCCAAGCTGGTGGCCTCAACACCAGTCTTCTCATGCATTCATAGCCTCTAATCCCACTCTCAACAGTCCAAAGACCGACCACTACATACCCCAGCAAAACAATCCCTTTACAGCTCTGTGAAGAAGGCAAAGACAACCAGGTGCCAATCCCAACCAACAGGTGAAACAACTCAAGTCCTCATGACAAATCAGAGTTGTTCTTGGCCCTAGCATGGCTGAAACAACTCAACACAACACCCAAAAGACGTCCACAGCCTTAGCATCCAAGAAGCAACCCAAAACCAAGGCAAATCGACAGCCCAACGCACAATGAAAACTATGGCGACTTTACACAGTCCCAACATAGGGACAGAACTCCCAGCATAGACATGGGAAAACTCAACCAACGCATGTGGAAATTAGCAGTCATCCAACATCCAAGAACCCACACATGCAACTCCTTAATGCAGACGCTGAAGAAAGTTACACCGACAGAAAAAATGGAGAAGAACACCTTTCAACCTGTGCACAAGGGGAAAGACATAGTCCAAAAATGGAAGAAGGAAACACATGCACAGTCTGAAATGGAAGAAGGAAATCAGACACTCCACAGCATCCAAAAATCATGGAAGAACGACAGCAACCCAAAACGTGGGTGAAACCAACAGCAAGCCCGAATCAGGGATGAAGACCAAGGCTATTTCACATACACAGCAAAAAATCATGTCCTTGAGGCCACTCTTCCAGCTTGCACCACAGACCGATGAACAGCATGAGAGAGGGAAAATGAACCCCCAAATAAGAAATCGTGCCCCTTCTTAACTCGGCTCTGCATGAGGAAGATGGACCGGCCTCCTCCTGCACGTCCCTGCGTGAGAGTGAACAGACCCGGCCTATGCACGCGGATGAACAGACAATCGTGAGGAACGAACAGAACCGATAAGAGTGGCGCCATGGATATAATGACGATGGAGGTTGATTGCCAACATGAGGTCAACCTGCTGGTGGAGTGTGCATGTGGGCAAGGACTGACAGTCCTGCCACACTCCACTCCCAGCCATAACTGCCTCAACTACTCCACAAAACATTAAAGAGGTTGGATGAGACAAGGGAAGATGGCAAATCAGACAAGGCTTTTCCCCCCATAGACCAAGGTTTGACATCCCCCACACCCTTATCCTTTGGAATCATGCCCTTTTCATTTTAACATTGCACTGCCGTAGCTGGTTGTGGGTTTATTTTAATTGATGTGCGTATTTACATGATGCCGAATTATAATGTGTCGGATAGCACGATATACCTTCGGCAACTATCCCCATTGCCGAAACATACACAGCCAAATCGATGGTGGGCCTTTTTCCTTTAGCTCCTCACCACGATTAATTACATTATATACATCATACAAATGGGGTCAAAACCGGGGTGTTACATTTCCCTCCCCCTTGGAATAAAATCGTCCTCGGTGTTCCAATACATAGGAATACATATACAATACATATACAATTGCACATCAAAATTTCAAAATTTTGCAGATCTATCCCACGTTCAATTATTCACTATGAACGTGCAAGACCAAGCCCCTCAGCTTATCCCGAAGCCTAGGAACTTTGCGACTATTGCCCTCATCATGCTCCCTCATTGGGTAGTCCCGGCGTAAATGATGTCCTCCGCATTCCCAACATTTCACTGGCTGCTTCATCTTTACCTGCTCAATTTCCTTTGAGTCTTCATGCCTGGACCATTTCCTAACAAGTCGCTTGGAGGAATGTCCCATTGCTGATCCACCTTCCTTTCCTTTGCTGATTGCTCCTAGAAGGCTTTTCACCTCCCTTTGCAAACCAATAGAGTATTGCAAAATATGGTGGTTCATTTCATTCTGCCTCTTCTGTATCTTGAGCATCTCCCCAAGATTTTCTTGGGTCTTGGCAATCATTTGAAGGAGACTTTCAACCAAGTCCAACAACCTTCGATCTACTGCCATGATCAATGTGCACCACCGGGTTTCACTTTTCTCACCTGTGAAATGCACCATTGAAATTCTGTCAGACCAAGCATAATATAAACATTAAAATCAGTTAGTTAATTACCCAATCGGCATGACAGTCCAAGCCTCATCAAGGAGACTTTCATATTTTTCATGCCTTCCCAACAGGCACATGAGCTCATTCATGTCCATTCTTGGGCAGGGAATTAACTATTCTAGCATTCATAATGTACTTTAAGCAAATACACACATCCCATTTTCAGTCATACATGCATTCAACAATCTTTTGTTTTTCACAATGCATAAATATATATATAATTAAAAGGGCAAGAGAGAGCAGCAAGAGTTTTTTCCCTCTTTGTTTTGTTCCATCTTGGAACCCACACCACCGCTGTGGCTTTTCATGCTCTCAGCCTCTTTCACTTCACTGTGAATGCTGGACCAATCCCTCTTGGTCATGACACTTAGTGTCTATGGTCTATTCCATACCTCTAAACCATGGAGTCTCTCCACATGGTTTGTCTTGGCTGCTAGGACCTCCACAGTCTTACTAGCACCTTTCTCATTACTGCTCATTCCGAGCTCTCCAGGACAGTCACATGTCCACATGCACCCCTAGGATGCTCTTATAGTCCTCGCTCCTAGCGATACCTATATCCAAACATTGAATAGATTCACATGTTTAGTTTATTCTCATCAGTTTTATCTCTAGAACAAGAGCTTAAAACATCATAACCAAATCATATACACATGTATATTCATAAGCAAAATAATCCAATACTTATCTGTATTGTGCATTTCCTCGTTGGTCCACGGGATCCTGCTTCGCTTTGCAATCCTTGGGATCACCTATGGACTTGGATGTTAGGTCAGCACGCCGGCTGCTCCACAACATAAAATAATTAATGTCCAGCTAGTACACCCTCATGTCGACTGGGCTTGGAACTTTATCACGACCATTTCCATGTCTAGGATCTACTATGGATTCCCAGGAATATAATAGCCCAACATACACTTATATCAACAATAACCCTTACTCCACAACCCCTCACAACAACCATTTACCTTTTACCTTTACGGTACGACACCCAACTGCATCTATTTATCCTGTCAACACAAGCAATATAAGCAAACTCATCAGCATTATTGCTCTAAAACTGTAAGCATATTTCATATCATTCACTATCAAGTATTGAGACGCCAGGAGTGCGTCCACTCCCTAGGGTGTAATCAATATTGAAAACCCTTTCATGATCCAACATCAGAAAAGTGTGCACTCTTTTCCGATGTGTGCCATGTATGCCCTATTCATACTCAAGCAATTGGTCATCATGGAAATAAAGTCAAAACATGTTCTGCATATGGAATTTTAACAATTTGACATGCATATTCTTAGCAAGGGTCACAGAACACTTATCCATTTGCCGATGCAGTATTCCTTCGTTAAGGAGGAATGGGGGCTCCCTTCTCTGAGTTGACAGTCCCTTGGTTAGCCATCCCAACTCCTTTTTACAGTTCATATCCACACATGTCTTACCGACATAGTCTATACCATCTCACTCATGTTTCATACCAAACATGCAGTGCAGATGAGACATTTCCAAAATGTCCAATGGAGTTTCACCCGAAACCCATTTCCAAAATAAGGGAAAACCTTCCCATGTAGTTTGGCTCTTGCAGTCCATCGCGCCTGATCCTCCTGCAGTGTGTACCCCTGGCACATTCATCAATTAGCCAAACAGTCAATCATTATCTGATAATACAATCCAAATTGATTGTTACATAACCAAGCAATTACATTAGTAATTAAATTCAATAAGAATTTGCAACTCTGTCTACTAAAGAAATTGATTTGCTTAGCAATGAGGTGATTCTCCTTTGTGGGTCTCTTGTAAGTAGCACTACTATGCCCATTATAATAATTTTTATGCTTACTAGCATAACATGAATACCCACTTACAATGCGTCCTCCTGACACAATATTATGCAAGCCAATAGTGATTAGTAGTTGTCAGTAATTTCTTAAATCCGAAATTCACAATTCAAATTTAACAACCCATTATGCATACCAACTATTTTCACAACCATGAGACTCTTCTCATAGGGTTTTGCTCTTTCACATGGTAGATTCTGACATTTGTCATGGTCTTACTGTCATTGCCATGCTCTAAATAATCTACTTGAAACCTGAGCTTCAATCAACCAAACACTTAGTAAGTCTGGATGCATATAACCTTCTCATTGCTACAACCATTACTGAAGCATTTTCAGAATTTATAAAATTCAAATACTTCCAGCTGTTAATCACATCAATATTACCGAAACTCATTTACTTCATGCAATCATTATCATACTAACATTTGCAAGGCATAGTCACATCATTCATGCAATTAAATGAAATGTTTAGATACTCCTTACTTCACAAGCGTATCATTTGTACCACCTTACTCTTCCATAGAGAATTTTCGGCAGCCAACTGATCATGACTATCCTCTTTATGCACTTACTATCCTGCATTCATAACAGCTTTTGAAATGGTTCCTGAATTTTCATCAATTCATCATTTCAGCCATTAGTTATTCATAATATCACATGCACTCATCTCAATGCATTCATGCAATGCATCACAACATTTGCACCTATACTTTTGCAATCAGTCACTCACACCCTTCATATGCATTCATTCAATGCATAACTACAAGATTCATTGAATCTTTTTAATGCATATCCACTCAATGCTACCTTGCATTGATTTAGGAATACTATGAATTCAAACATACCATGCATGGCCTAACCATGACTACTTCATATAGGATGCATTACTATAATCAAGATCATCAGTACTCACTTCCCTTGGGCTACTAAGCTCAATCAATATATACAGGCATGACACCTTTCTCTATGGATGCATTATAAAATTCAAATATCCACATGGTATGAGGTCTCTTACCTTTACCATTCCATGGAATTTGTCATAATCAAACTCTTACCTTCATGGGTCCTACTTACACCTTTGAAATTACTAGTTTGGTTGGTATCTTGTAGAGGATTGCAGAATTTGCTCACCAACTTTTGTTTATGGACTTGTTGCCTCCTCCCTTTCTCCAGAGGGTTTCTAGTCACATTCATCAGCATCAGCAACATATTCAGCTAGGTCCATGTTTTCATTGGTTTTTTCTCACTAATGCTAACACCAATGCAATAACTATCATTAGTGGTTCATTATAAATGTATAATCCTTAATATCGTATGTACGCAAAACATATCCTCATGCATTTCAAGTATAAAACTTAGGAAATGTAGTTATAATCAGCAAGATAGGGTTTAAGGAAACTTCCCTTTTCAAGTCCCACATCCTCGCATGGAACTCCTTTTCCACACAAGAGCTGGTTAGCCTTCATAGTCCTTGCTACCTCTGGGCATGCAACTTTCCAGATTTGTCCATTTTATAACAGCGGCCGTCATTAGCACTTTGCTGCTCCATGCTCAGATTTTGGCGACTTTTCCTTGTTCCCTACTAGATAAGCTTTCCAACGCCTATCCACATGCTTCATTCTGACCTCGGGTGTGAAAACCACACCACTTCTAAAAATGAATATTTTCACCAAATCTTAGCATTTTACACACAACTGCATTTTGGACTAGGTTCCAACTTCAGCCATCTGTAAACCGCACTGAAAAACTGCTGAAAACCCCTATTGAAAAATAGTCGAAATCTGCTGGAAAATCCCACTTGAAAATCTCAAAATTTCCTCTGCAGAATCGAATCTCATTTCGACTATCAGCCCGGCGTTTCGGCAGTCGAAATAGCTAGCTTCTCCACTGTATCGATGATCCGACCCATAATCCTTTCCGCTACATCGCTAACCAGAACCACTATCCATCGAATGGATAGTTCCTTAGGCATCCGCAATGTTGGGCAGTAAACCGTCTGTGGATTCCGTGGCTAAACGACTCATCGGCGATTGGAACAACTAAATTTTTCCGACGTTTCGGGTCGATCCTCCTCTGGCTTCCGACGTATTGGCAGACTGATCCTCTAATTTTCTCCGACGTGTTGGTGGTCCAATCCTCTAAAGTTTTCCATCGTTTCTGTACTTAGAAAATTTTTGGAAATATTTCTTCTTCCTTCTTCTGCCGCATCGGCAACCTCATCTTCTATTTTCCTCCGATACTTTCCGCCACATCGGCTACTCAAAGAGCTAAATTTTGCCGAAGGTTTCCATACTTAGGTGAATTTTCAACTTTTCAAAATTTTCCCCTTTTTACTTTCTTCCGCTGACGGCATCGGAAGTCCTTTCGGCTAAATCAGCCAACGTATCGGCTGCTCAAACAGCTAACGCAAGTTCAGATGATCTCAACACTTAGAAAATTTTTGAATTTTCCCCCACGTCGGCTCAATCATTTACTTTCTGCCACCGCTTGATCTTCTTTTTGTCGGCGAAATAGTTCCATCAGCAGCCACAATGGCAGAACATGATCTTCGATCTTCTTCCGATCGGTGAACTGATTTTGACCGGCATCGGCAGTCTTTTCTCGTCGGAAGTCTAGTGCTCTAGACTTCCGCAACGGCGGGCGTATGAACCACTATCTTCTTCTGATAGTCGACGATTTCTATACTTAGAAAAAAATTTCAAACTTTCTTCATGGCGTTGGTGGTCGGAGGCCTTACCCGTCGGACGCGTAGTTGTTTAGCCATCCGCAACGGCGGGTGCTCGAACAACTTTCTGCTTTCGATGATTTTAACACTTGAGCCAAATTTCAAAAATTTCCTACTGTCGAAAATAGGATCCACGAACACTATTGCATCAGTGTTTTAGTCCCTTCGACAGCCGCAACAGCAGACAGACAACCCCTAAATTATTTCGTGGTGTCGACGACCCCAACATCTATTTTCTGCCGACAGACATCAACACTTAGAAAAAATTTCGTAATTTTCCCTCCAGCTATTCTCCGTCGGGCATGCTTCCTTCTAGCTCTTCCACTACATCGAAAGTCCGTTCCACTAAGTGTTCCGATGAACTGACTGCTCAAACACTTAGGCAAATTCATGGAAGTTTTCTGTCATCCATTTCTGATCTCTGCTGGGCAGAGAGAAATCCTGCCTCTGTCACTACATCTCAGTGGTCCATTCAGGCCCATGCTGCAACATGAGCTCTGATACCAATCTGTAATGTTCTCGACCCTCCGACCGGTGAAGAGGATGCTACCCACACCACACAAATGGGCAAACAACCCCATGAACATGAATAGACATCAATACTGAAATTAAAAATCTTAAACATAACACATACCAAATGCATAATCCATCATACAAGATGCATGATTCCTCAACATTCAGCGGAAGCAAACATATACATTCCAGCATTGAACATGTTCATCATAATTCATGAAATAGTAGATATAATTGCAGAGGTGAAACAGTCAGGAGTACTTATCTTTTAATGAATAACTCTCCCGCAAACAGCTACATCGCTGCAACATTCCACCCAACCATAGGCCAACGTGCTCATCAATCTCTCAGCAACACTGCCACCCCCAAGTTGGGCATGATTCCTCAAGGAATAAGGGTCAATGCAGGCTTACACATAGCCAAGGTTTGTCAATCAGCCAAACCCACACAGCAGGGTTTTACCAAGTCATCAAGGAGCTAGGACAGGCTAAATGCCAAGTTGGTGGCCTCAACACTAGTCTTCTCATGCATTCACAGCCTCTAATCCCACTCTAAACAGTCCGAAGACCAACCACTGCATACCGCAGCAAAACAATCCCTTCACGGCTCTGTGAAGAAGGCAAAGACAACCAGGTGCCAATCCCAACCAACAGCTGAAACAGCTCAAGTCCTCAAGACAACTCAGAGTTGTTCTTGGCCCTAGCATGGCTGAAACAACTTAGCACAACACCCAAAAGACGTCCACAGCCTTGGCATCCAAGAAGCAACCCAAAACCAGGGCAAATCGACAGCCCAACACAAAATGAAAACTATGGCAACTTTACACAGTCCCAACATAGGGACATAACTCCCAGCATAGACATGGGAAAACTTAGCCAACGGATGTGGAAATTAGCAGCCGTCCAACATCTAAGAACCCACACACGCAACTCCTTAATGCAGACGCTGAAGAAATTTACACCAACAGAAAAAATGGGGAAGAACAACTTTCAACCTGTGCGTAAGGGGAAAGACATAGTCCAAAAATGGAAGAAGGAAACACCTGCACAATCTGAAATGGAAGAAGGAAATCAGACTCTCCACAGCATCCAAAAATCATGGAAGAACGACAGCAACCCAAAACGTGGGTGAAACCAACAGCAAGCCCGAATCGAGGATGAAGACCATGACTATTTCAGATACACAACATAAAATTGTGCCCTTGAGGCCTCTCTTCCAGCTCGCACCATAGACTGACGAACAGTGTGACAGAGGGAAAACGAACCCCCAAACAAGAAATCATGCCCCTTCTTAACTCGGCTCTGCATGAGGAAGATGGACCGGTCTCCTCCTGTACGTCCCTGCGTGAGAGTGAATAGACCCAACCTATGTGCATGGATGAACAGACAATCGTGAGGAATGAACAGACCCAAGAAGAGTGGCGTCATGGAGAGAATGACGATGGAGGTTGCTTGCCAACGTGAGGTCAACCTGCTGGTGGAGTGTGCATGTGGGCAAGGACTGACAGTCCTGCCACACTCCACTCCCAGCCATAACTGCCTCAACTACTCCACAAAACATTAAAGAGGTTGGATGAGACAAGGGAAGATGGAAAATCAAACAAGGACTTTCCCCCCATATACCAAGGTTTGACATCCCCCACACCCTTATCCTTTGGAATCATGCCCTTTTCATTTTAACGTTGCACTGCCATAGCTGGTTGTGGGTTTATTTTAATTGATGTGCGTATTTACATGATGCCGAATTATAATGTGTCGAATAGCACGATATACCTTCAGCAACTATCCCCATTGCCGAAACATACACAGCCAAATCGATGGTGGGGCTTTTTCCTTTAGTTCCTCACCACAATTAATTACATTATATACATCATGCAAACGGGGTCAAAACCGGGCTGTTACAATAGGGAAGGCCAGAAGTCAAGTGAGTCAGATCCATGTCAAGGAAAACTCCGAAAGGATTTGGATTTTGTACACATCCCGATGTACGTAGTTTTAGTGGTCAAACCCACGTATATACACGATTAAGGGATTAAAAGTCACGTATATAATTTTTCACATGTTTTTAGGGATGATCAAGGAAACATCAAAGGACAAAAAATGGTCCATGGGGTCTAAGGAGTCTGCAGGGAGATAGGGGAAGGCCATACAAAGTGTGATTCACCTGGAGTGGTAAAATCAGCTATAATAGATGCCCCCTAATGTGTGAGGTCAGAGGGGTCATATGATGGCTGAAATACATTATAAGTCCATCCCAGAAGTGGAGTGATGAAGGATCCCAAATGGAAGACCAGCCACCCAATCAGCATAGTACAATAATACAACTCTACATATAACTGCAAATACATATAGTAGTCCCGGATACATAAGAGTACAATGGCCATGAATAGGCATGATCGAAGATATCACATAAGTGGTCATCGCCATGTACAATATACATAAATCAGAATCTCCATGATGAAGATATACAAAGGACCATGATCTCCATAATGGCTGAAGATATATAACAGATCAAGATCTCCATAGTGGCTGGAAATGTCTGACATATACTAGAATTAAGTCATGAGAGCTGAAATATCATAAACAATGGCACGATCAAGGAGGTAGCATATAATAGATGCCCCCAATTTGGAAAGTCTTCTACACACAACGCTATGAGTACATGTCCTACTATGCGAATAGAGGTGTCAAGGTCGAACATAGTAGTCCATTGTCTGATTATTGGTCTTTAATGTATACCATTAATAGACGCGAGATCACCGATCGATAATGAAAATGGGAATCAAGGTACTAGAGTGCAAACTAACAAGTGTGAATAATTGTGTTGAGGTCGAACACTTGAGAGGATCCATTGATCAGGGGACATTGATGTATTCCCAAATACTGTCGATGGTGAGAGAACCTGCCACTGATGACTAAAAGTCTCAAGGCAGTCAAAATGACTCTAGATTCCAATCCCAGAATAAATGATCTGAACTCGATGGGATGAAATCCGCTGGAAGGAGGGCATTAAGTCATCCCCCATCATCCAACACGAGGTACTCAGTAAAGCTGTATAATGTGGAAGGACTCGATCATAAGGTGCATGAACCAGTAACTATACTTGGAATGGACGACATGCAAAGTCAAGATAACTAAGGAATGGCCAACTCAGGCTTCAAATTCCTTCAAACAAGAGCATAACGGTGTATGGTGACTGAATGAAGGCAGCATAGACTCGATATACAAACTAGGACATCTCTGCGACACAGGAGGCATTGACAGAGGCTCCATAGGGACTGGAAGCTTAACCAGTCGGTGGAGATAAACTTAGATAAATGAGTACATCTCCTAAAGTCAAACTATAACCCAACCAATGGATGTGATATACAGTGCTCTGTTTGAAGGCGACACGACTCGACAGCTGCCACAGATAACATCTTTCCTTGTCCAGATTTTTGGTTTTTTTATTTTTTTGGACTTTTTCTGTTATTTAAAAATCTTGAAAAAAGAATAAAATAGCTTTATAGTTACGTACTAGAAGGAGACGAGTGTCGTTAGGGCAAACAAACTAGTTCCAAGCAGTGGAACATACCTATGCTCAATGCAAGGATACATGTGTAGGATATTGACACTCGAGGGAAAATCCCCTCCCGGTAAAAAGGGAAACAAGCTGCAAAGGATATAAAAAATGGCTCTGCATGGCTAGACATGAGACAAGCTCAGGCTATATGGCTGAAACGCAATGTAAGGGGAGCTGGCATAAAGCTCAATAAGGCAGGCAAAGCTCATGATAATGCATTCACAACTTGACATGAGGGAGTCCTGAGGGAAATATGCCAGCAAAAGATCAAGAGGAGTATGAGGCTCTTGTGAAATTTCATGGTAGTACTATACAACGGACTCTTACACCCTAAAGGAGAAAACATCAACATGAGCACCAAATGCAAATAAGGCACTAACTAGGGTACCCATGTAAGGTGAAGCTCTACCACTCATATCATGCCACTTCTAAAGTAGCAAGAAGGTTCCATGACATAATAGAGTGGGTTCGTACCTAAGGTCATGATGAGATGGTCATAAGGTCATGCAAAATGCAAACAGTGATGAAACCTAACCTATATGCCAGTTAATACATGATACCTGAGATCGGCATGAACGGGTCAATCCAATGGCTGAAACGTCATTGAAAAAGGTCCTCTACATCATGAATTATGTCCAAAATGGTCCAAAATGGTTAGAAAATGTCAAAACTATAGGAAAGCGGGTAAAATTTTTCAAATATTTGAAAATTTTCTATAAATAGTAAACAATTCAAAATATTATAAAACATTTGAAACTTTTACCCATTTGAGCTCAGATTTTCCATAGCGAATTCCAGGAGATCCAGCCGGCGGAATCCACTACCATTTCTTCCAGGTATTTACCCATGCTCTTCTCTTTCATTTTGATGCAATTTTTATGAAATTCCATGGTCAATTAAGCTTTCTAGGCCAAACTAAAATGGGCACTGCGGCCCACGCGGAAATCGAAGGTTTTTCTGCGTATAGGGTTGGATATATGCGGAAAATGCCCCCAAACCCGCGTACATACATGGTTGTTTTGAAAACAGTCGCGTATGAGGCCGCACATAAGGTTTTTTCAATAATCTAATGGGAAAATTGTAAATTTCTTGTGTAGGATGGTCCTAGAGTAGAGAGAGCATGAACATGGTGAGGTAGATCAAGCAGTAAGGGCCGATCTAATGGCTCAACAAGCTCTACGTGCATGCGGACTCTACAAGTTTTGGTGTCTTGGTGGTTTGAGGGCCAAACCAAGACTATTACAGATGCTGGTGGATTACTGGGATCTAGACTCGGAGTCCTTCCAGATAGATGGGATGTCCCTCACGATAGAGGTGGAGGACATATACTTCATTACTGGGCTTTCTAGACGAGGGGAAGTAGTGAACCTTCTTTCTCGTGGTGGGCCAAGAGGTGGCATGACTATCGACGAGTACATTGTGATGTGCTGCTATCTAGACATAGAGAAGGTGGGGAGTCAGGTCCCTACCAATGCTATACGGGTGCTGAGCCTAAAGGCCATACTATTGACATTGGGCAGGATAGCAGGCTTGGCATCACTCCACCAGGCCTCACGGCCTCTGATGTTCTATGTGGTGGAGTGCATGAGACCCACAATTTATGACTGGAGCACTACACTACTGAGCAACATGAAACATTAGCTCAGTGAGTGTAAGGCAGGTAGAGTGCAGAACTTTAGGCTCAGCAGTATACTGAGCACATTTTTCTTCAAGCGTGTTCCAGGATTGAGCCCCAGAGTGGACGTTCCTCTTCACGGGGTTCGAGATCCAGCCCAGCGACATTGGGCAGATGCGATGCGCAGACTGGGGGGTGGTATGGTGGCCAACCCTTATCCAGCTGACTTCTTTCCATGGTGGCAACGACAGATAGTTTCCATCGATGACTACCCCTATGTAGGGATAGATTTTTGGGGGGACCCGGACATGCCGCTACCACCAGGATCGGCATATGGCGATATAGGTAACAAATCTTGACCCTCTCTTTTTGAATTTTTTGAGTTATTTAATTTTTTTGTGTTTTCTTGATTATATGGAATCAAAAAGACATATTTTTGCATGACAATACACAGTGACATCTAGTATTTGTGTGCATATGTGGGACCACGGCGGCCAGAAGGCTTCCCTCATCATAGATGGAGGGGAAGAGGAGATGATATCATGGGTGTGGATACAGAGCGGACGCTCCAGAGCATTCATACCAATTTTGTCAGGCTGACACATAGGGCTCCCATGGTGCAAGTCGAGGACTTGCTTGAGGCTATGCAGGGCCAGGTGGTGGGTGTACCACGAGCATGGGTGCGATTGTTTCGACGGTTAGCTAGAGCCGTAGTGACCTTCCATGATCACAACCCTCTTCCTCCTCCACAGGATTAGACACCTGGGAGTGCATACATTTTGTACTATTGTGTATTATATGTTGGTGGCTCGAGAGCCCCAATTTTGTATCATGACACTATGTATTATCACATTTTGGATTTTATATATAATTTTTTTTATGGTGATCGGTTTATTTATTTACATGTGTAAAAATTGTGTTTGTGATGAATTTACTGTGAATGAAACAAATGCCGATCTAACACGTAGTTAGCATATGAGTCAGCAACTTGATTATTAATTCTTGGAATGTGTATATATGTTATATTGTCAAATTGTCGTTCTAGCAATATCACACATAAGAATCTTCTCAATAACGTCGAATCTATAACATGGTACAAACCATTAAGCTATGACACTACTAACTACGAATCAAGACGTACCTCAAGAGAGAGAACGCCATGTGAAATGGCATCCCGTAGAAGCTCAATAACGGCACTACATTCAGCAACATTGTTGGAATATGTCCGCAGACATACGCCTCTTGAAGATAGTACCTAACCCATAGGATTATAAATCACCCAAGCAGCAGAGGCTGAGTGTTGAGTGTGACGGCTCACACCATCCACAAATCCTATGTAGGTGGAAGATTCCATTGACATTTGCCAAAAGAAATGGAAACTAATCACAAACCCGATCACAATAAGAAAGAGACCTAACTATGCAAAACTGTACACTAATATACAATAAGTAGCCTTGGATGAATATCATGCATAGTATTTCTTGAGATAGAGCCCATTTATAGTCTCCGCCAAGGTCGTTCCTTCATAATCCACTAACTCATACGCACCCTTCTCTAACACACGCTTGACCACATAAGGACCCCACCACATAGGATTAAATTTTTCTGCCCCCAAGGGTTCTTTCAGTTGATCCCACAAAAGGACCAAGTCTCCTTCACTAAAACTCCTTGGATGGATAGACTTATCATACTGGACCTTTACGCGATGTTTATTGACTTCTAGAGCCACCAAGGCTTCCCGACACTGCTCATCAAGTTGCTCAAGGTGGACCAAACGCTCCTCCAATGGTGAAGTGTCTATTAAGAGTTTTACAGCTAGCTTCAAAGAAGGAATCTCACATTCAACTAGCAATATCAACTCCACTCCATGTACAAGTTGATATGGATAAAAACCAGTGGCAGTCTTAATAGCGGTTCAATATGCCCACAAAGCAGGGTATAACATGATGTGCCAGTTAATCTTGCTTTGTGCGATGGTTCATTGGAGAATGGATTTGAGTGATTTATTCACTGCCTCTACCTATCCATTCACTTGAGGGTAGTAAGAAGAGGAATGCTCTTGCTTATACCCTAACTTTGATGCCAACTCTTCCTTCATACGGTTTTGAAAGTGCGAGCCATGGTCAGTGACAAGCTCTTTCGGAATCCCAAACCGAGTAATAATTTGGTTGAATATGGAGTGAGCGGTTGTCTCACGGTCAGATTTTACTGTAGGCATAGCCTCAGCCCATTTCGTGAAGTAATCAATAGCCACTATAATATGATGGTGCCCCCCAGCTGAAGCTAGGTTGCAATCCATGAAATCGATCCCCCACTTAGTGAAGGGACCAGCGGTGATAATGGCATGTTATTGGGCAGGTTTCAAGTGCATATTACGTGCAAATACCTGGCAAAGGTGGCACCTCTTGACCGCATCAACACAATCTTTAAAGATTGATGGCTAGAAATAACCCACTCTTAAGAGATTTTGAGCTGTAGAAAGCCCAAATAAATAACCACCACACGCCCCTCCGTGGCAATCATTCAGCACTACCTCATCCTTTTCATGAGTTAAACAACGTCGTAAAATGGAATCTACCCCACAGTGGTACAAAGTGTTATCCACTATGAGGTAGTTCTTAGATATGTGATGTAATCGTCGTCGTTCATCTCACGAGAGGTGAGTAGGGGTCTTCAATATTTGTAAATATATTATGATATCCCCATACCATGGGTCTAAAGTTGAGATTAAGAAGATGTGTTCATCGACAAATGTATGTTCACAAACCAACTCCTCGACCTCGCTCGGGAAATCCAATATAAGATCTGCAAAAATTAAAGACTTCTTCGATTTTGCCGAAACAAACTCGAGATCAAATTCTTGCAGAATGACAATCCATTTATTATATTTTTCCCCAATCATCCTTCGGGTGATGACTAATTGAAACAAATTGACATGGGCTACAACCAAGGTCTAGCGAAGGAGAATATAATGTCTCAACCGCTGAACCGCATGTACGGTAGATAAAGCAAGCTTCTCGACATGAGAATAATGAATCTGTGCATCAATAAGGTTCTAGCTTAGATAATATATGACATGCTCTTGGAGCTCCTCATCCTCTTGAACCAAAACCATACCAATTGTCTCCATCGACATGGCCACATAAAGTAGGAAATCATGGCTATAGTCTGGGGGACTAATCATCGAGGCTGATGCTAGGGCTCGCTTGAGTGCATTAAAGGACTCCTGGGCTCACTCATCCTAATAAAAGGAGGTGTCCTTCTTCAATAGACACATGAAGCCTCTAGTCAAATTGGCAAAGTTGACAACAAATATTCGTAAGAAGTTTTCCATGCCTTGCAAACATTGAAGATGACGAATATTCTTCGGGGGAGACTACTGAAGTATTTCCTCAACCTTCAAAGGGTCGACTCTTATACCCTCTTTAGAAATGAGGAATCCTAACAAACGACCTGACTTCACACAAAAGATGCACTTATGAGGATTTAATCTAACCGAATAGTGCCAGCATCTTTTGAATACCAATATCAAGTGATAGGGATGACGCATTCTCATACAAGAATGAGCAGCAAGGTCATCCAAAAATACTTTGATAATTGACATGAGATCGTGGAAGATCAAGGTCATTGCCCGCCGAAATGTAGCTCCAGTATTTTCAAGGTCGAAAGGCATTTTTTTATATGCAAATGTTCCCCAAGGACAAATAAATGCATTCTTATGTTGGTCCTCAGGTTTAATCTGTATCTGATTATATCCAAAAAAGCCATCAATGAAGGAAAAAACCTCGATACCCGCACACTCATCCAAAATCTGATCAATAAATGGTGTGGATAAATTGTCCTTAGGACAGGCACGATTCAAATCATGGAAATTAGTACATATGCGGATTGCTCCTTGCTTCTTATCCACCAGAAAGAGGTTTGAAACCCAGTCCGTCAAGGGGACAGGATAGATGAAACCGGCTTTCAATAGCTTCTCTATCTCTGCCTTAATCGTGAGTGCTTTCCTAGGATTCACCGCACGCAAACGTTGTCGAACAGGCTTAGCGTTGGGGTAATTCTTAATCTCGTGCTCGACAATACGAGGGTCAATACCTGGCATCTCGTCGTAAGACCAAGAAAAAATATCTCGAAATTCCTTAAATAGCTCGGTGTATTCTAGAATCTTAGCATGGGAACATTCCGCCCCAATATAGACATTCTCTATCATGCTAGGATTGCGAGAGATGTTGATAGGAATCGTTGAAGATATGTTCACCATGTTTCCATCAGCCATCAGACCAGGAGAGCCTAATGGAACCATAGGACTATCAACTCTCTGACTAAGAAGCGCCCTAAAATCCTCATGCTCCAAGTGGTCAAGCTCGGGAAGAAAGTACGACCTATGATGGAGTTCCTCCCATGGTGGCACAACTCCCGACATAGCCTCAATAATTGCTTCATCCGAAGGGAAAACTATATCAAGGTAGTCGTGTGCATGAGAAGACTGTACTACCCATGTCGACAGCACATAAGGGTCCTCCTCCTCCGTCCGCAAAGAGGAAGGACTAGGCTCTGTAACACACTTGAGATTAGCTTGATAAGCTATCATAGTTGTAGGAAATGGAATGTCCGTCACGACGGGCTCACTTGGAGTAGAAAGAATCCAAGGATCTTCCATATGACTCGTGCGAAAAGACACCGATCTTGTAGATGTCGAAGCCTCATCGGAACCAGATCCTATCATAAGGATTGGTGCAGGAAAACTAAAGTTTCCCATGAGGGATGGATACATGCCTACACCCACACTCCTAGTTGCCGGCTGACAGTGTTCAACAATCAGGATCGAAGCTCCTAAAGATGCGGTAATAGACAGATTCTTGAATGTCATTTGATTAATCGTTACGATCTTCCCATTATGTGGAAAGTATACAACGTGGAACAAGGAAGAAGTAACGGCTTGCATACTGGACATCCAGTTCCTACCCAGCAAGAGATTGTAGTCAAGAGGTGCATCAACCACCTCGACCTCTATCGCAATGGTCTTCCCTCCCAAACAGACCTTAAGGGAAGGAAGGATCCATGTGGCCTAAAGGATCTCCCATTGAACGCAGTTAACATGGTCGCTGATTTAGATAGCTCAAGGGAACCCAGACCCTTCCAACATGATAAAGACATCGAAGAAGTAGCAGCGCCTTCATCAATCACAGTGTGCTTGACCGTCATATTAAGCCATTCTACGTGAATCAAAAGAGACACATAGTAGGGAAAGCGAGGCTGAAGTCCTGCGGTTTCAAATTTGATCACAGAGGAAGAATCATCATCATTCACACCAAGGGAAGAAAGCAACACCTTCCTTTACGAAGGACAACTCTGAAGCACTTCCAATGCAGACATCGCACAAGGAGTGTGGCCCAAATCCTCGACAATTGAATAGTTCTGGGCGGCTCAGGCATTTGGATTATGCCCCGAACGCTTAAGGACTCCCTTAGGAATGCGTGGTACAATCTCAGGTTTATCCATAGGTTTCTCAATATCCAAAGGGGACCCTGGTGGATCAGGCTCTTTGCCTGGGCTGGGTTGTGATGAACCATAATCTTTCGCACGGGTCACAACTTTTGCGGCACATACCATGTTAATGCAACCATGACCACTACCCTCCAATGGATCTTTATCACCACCAGACTGGTCATGGGACGTCGAGTTGATATTTTGATTGTGTGGTAAAGGGTTAGTTAGCACAGCTGGGCCCTGCGCCAAGAATCTTGAGGCTTCCTCAATACGAGGGCACAAGTAAGTGAGGTGATCGTCCTTACATAACTTGCAAAGGAACTTAACCTTACATTTAGCTTGCTTGTCCCCCTCAGCATTCCAGTTGTTCTTGTCATTACTATTAACATTCTCATTCTTATTTCCAAGTGGAGTCGCCAATTCTGTTACGAAGAGAAATTCCTATGGCTTGGGGTACCACAACAGACAGGTTGACTCCAGAAATCAATATTTTCCAATATGCAATAGAAATTAAATGTCTAACACTAAAGAAACAGACCTCGTACCTTATTCTAGACGATTGAAGTAGATCCCTGTTGAGCTTTCCAACTTTATCCTGAATTGATAAATTACTTCCTCAACAACAAGTAAACAATACAGGCATACTATATATCATGGTGTTAGATCTATTCTAGCATATATAATCAATAATGTATAAGCATTTGACACAATCCCATGGATAAAATATTCATTCAAACACACATTATTGGATAGGAAAAGATATTTCTGTTAATATAAATCAAAGATTACAATAGATACAGCCTCTGACGGCATGTCTACAAACCAGAGAAACCGAATCCCCCACTTGGGCCTCCACTTCCTCAATCCTCCATCTCTCGATAGCAAGCTCACAAGCAAAAGGAAAGATTGGGAAGAACACACTAGTGTTCCAAGGGACAAAGGGATGCAGACTCAAGCATAAGTTTCGGAAACAATGGACTATAGTTTCTTTGCTCTCAATTCTCTCATATGCCTTCAATGTACCATATAGTTCCTTATATAGCTTTTCAAAGGGGTAATGAAAGGTCGAATCTGAGCGATCTCAAGGCATAGGGAAGGCCAGGAGTCAAGTGAGTTGGATCCATGTCAAGGAAAACTCCAAAAGGATTTGGATTTTGTACACATCCCGATGTACGTAGTTTTAGTGGTCAAACCCACGTATATACGTGATTAAGGGATTAAAAGTCATGTATAGAATTTTTCACATGTTTTTAGGGATGATCAAGGAAACATCAAAGGACAAAAAGTGGTCCATGGGGTCTAAGGAGTCTGCAGCGGGACAGGGGAAGGCCATACAAAGTGTGATTCACCTGCAGTGGTAAAATCAGCTATAACACCTATGATTGCTAATGGTATACCGTATGCCAATGATATATATATATATATATATATATATATATTATACCTTGGAATTTAGCAAAGTATAGGTTTAAACTATATAAGATAGGCTTGCCATCTTTCGATTCATCATAGTATTTGTTTGGTAGGTAATTCTACCTTAGGTTATAACTCAAAATACTATTGTTATAACTTAAATACTATAGCTATAACTTGAATACTATTGTTACAACTTGGATGCTATTTGTTATCATAGAAAATCTTCATGCTTTCAAACAAGTCAAATATATGGTGTAAGTTTAGAAATAGTATAGAGTTAAGAGATGGTTATAATATACCTTATAACTATATTCTAAAAGGAAAAGCCATAAACTTCCACAAACATAACCTTTATACTATTTTGATGAAGGAAATGATCAAGAAACTGAAGACTAATGATAATGGACAATTTCTCTTAAAGCCTTCTAATAACTCATTGTTAAATTTATAATTGAAAAACATAGGAACTTGTTCATGCTTTAAGAGAAGGACCACTTTTGAGTATTGAAGTGAGTTTAGATGTGAGATCATTAAACAGTTCGAAGTGAATTTAATCCCCAAAACCATGAACTCTATTTTCTCCTTCTGGAAATTTATAAATAACCTTTGCTGTAAACATAAGATGATAAACAGTGTCTTAAGTTTTTTTCGAACAATTGAAGGAACTTTGGTTAGTACTTGTTCCAGCCAATTTTAAACCCTTGTTTAAGTTTGATAAAAAGTCATTATGGTGTTAGCTATAAATACAACTATGAATTTATAACAACAGAAAAAGAATTGACTTTACCTTCCTATAGACAAGCAACTTATTTAACCTTCTCTTAAACTAGCATCTTAACATGCTAGGAAAGTAATTTTCTCGATGTAATTTAAAATAACACCTACTGATATTACGCTTACCTGCTAAACCTGTAAGGAACCAGTAGTCCAATTGAGTTAGTAGAACGCTAAGTAAGCCCTGATCTCAAACAAGAATTCTTACATGCTTGACAAAAGTAAATCATCAGTATATCTAGCAGCAGCTTAATGCAAGTATTTTTCTAACTCTGATAAAATTAAATCTATTAAGTCATTAATAGTACTAACACAGGTGTTTAAGATTACATCCATTAGTTTACATATTCTTTTAATGCAACAATCCCGTGATCTTTTATAAACTGTTTCATTTTCCGCTAACCGTTAGCAGTTACTTAGCTGCGACTTTAGACATTTTATGTCACTTTAAAAAATTTAAATTTTTACGAGATTTTGGGTTATTATATGTGGTATCAGAGCACAAGGTTCAAACACTAGGCCTTAATGAAGCTCAACTTGCTTATATAGAATAGTAAATTTAAATAATTATGCTGATGTTGTTTTCTTTGAATGATACACATAGAGAAATTTGTTTCTAAGTTAATGACAGGTATGGAAAGATTGGAAGAATATGCAAATGAGGAATCTCCTTACACTGAACGAGACAATCTACAAAAAGAACCTACACAAGAATATATAACCAATAATTCTTCCAAACTACTACAAATAGTTAAAGAATCAAAATCAGAGATGGAATCTATTAAGAAAGAAAATGAGAGGATTCTGAGAGTTCAAGAGGAGCTGAATCAAATCTTAATAGAAAGATTTCATACTGAGGGAAAGGGTAAAAGAAATGAGTCTAAAGATATAGGTTATCATAATAAGTATAAAAATACTAAAGAAGTTAAAAACAAAAGTAGCTCATCTTCTGAAGTATATGGTGATAAATATACTAGTGACAGTAGTGAAGATAACCACCATACTAGGAAAAGAAAATATAAACCTTATGAAGAAATCTCTAGGGAGTTCAAGAAGATCAAGCCAACAACATTTAATGCAAAAACTAAAAAGGGGGAAGAAGCAAAATCCTGGCTATCCAGGATGAAGAATTACTTCCAAATTTATAACTATTCTAATCAACTGAAGGCCAAGAAGGCTATTTATAATCTTACGGGAAATCTGATATATGGTGGCAGGACTTAAAAAGAGTGAAAGGTATAAGAGAGAAAAACATAAATTGGAGCACATTCAAGAAATATTTCAAAAATAAATTTTTATCTAAACAGTACTATGAGAAAAGGGCTAAGGAATTCTATGAGTTAAAACTGGGTACAATGAATATGAAAGAACTAAATAGTAAATTTTTAAGTCTGCTCAGGTATGTGTCATACATTGTGGATGAGAAACCTAAGGTACAGTAGTTTCTTAGTTTCTTACCTTATCATATAAAGGACAATATTGAGTATGAAAATACAAAAACTCTAGAAGAAGCCACAAGGAAAGCAAATTTCTGTTATGAACAGAATCATAAAAAGGAGAGTATGGCCAAGTGGAAGGCCAAAAGGAATAATAACTTTGAACAAAAGAAGAAAGAGTTTGTACCTAATCGAAATTATAAAAATAATAACACTAGAAATTTTTCAAATAAGAATTTCCAAGGGAATAAAAGTCATTCACAAACCAATCAGAATAATCAAAAGAACAAAGAATCTGCTAACAACCATAGTAACTACACAAAGAACTTTGAACAAAAAGAACCCATAAAGTGTTGGGAATGCAATGGTCTGCATTATGCATCAGTTTGCCCCAATCGAAAGAAGAGTGTTAGCAACATCCACACAATACAGGAGGAGATGATTGTTGGTGATCTAGCGAGGACAATGCCCAGGATCAATGCAGCATTAGAGAATCGGCAAGCAGAATATCAAACTTCCATGGTGGAAGTGGAAGGTAAGATAACTCAAATACCTATATATATTTTAATTGATCCAGGAGCTAGTTTAAGCTATATTTCTCCTAATTTGGTAGAAAAGTGTAAACTTCTAGTTGAAAAGTTTGCAAGTCATTGGTTAGTTCAGTTAGCTATCGGTGCAAAGAGAAAGGTAATTAGCTTTGTAAAGAATTGTGCAGTAACTATGGATCAGTTTGAAACTTTTGTTAAGCTCAATGTACTACCTTTAGGTTCATATGATATATTAATTGGTATGGATTGGTTAGAGCAGCGTAGGGTGGTCTTGAATTGCTTTGATAAAACCTTTACTTGCATAAATAACGATGGAAAGTTAATAAGTGTAAAGGGAATCCCTAGGAAAATAGTCGTAAGGCAGATCTCTGCTCTACAGCTTAAGAGAGTTGTTAGGAAAGGCTATAAGGCTTATGCATTAACAGTAATTGATGAAGAAAACATGAACAACATAGATAAATTAGGATATACCAGTTCTAAAGGAATATTCATATGTATTTCTGGAAGAAATTATGGGATTGCCTCCAAAACAGGAATTAGATTTTACTATTGAGCTGGTACTTGGTGCAGTGCCCAGCTCAAAAGCCCCTTATTGGATGAATATACTTGAACTAAATGAAATTAAGTCATAGTTAAAAGAAATTATTGATAATAATTATATTAGACCCAGTGTGTCTCCCTGGGGGGCACCTGTCATCTTTGTTAAGAAAAAGGATGGAACTCTATGACTATGCATAGATTATTGTCAATTAAATAAAATGACTATCAAGAACAGATACCCGTTACCTCACATAAATGATCTGTTTAATCAACTACATGGAGCCATGCTGTTTTCAAAGATTGACTTACGGTCTGGATATCACCAGGTCCGAATTAAGGATGAAGACATCTTTAAAACAACCTTTAGAACTCGATATGGACATTACGAGTTTGTTGTTATGCCTTTCGAGCTTACTAACGCTCCAGCTGTTTTTATCTGTCTAATGAATCATTTAATGCACAAATATATGGATAAATTTGTGGTTGTATTTATTGACGACATATTAATTTATTGGAAATCTGAAGAAGAACATAAAGAACACTTAAAAATTGTCTTGCAAGAGTTATGAGAGCATGAACTTTTTGCAAAATTTAGTAAATGTGACTTCTTTAAAGATAAAATATAGTACTTAGGTCATGTGGTGACTAAAGAAGGAATTTCGGTGGATCCTGAAAAGATAAAGGCAATCAAAGATTGGCCAGTCCCAAAAGACGTAATTGACGTCCGATCATTCATGGGGATTACCGGTTATTACCGGAGGTTTATCAAAGGGTTTTCAAGAATTGCAAATCCAATAACCTCCTTGCCAAAAAAGAGGAAGAAATTTTATTGGAATCAGAAGTGCGAAGACAATTTTAAAAAGTTAAAAACCTTATTAACCACCGCACCAATTTTAAGAATTGTTGACCCTAATAAAGATTTTATAGTATGTACTGACGCATGCAATGACAATTTTGGTGAAGTACTGACTTAGGAAGGACATGTCATTGCTTATGATTTTATCGGAAACAAAAGATTCATGAGAAAAATTATGCGACCTATGACTTAGAATTAGCTGCTGTCATACATTCCTTAAAGATGTGGCGTCATCCTTTAATTGGAAGGAGGTTTACCTTAATGACGGATAATAAAGGATTGAAATACTTGTTAGATCAACCTAACTTGAATGCTAGGCAAGATAGGTGGCTAGCTTTTCTAAGTGAATATGATTTTGAAATTCAACACATCAAAGGAAAGGAGAATAAATTTGTTGATACATTAAGTAGAAATGCAAAGCTGAATTTTATAGCAGTTGTCAGTACTTATACAACAGAATTGGAAGAACACCTTAAAGCGAGAATAGAACAAGATGAAAATTACCTAAAGTTACAAGAAAAAGTAAAAGAAAATCTAATAGAAATTCTAATCACAGGGTACAGCTTGAATGAAAAAGGATTATTATTGTATAAAGACAGATTATATGTACCTAATGTGTCCAAGATTAAGTTATTAATTTTAAACAAAATTCATAAAAATCCTTATTCAGGGCATCCAGGTTATCAGAAAACTATCACCATGCCAAGAAAATATTATTTCTAGCCAAACATGAAAAATGAACTGGCAGAATATATTGCTAAATGCTTTGAATGTCAGCAAGTGAAAATTGAACATCAGCATCCAACTGGGCTACTTCAGCCATTGCCTATCCCTAGCTGAAAAATGGGTGATAATTAGCCTTGATTTTGTTACTAGATTACCTAAAAATCAGAACTTAAATGACTCAATAATGGTAGTGGTTGACAAATTGAGTAAAGTATCCCATTTTATACCTATAAAAACTACTTATAAAGCTACAAATATTGCTGATATTTTCTTAAAACAAATTTTTCGGTTGCATGGTATACCGAAGGTGATAATTTCAGACAGAGACCCTAAATTTACAGGTAATTTTTGAAGATCTTTGTTTAAAGGATTAAATACTACGTTAAATTTTAGTACCTCTTTCCATCCTCAAACTGATGGACAGACTGAAAGAGTAAATCAGGTATTAGAAGATCTACTTAGAATGTACGTAAAGGAGCAACCAGGTAAATGGGAATATTATTTACACCTGGTAGAATTTGCTTACAATAATCATTATCAAGCTTCAGATAGGTATAGTCCTTTCGAAATTTTGTATGGAAAGAAATGCAATACTCCCATCTCTTGGATTAATCCAGTGGATAGGTTAGTATTAGGACCTGAATTATTGAAAGAAATGGAATTAATTGTAAAACAGGTACAAGGTCATCTGAAAATTGTGCAAGATCGACAGAAAAGTCAAGCAGACCTTAAATGAACTCCAAAGGAGTTCTAGGTAGGCGAACATGTTTTCATTAAGGTGAGACCCAAAAAGAGTTCTCTGAGGCCGGGTAGTTGTGCCAAACTAGCACCTCGATATTGTGATCCTTTTGAAATACTGTCCAGGATCAGACATGTAGCCTATCAGTTAGATTTACCACCGAATTTAAGAGTTCACAATGTTTTTCACATTTCTGTATTAAAAAAATATGTACATGATGCTACTCATGTTATTAATTGGAATGATGTGCAGGTGGAACCTGAAGGAAATTTTCTGGTGGAACCGGATTGTATCCTCGAGCAGAGAGAGATCTTGCTTTAGAACCGCACCATTAGTCAAGTGAAGGTGCAATGGAATCACCTTAGTCTAGAGGAAGCCACCTGGGAATTGGAAAGTCATATGCGATATGCATATCCAATTCTATTTCAGGAGAACTCTGAGGACAAGGAATAAATAACATCGAGGACGATGTTATAATTTAAGGGGGTGTGTATGTCATATGCCCTAATTTGCAAAAATAATTTAATGTTATTTGAGGAACATTGTGTTATATTTTATGCTAAGTTTGTAATTGATGACCCAGTGGGGTCAATAATAATTAATGTAATTCAGAATATTTTATTTATAAATAAATAAATGATGAGGCAACAGCTTAGGGAAGCTGTCAAAAGAGTGTTTACTAGTTAATTGGTGGAGGAGACTAGGTGGAGAGTAAACTTACAAGTGGCAGCATCCTCAAACCACTTCCAACTATTGTAGGTGGAAACTTCCCTATATTTGTGATCATGATTCCCCATGAAAGTGGAATCAGAGCA
Source organism: Pseudotsuga menziesii (assembly GCA_001517045.1). NCBI lineage: Eukaryota > Viridiplantae > Streptophyta > Pinopsida > Pinales > Pinaceae > Pseudotsuga > Pseudotsuga menziesii. The sequence goes on from LPNX010413177.1 coordinate 65,626, forward strand.
GGTGGCTCATTAAATGAAAACTAACCCAGAAGACCTAGGAATCTCTATAAAATTTTCCATTGAATAAAGCTGAGGCTGCTCATTCTGTAGGTGATCATTCAAGGTGAATGAATTTACTCAAGAGAAATTCAATGGAGGGGATTACTGAAGTGAGTTTGAGGCGTTAACTGCTGAGACTGAACTTATTGTAGCTTTTAGGTTGAAGTTTATACTGTTGTGAGTAGATTTTAATTACTAAGGTAATTGGACCAGTCAGGTGACAGAGGTCTTAAAGTTATATTCTCCACCCAGTTCTCTATAAATAAGACCAAGAACAAGATCGGGGTCCTGAGGAAGCATTTTCTGAGCACTCTCTAGGAGTTTAGTTGGGAGGAACGACCTCCGTAAGTTGTTGTCATATTATCATTGACAAGTTCTATTTGTCTTTATGTTATTATATTTGTTTACTATCTATATTAAAATGTTTATTAGTTTCTAACTACAGGCATGTTAGTATTTTAGGGTTTATGAAGAAAGGTGTAACTGTGTAATGTTAGACTTGGTAAATTACAGATTATGTTAAAATTAGAAATGAATATGAAAAATGAGAAATAGATAGAATTAGAATTTCCATACTCTATTTTTCCATGCCTGACTCAGGAAATACTCTAGTACAACTAGGTGTTTAGGTGAATAAGATGATTCTTTTACTTGAATGAAAACTGTAACTAGATTTTACTTTAGTTTGCTTATGATTTCTATTGTAAAGAAGTAGTAAATATTCTCTGCATTTATTTACTTCAGTTATAAACTAAAAGATAGGTATGTAAAAGAATAGTAATAATATTATTCATAGAAATAATTCTAGTATTAGTATTCTTTATAAAATATAGATATTACAGTTTAATAATCAAACATAAGTATAGTAAATAGGCTAATATCTAAGAACCAGGTAAAAAGAATTTGTAAAACATTTTTATAACATTGAATTCCAGACACTGTGTGTCTCTGTCTAAGATAGAAGGATTCTACTATAATCTATTTAGAACCACAGAAGTCTCTACAGTAATACACTACTTAAAATTTGAAAGATAAATATATCCTTTTCACTAGTATGTAGCATTAAAACCCTAATCTTTCTTATCCAAAATTTATAAACAAAACTATTAAAATCATTAAATAACTCATTAAATAAATAGAGCTAAGAATTACTAAGTATAATAATACTATTATCGAGCTGTAGGGTTTATTTATTAATTAACCCTTTTAAGCCAAAAAAAACTAGAGTAAAATATTACTCTTAAACACAGTAATTTTTCCCATAAACTGTACATTAGAAATAATTATAAATACAGGGTAATAAATTAAAATATTACATAAACAAATTATTGAAAACAGAAATTAAAATAATCAAATATTACTTAAACCATTTGCAAATACATAATCCATTAATAAGGAATGGCTTATAGCCTTTAGAGTCAAAGGGTCGAGGCTTAGGCATGTTAATAAAACCAAAATGCACAAAATCTATATATATATTAAACAGTATCAAAATATTTTACTGACAGGAGAAAAATCTTGTTCCCATTTACAATCTTGACTGTTTCACAGTCTTCCTTCTCCAACCAAAATCTACTGTAAAAACTGAAATAAACTAGACAGAGGTCGACAAGCCTCTTTGAGTTCAGAGCTGGGCTCTTTTGTTTTAAAAACTAAAGCATTTACATTGTTCAGGCCGTAAGGCTAAAAACATCAAGTAAAAACCAGTTACATCACGGCTTCTAGATCCTTCTTCACCCTGCACGAAATACCCTTTAAGGGTTTCTAAAAACATTGACAAGTAATCAAAAAGCCTTGAAACATAACTAATAGAGAACCGAGGCCGTGCTTTACAACCACATGAACCAACTTCCAACAACCACAACTGCATGCAGGAAGAACCCTCAATGGAACTGAGGCTTACCAGTTGGATGCCCATGAAAGGACTGAAGTGTGAGCTCGTTTCCACCTACAGTATTGGAGCTGGAAGTAGGAACCTGCAAATTCCAAACCAAATCATTTAAAATATTTGTTTGCATAAACATTGTAAAACCCTCGTAAGTAAAACAAATGGAAAAACCAATTTTAGAGTAAGACTTTACCTGCTGTAAATTGGAGTCGAAGCTGTGGAAGGATGGCCACACCAGGTCACATTTGGCACCATGTCGAGAGGAAGAAGACACGAGGTCACCTCTGCGAAGGAAAAACAATAAATTGACTCAAGTATATGAGGGAAGAATGCTATGGTGTTTAGTTGTAGGTCAAAAATAGCGCAGCCCTCGAGCCATAAACAAAGGTCCTTATCCACTCTTATTGTAACTCCATCCACCAGTAAAAGAACCCAAATCATAAACGACTTCACCTAGCAGTCACAGTATATTATTTGCAGGAGAAATGCCAAATGTTAAAGGTGGTTACATGCCTTTCATGGCTATGAGCTCTTAGCTCAGCCAAACAAAGGAGAAGCTCTCACAGGTTGCATTGCAACTGAGTAGGGTTTTGTTGGTTTTCAGTCAACCAACGAGTGGATGTAACCTATCCATGTGCCCAAACAAATAATTATCCAAGTGTGGTTTGAAACCTTAAGTCAGCACTGCACAACACAATTTACAAACTATCAATCCAAAATTCTTATAACCTATGATTTCTAATGATATACCATATGCCAATGATATATATATATATATATATATATATATACTATACCTTGGAATTTAGCAAAGTATAGGTTTAAACTATACAATATAGGCTTGCCATATTTCAATTCATCATAGTAGTTGCTTGGTAGGTAATTCTACCTTAGGTTATAACTCAAAATACTATAGTTATAACTTGAATACTATTGTTACAACTTGGATGCTATTTGTTATCATAGAAAATCTTCATGCTTTCAAACAAGTCATATATATGGTGTAAGTTTAGAAATAGTATAGAGTTAAGAGATGGTTATAATATAGCTTATAACTATATTCTAAAAGGAAAATCCATAAACTTCCACAAACATAACCTTTATACTATTTTGATGAAGGAAGTGATCAAGAAACTGAAGACTAATGATAATGGAGAATTTCTCTTAAAGATTATAATAACTCATTGTTAAATTTATAATTGAAAAACATAGGAACTTGTTCATGATTTAAGAGAAGGACCTCTTTTGAGTATTCAAATGAGTTTAGATGTGAGATCATTAAATAGTTCGAAGTGAACTTAAGCCCCAAAAACATGAACTCTATTTTTTCCTTCTGGAAATTTATAAATAACCTCTGCTGTAAACATAAGATGATAACCAGTGTCTTTAGTTTTTTTTAAACGATTGAAGGAACTTTGGTTAGTACTTGTTCCATCCAATTTTAAACCCTTGTTTAAGTTTAATAAAAAGTCATTATGGTGTTAGCTATAAATACAACTGTGAATTTATAACAACAGAAAAATAATTGGCTTTACCTTCATGTAGACAAGGAGCTTATTTAACCTTCTCTTAAACTAGCATCTTAACATGCTAGGAAAGTAATTTTCTCAAAGTAATTTAAAATAACACCTACTGATCTTACACTTACCTGCTAAACTTGTAAGGAACCAGCAGTCCAATTGAGTTATCAGAATGCTAAGTAAGCCCTGATCTCAAACAATAATTCTTACCTACTTGACAAAAGTAAATCATGAGTATATCTAGCAGCAACTTAATGCATCTCCTTTTCTAAATCTGATAAAATTAAAGTTGTTAAGTCATTAATAGTACTAACATAGGTGTTTAAGATTACATCCATTAGTTTACAGATTCTTTTAATGCAACAATCCCATGATCTTTTATAAACTATTTCATTTTCTGCTAATCGTTAGCAGTTACTTAGCTAGGACTTTAGACATTTTATGTCACTTTATAAATTTTAAATTTTTATGAAATTTTGGGTTATTACAATGGCCCTCCTGTGACAGGGTCTATTCGTGTCGACTTCATATCATTATCCAAGGATTAGACCTAGAAACCTAGACAGTACCTTGGCCCTGCATGCCTTAATGGCAGGTTACCTCGCTTTCAACATGATTTTACATCATTGACTCTTGATTGAAATATCTCATCGGATGTTCGACTTCAAGTCCTTTATTCACATTTCATGATTCGTACTGAGATACCTTGGGAATCATTGATGTCAATGGTGATTTCCCTCACACTTGTTAACAGTTGACATCAATGACTGGTAAGCAAATGGTTTCTACCATGTTCGATGTCAAGACACTGTAATCACATGGTTAGATTCATATCATTTGAAGATTGGGATGAATACCCTGAGTGATTAGGATTTATCATCATCATTGCCTATGCTCAGGTTGTGTTTGGAGATCATTTAAAGTCATGACATGGATCCACATTGTATGTTCGGTGGCTGTGTTCTATCATTAGAGGAAATTTCAACTCAAAATGGGCCTCCTAAAAAGAATTAATAAAATAATAGTTAAAATAATAAAATAATATTTATTAATTTTGGAGGAAGAAAAGAAAAAAACTACTTTTTTGTTTGTATTTTTGACATATGTCCCCGTATTTTTACTCAAATTTCGATCGGGAGAGCTTGTTGGATGCGGAATTAAATTCCGCATCCAACGAGTACCCACTCTGCATACTTTTGATGGACCCCGCTACCCCAAAAATAAGAAATACCTAAAAAAATGTGATGATGATGTCATCATCACATTTTTTAGGTATTTCTTGTTTTTGCAGTAGCAGGGGGTGTCAAAAGTATGCCAAGTTGGTACTCGTTGGATGAGGAATTTAATTCTACATCCAACGAGCTCTCCTAATTGAAATTTGAGTAAAAACACAGGGAGATATATCAAAAATACAAACAAAAAGGTAGTTTTTTTTATGATACCTATCCCCAAATTTATATTAAAAAAGTGTTTAAGACCTATACGGTATTTCAAATTTAAAGCAATTTCATTGGCTAACACATGATGACATGGAATTTGAATCAAAGTTAAAAGGCCCATTTTGAGTTGAAATTTCCTCTAGTGATTTCAAAATGAGAGGCATAGCTCTACTTTGTATATCTCGTAACTATGAACTATATCTGAGAGTAGTCAATCATGGATCTACAGTGTATTATTGGTAGCCATGACATAGTCATCATCATAGATCTGCATTGTATTGGTCCACAGCTATGGTTGGATTGGATAAGCGTCATTTATTGGTCCTTTATGAGTCTATCTCTCTTTGCCTCTGTATCAGACGAAAAACTTGCAAATAATTTCACCTATCACATTCTTCTAGCTTCATACTTTGGGGGGCATTCTGTTGCACATGAAAATATCACATTTCCTGGTCAACCTTCAGATGACTTTCTTCTTGCCTGTCAACCTCTCAAAAATCCTGATCTGGATCACCTTGGCCATTTTTTTCCCTGACCTAGAAGGAATAGCGCCGCTCTTTTACCTTTTCCATAGATTGTCGATGAGCCTCCATCAGTTGAGCAAAAAACATCATTATCCCTTTTGCAGTAGGAAAATCTTAAATCAGTGCTCTGTCCAGTTTACCAAAAAGCACCGATGATCACTTAAAGGGGAAAAAAAGAAGTTTCTAGAAGATTTCGTACGGGATCCTTCATGGAATTAGTTACTGCATGTTTGGGAGAGGTGGCATTTGCCTCCCTCACCTATAGGGATCTTATTCTATCCTTTTGTCAATTCATCCTATATATTTTTGGCCTATAAATGAAGCTTCTATGAAGAGAGTGGGGGATACCAGAAAAAGCATCCTTATGCTGCTAGTTTGAAGTCTAGATAGAGGTAAAGTAGAGGTAGCTTTTAGCTAGAGAGGTCTTCATTGGAGTTTGTAGACATTTGTTGAGACAGAAGCTGTCGACATCAAGGATTTTGGTTGTACTTCTCTCACCCATTATTAATACAAAAACATTTCCCTTTCCTGTATTTGATTATTGTGTTTGTGATTAAATATTATTGGACTCCTTGATCACCAATATGGATAGTTGATTATCATGATGCTCTCATCTTTTCGTTTGTCTTGTGATCTGTCTTGCAGGTATTGAACCATCTCAAGGACTTTTCGGAGAACAAATAAACAGGTCTACAGTTGAGGTATATGATGTGTTATGTTAATTAATTTGACTATTCAAGGGAAGGATATGTGGCTGTGATTCTTTTTTTCCTGTAGTTGTGTTTTGCATTACAGAGGAACAAGCAGTGTCAGCACTAGTTGAGAATTCCTAGTAACAAATATCTCAAACGTGAGATTAATCTAGTATTTGTTTTGTCATTTAACAACATTGCTTCTCGCCGCGTAGGTTAGAACAGAAGAAGAGGTTGTAGAGGCTATTAAAACTTCCTTAGAACCCAAAAAGGATTGCTTATGCTTCATTGAATTTATTGCACACAAGGATGACACAAGCAAAGAATTGCAGGCCACCAAATCCTCAGTAGTGAGGCTTTTAAAAGATGATCAAATGGAAACACTTTATGCGGCTCATGTTTTTCCATACATCTTGTAGGATCATATGTTTAATAACCCTTTATATGAGAAATCTGAATTTGATTTTCCTTAGATATGATGTTGAGGTGTGGTCCTCCATGAGGCACACATCATACAACTACATTCTAGTTCCTGGTTAGCATGTTTAGTCTTATACTTTTTAAGAGTAGTCTTAGACCTTTTTTGAAACAAGTAAAATAACAAATAGTCATGGTATTGGTTTTTAGATCTAGAATATATTTAATTGATGCCCTGCTTTTAGTTGTATAGATCATAGCAATTATCAAACAATTATTACCCTGTTACTGTGGTTTGATAAGGTATGAATATATTTAATTTTGTTTGTGATCTAAACAAACATTTGTCACAGTGGTTTTGCATCAAATTTGATGTCAATGAATGAGGATGTTCAATGCAGGTTTTTTCATATTAATTGATTGCGGGTTGGTTCATATTAATTGATGCAATCAATTAGTTGTTACTCTATTATTGTGGCTTTGTATCAATCTTTATACCAAGGAGTGAGACGTTCAATGTTGTTTGGTCCATATAACTTATTTAATTAAAGAGTTTTTACTCTATTTCAGTGGTTTTGGATCAAACTTAATATTAAGGAATGAGTGTTCAATGATGGTTTGGCCATATAATTGATGTAATCAAACTGTTGTTACTCTGTTACAATGGTTTTGTATGACAATTGATATTAAGCAATGTTCCCCCAAGTTTCCAGGACGCGAGAGTGTGGGAGCTGGGAAACACACATTGGGGACGAGTGGAGACCATCCCCAAATTTTAGGGAAATTCAGGGGGACTTGGGGACGTCGAGGTCATAAAAATTATAAAAAATATAATGATAATATAAATATTGGAAATAACAATTCATCATGTATAAATATAGTTTAAGTTGCTCCCTAGAAATACAGTCTAGTTCTTCAATGATTCAACACACTTCAACATTATGTAAATCCATGGCATAGATGTTGTAATGAGGAAGTGTGATCAGAGGAACCTATTTATTCATGATTCTAGAGGGAATCACATTATTTGAGTACTTCAAGTGCAACATACAATTATGCAAGAGTGAACTATTAATCCTATATTGGGACCATACTCATCGATAGCACCCTGTGCTTGCCTCCTCTAGGTTTTTATCCCTTACCTCTACCTTGAATCTTGAAGTTGATCCTCAAAGGACATTACTCAACACCCTACAATTTTTATGAAACTTTATAAACCAAGCATTAAAATAAGGTAGAATTAGAAAGAAAAAAAACATGCTTAATAAGTAATTTTTCTTGACGAAAGGGTAAATTTTGATTAAGGTCATGATAGAGGATTTTAACAATCAACACCACCAATATTAATGTACATAGAGAGGTTGATGCGCTTGATTAAATGGCAATCCCTAAACCTCATACATGATAAAATCTAATGGAAACATTGCACTCTTGAAATCCTGAAAAAGGTTAAGTTTGTTGAATTCTGAATAGGATCTAAAATTCTACTTTTTGCATATGAACTCCAATGAGATTGGAACCACTCTCAAACATCTTGAAACAATTAATGGTAATGTTAAAAATTTAAGTAAAAGTGGTATTTTCCTTATCTTTCATTTTCTATCCTTTTACTTTAAGAATTTAACATTACCATTACTGTTCAAGCACCTAGGAGCCCCCCACTTCATCGATGCATGCTTCAAAATAGGGGGACGATCTCCCCCTATGTTTCCCCAAGTTTCTCCAAATTGGGGATGAGGGGAAATGTCTCAGAAGGAACCCCCAATCCCCTAGGGCATGGGGAGCGAGGGGGAAAGTTCCTGACCTTGGGGGGTGAGTCCCCGTGGAACACTGATATTAATAAATGAGGTTGTTCATTGTTGGTCTGCTCTAGTCTAGTGGTATACTAGGGGGAGCTTACAACAATTGCCCAGTTTTGAATCCTATCACTTGAAGAATTCCCAGGGTTTTCATATCTGCTATGGCTAGTTGGATACTACCCAGGGTTTTCATACCTGCTCTAGCCACATTGGACACTGCCCAAGGTTTCATACCTATTCTAGCCAAAATGGGGTGGTTCTTGTGAGACCAAAACAAAAGAATGAAGATGTTGAATGACACAGGTTTGAAAATTTATTTCTACAAAGTGGGAGGAGTGCACCTTTTCAGCAAGAATGGTGAAACAATAATGGAGGATTTGGGATCATATAGATAGGTTTGGAAGGGTGGGACTGCCACAAAAGGATTAGATACATGTGGAGATATAAACCCTAGAGACAGAAATAATAAGACTTAAAAGTAAATAAATACATGAACAGAACAATATAATATGATGGGAAAGGAGGGAAGAAAAATAAAAGGATGAGTAAAAGGATAAGTTATATAGGAAAACTAGTTTTTTTGCAATTGCAATTAGTCATTAAATTTAATTAGCACTAAATTGTGTATTGAGTGAATAATCTCATATTCCTAACAATTGTGAGATGGTAGTTTATAAGACAATTTTGCAACCAAAAGTTTCAAACTTTTCCAATCTACATGTTGGCATTAGGTACAAGTCTCCAGGGTGCTGTGATAACATATTCTATCACTTTAGTACTAAAGCACCAATATTATTTGTGGTTTTCATGTCATTCTTTGTGGACTATCTTTGACTTATAGTTTCTATATTGGTGACATTTACAACACTATAGCATATTTCTATGTTTCAAGATTATTTTATAAAATTCTCATTTTAATTGTGTATTTGGTGTCATGAATAATCTAATATACCTATCAATTATAAAAGCAGAGTTTTGGGACATAAATTTATGAATATTGATATTAACATTGCTGAAGATACTTGTGTCATGTCTACATTACTCTTACTCCCGTGATATATCCTTGTGTCGAGACATCATTCTATATTAATACTCATTTATTCATTCTAAAAAATTATAGGTCAATGACTCATCAATGCAACCCTTTTATCTCCTCTTCTCTAATTTGTTGATAATTCCTCTCAGCTATTTTATTGTAATTAGTAGAAGAGTTGACAAGTTTAAGATATATCGATCACAAGAAGTATATAAGTAACACAACCACTGGTATATGGTATATCCATCTCGGAAAAATCTCATTTTGTTGGTTAATATCATTTCTTTGTAAAACGTGAGGGAATTGAAGGTTTACCTTGATACTTACGCTTATTTTGGTTTTATTGTTAGCTACATTGTGTGGGATATATTATGCATGGAAGTCTTTGATTTTTTATTTTTTTACTAATTGGAAAGAGCTTTGAAGAGTTTAGAAGAATTATTGTTATTAATTGGATAGAGCTTTGTGAACAACTTGAATATTTTTATTATTAATACTTTTGCTTACATTTTTTAGTGTTATTTTTAGCAACATTGTGTTTATATGATATTCATTGATGAAGTCCTTGATTTCTTAATCAAGATTTAGCAATTTTAAGAATTTAGAAGAATTATCCTTTTGTTGATGTTCCTCTCAATAAAATGAGAATTGGGTTGATCAAGGGTGTGATCCTAAGATGGCACGGCCACAACTTCTCTTTTTGGACAAAACATAGTGATATTCATATACTTCACATGTATGTTAATTTTCATTAATATTTGTTGTGAACTATTCTTTACTAGAGAAGACTTTAAGGATAAAGATTATTTTGAAGAAAAAGAGGTTGATGTGAGGGGCTTACATTTTTTCTTATTAAGCTCATTGTATTTTCTCAAACTATAAAGTATGCATTGGCTTGACGATTACTAAGTGTTCCCTAGATAATCATAGGTATATGAGGCTTTGTTAGACATGATTAAGTAAAAAAAGGGAGGGTGCTGGGTTTTATGGATACAAAGTGTTTCCAACATTATGGATGCTCATAGGTATCTTACATTGTAGGCTTACAACATATTTTTTGAACATCGTTAGTCATCAAAAGAAAGAAGGCAATAAGGGACTCTTCGAATATCATTACATAATTACCTTGAAATTGCATTACATCATTACCTTTTCGAGAGATTTAAGGTAATTGTAATTCTGCATCCAATAAAATTACATAACCATGTTAGAAAGGTATGCCATGAAGGCACATGGTAATAATATTTGGATTTTTTGAAACTAAGAAACTCTCCATAGACATGTTAGAAAGTTATTCCATTAAAGTGATTAAACATAATGGAAAGGCTTTTATAACTTCTAAAAATAAAGATAGTGACGTAAAAGGTCATTCAAGCAGCAACGCTTCTGTTTGAATATTCATATAAAAAATTATTGCGCGTTGAACGAGAAGTTCTCCTCGATAAAATGCATCTCCAAGAAAAATTTCTCCAATTAAGTGTCTCACCACAAGAACCACCATTGGAGCGACTTGTTCCCATAATAGAAAACACTATCAAAGATATCTCTCCCTTGTATAGATTACTCACAAGTGAGGATCCATCACCATCTGACAAAGAGTCACCTACCCCAACAATAACCTTCCTTCACCAATCCCAAATTAGATCATATTGGGATCTTCTATCTCTCACCAAGAACATGAATATATACTCATATTCCATTAGTCATAGTATAGTTCCCTTAATTTGGTATAAGGTTCCTATAATGAATCGTAAGCACCATTTTGGTTGGCACTTCGAGCTCTTCACAATGAAACACCTGGCCCCTCCAGATGAACCTTCCTCCCCTCAAGAACTTTCAAGAAAGCACCCCCAAGGTGTGCCATGTTTTGAGTTATTACTTCTACAATTTTCATAATTTTGTCATGTCCTTTACTACACTTGGGTATGCCATCATATGTGCAGGATTGTGCTCTGAATTCCCCTACCAGCTTCCATCGACAAAGATGTAATATTTCACTATCATCGGGGCAAGGTTCCTGTGAGGGAAGAGTTCCTTCCGAAAGTTCATGCATTATCGAACATATTGAGCTAGCAAATATTTAGATATTTGGATTCTCAAGGAGGCAGAATTCTAGCCAGGGGAAAGGTTCCAATCGAGGGAGAGTTCCATCTTAGGCAGAGTTCTAGTTGGAGCAAATTTCAAGCAGGGAAAATTTCCAGCCGGGGAAGAGTTATAGCGGGGAATATTTCTAGCCAGGGCAGAATTCCAGCCAAGGAAAAGTTCTAGCTGGGGTAGAGTTCCAACCAGGGCATAATTCCAACCAAGGAAGAGTTCCAACAAGGGCAAAGTTCCAACAAGAGCGGGGTTCCAACAAGAGAAGGGTTCCTGTGAGGTTCTTGTTCCTTCCAATAAATTTCATGCATTGGAGAAAATAACTCCTATATAGAGTTATTGAAGTACGCTCGACAATGCATGAAATTTATTGGAAGGAACAAGAACCTCAAAGGAGGGCAAGGTTCCTATGAGGCTCTTTTTCCTTCCAATAAATTTCATGCATTGGAGAAAATACTTCCTATATAGAGTTATTGAAGCATGTTCAACAATGTATGAACTTTATTGGAAGGAAAAATAGCCTCATAGGAACCCTGCCCTTGCCAGAACCCTTCCCTTGTTGGAACTTTTCCTTTGTTGGAACTCTGCCATGGTTGGAAGGCTGCCCCAGCTGGAACTTTTCCCCGGCTGGAACTCTGCCATGGCTAGAACTCTGCCCCGGGTGGAACTCCGCCCCTCTAAAACTCTTCCCCAGCTGGAACTTTTCCCTATTGGAACTCTTCTTCAACTGGAACTCTTCCCTCGGCTGGAACTCTGCCCTCAACTGGAACTCTGCCCCGACTAAAGCCTTTCCCGTGGATGGAACTCTACCTCCTTGAGAACACAGATATCTAAATATGATATGTGCATGGTATATCTAACATCCATGTTGTATTGTTTATTTGTTATATACATTACTATGCATTGTAGTTTCAGAAATGTATGCTCATGCATAATATTTATTACTAAGAGTAAAAGAATTTTTATTTTTGCAAGGTTTTGTTTGCTTAGAGGCTTTAGAAACCAAATATGGACTTCCAATACTATGGCCATAATACAGGTTCCTTCCAGTATGATACTATGGCCATAAGAGTTCCTTCCAATAAAGTTCATGCATTGTCGAACATACTTCCTATAGAGAGTTATTGAGCTAGCATATATTTAGATATTAGGAATCTTCACAGTTCTATGTTCATAATGTTCGATGTGAAATTTCCAGTCGAGTCATAGTTCCAACCGGGGTACAGTTCCATCCGGGGCATAGTTCCAACCAGGGCATAGTTCATCTAGGGTTTGACAAATAAAACACTTTCCATATGTAAGAATATGATCTCAAGCGTCCAACACTATTTCCATACTTTTAGTACTATTGCATTCAAAGTGTTTGAAGGAATGTAAGCACATGGCTATATTCTAGTTATCGTAAGCTTCAATAGTCGCATTAAAGGGATTTGTAAGAATGAAAAAATCAAGGTTGAGGTCAATATTTTCATCCAGATGATGAGAATAAAACAATATCCTTATCTTCTTGTGTATAATACCCTAGTATATGGGTTCTGTAAGACAAAGAAATCCAAGTGGAGCAGAGTTTTGGCTGGAGAGGAATTCCAGCAGGGGTAGAGTTACAGCTAAGGAAAAGTCATATCTCCCTCTAGCAAACTTAACACCACCATTGACCTGTCATTTAGGGTTTTAAATAGTCATAGATCAGCTAGGATAGGGCACCACAATCATGCTACAACAGTCACAATTTAGCATAGAAAGGGACACGATAGGCACAGTACAGCAGAGAAGGGACACATTGTCTCGTATCGACGGAGAATGGACACACCAACCTAGGAACCATACATGCATCAACTTTCTTGGTTGCGAACCAATAATCCCAATAGATAACTAGGGTCCTGAGTGTACCTTATAAGGCCTTAATATACCCTAGTTAAATGACTAGGGTACCATCCTACCTGAGAATGGGTCTCGCATCTGCATGAACTTTAACAGTTGTTAGCCCTAATGTTGTCACATACAATGTACTTATAGATGGCCTTTACAAAGAAATAAAGTTCAACAACACAAACAGGCTCTTCTATGAAATGTCAAACATAAACATATACCCCGATGTTGAGGCAAGTATCTTAATATTTTTAACAAGGTGTTCCTTATTTGAATATCTAACATACTTGTCACATGTTCTTTATGTAAGTGTTGGAATTTTTACTTGTCTTACTCTAATATTCTGTGGAGATGCCAAATATGCATGCTTACTATGACTAGAGGAATATAACATAACAACACTAAGTATTAAAACCCTGAATGAGTAAGCCCTAATGCCCAATTCATCCTTCTCTCTACGGAAATGAACGAAAAATGTTTGGAACAACCTTCTCTCTAGGAAGAGAACACAGATTTGGTTCAAAGTTTAGAGCTGGCAAAAGAAAAAAATGTAAACATGTAAATTCTATTGAAGGAGAAAGACTTTCTTTTGAGAGGAAGAGTCTAACGGCATATAACATAACAACACTAAGTTTTAAACCCCAGAACGAGTAATCCCTAATCCCCAACTCAACCTTCTCTCTAGGGAATGCAACAACAAATGTTTGGAATAGCCTTCTCTCTAGGCAAAGAACACGACGAGACCGCGAACGAAGTGGCAGCGGTGGTGGGAGAACCAGGGGCCGGCGACGGGGAGTAAGGCCAGTCCGATGTTTGAAGGGTCAGCATGACAATTGCCGGTGGGAAAATTGCCGCGTCGTTAGACTATTCTGTATGTGAAGGAAAGGTTAGTCTTGCATTTGAGGTTTGGACACCTCACACCTTCTTAGTTGGATCTAAGAAAACCAGGATGGGCCCTATTGTTAGAGTTGGTGTTGTTCTGTTAGTCCATGCTGATGTAATCATGAATATTTAAGCCTTCCATTGTAATTCATATAAAATTATAAACAAAATTTTATATACCTATCTTATGATGTGTCTCCTATTGTGATATATGTTGATGACATGCTTATGTGAACACATGACATTGGTTGATTAGTTTATGAATGATTATGTGTGTGGTAGTGTTATGCACATACTGAACTATGTCTAAGTTTTGAGGAGTACAAATTGCTAGAGGTTCTAGCACACTGATGTCAACCCCCCCTCTCAGTGTGCCATTGTGTCCAACAAAAGCCATATACTTGTTGATATTTAAACATGAAATATTTATATTACAATTTTTCTTTCTAATAATTAAATCATAACCCAATAAATAATAGATAAAAATAAATAAATAAACTCAATAAATAATAAATAATAAATAAATAAAATACAATTTACATCGACAACCAATAATAATATAATTAATTGTAAACAAAGACTAAAAGAAAAAATTTATTCTCACTACTTCATAATTTGGGAAGTATGAATGCATACATCTGAGAAATCATATTATATCATCATTTACAAAACAAACAAATCACACACCATATCCATCCTAGCTACCGGGAAATACAAAACAAAACATTTCACTAATTATATTTCAAAAAAATATCATAAAATTTTAAATTAAACATTAATATGTCCAATGTTCCATCTAACACCTCATACAGATTGAAACTTCAACTTACAGTGAGTCAGAAAACTGAATAATTTTCTCATTCTGAACAGTATTTAGTTTCTATACTTCTATCTGTCCAATAAGAAAAAGAAGGAAGAATATGATGCATCCCAGCATCATGCTAACATATTTGTAAATAACATCCTTGAAACTAATCTTCAATCCATGCTTGGGATTGACATTGCAATCCACTTTAATAAATAAACAATAATGGTTTTGGAGTTTGGACTATATACACTCAGAACAAACACATGCAAACAATATTTGGCAAGGCTTTATAAATAAAATTGTATATAACATGGCCTAGTATTCCATCCATTGTGCAAAATCTTCCAATTTCTTGTATTGATCTCCATCTGTATCTATCCTGGAAACTTCCTCATCCATGCTCTCATGGATACTTGAAGTGTCATAATAACAAGAGTTCTTGAAGTTAAGGCATTCAAACCACTCGTTAGAATGTAAGACATTAGGGACCACTTCCATCGTTATTGTCGTGAACAAATATTCCATGTTGAAATTTAGGCCTGCCTCGGATTGGAAGTAAATGTAATCCTTGACTATACTCTCGATTAACAAAGGTATACAAATTTGGTTAGAACTACTAATGCAGTAGAACCCAAATAATAATAGATAAGTATAGAATAATCAAAATTCAACCATGAATCTGGAGCTCAATATGCTCAAAAGTTGATATAGATTTATATAACCATAAATTCACTAAAGGCATCAATACATCCATTTGTCTATTGAAAAGAATACACCTCAACCCTTTTAGAAGATAACTTTTATCGGCATATTCCCAACAGCCCTCTAAAAAATGGCTCATAGAAAAAAACATCATAAATGAAACTTTGCTATTGTCAAATCCAAATCACAAATATTCATAGTATAAAAGGGAAAATCTATGTTGGAAAAATCTTATATTGAGATAAATCAATTTACATGAACCTAAATTTAAGCAATTGTTTAGAACTTCCCAAGCCAAGGTGAAAATGTTGGTTCCTATTAAGCATTAAGTTATGTTTGAGTTATTAGTCCTTTTAGAAGAGAAATTTTCCCAACATATTCCTAGTAGCCCCCTAAAATGGCTCATATAAAATACACACCATAAATGAAACTCTTTTGTTATCAAACCAAATCAATAAGAATCGTCATAAAAGGGAAAACCTATTTGGTAAAAACCCTTCCTTAAGATAAATTATACTACATGAACCCAAGTTTAATCAGTTGTTCCAGACTTCCCTAAGCCAAGGTGAAAATGTCGATGCCTATTAAGCATGGAGTGATGTTTGATATTTGAGCTTTGCCAGCTCAAAGTTAAGAAAATTTGAGAGCCCAAGTTTACAAAATGTCACAATATTGAGATTGAATACTATTGGATCACCAAGTGTACTAAGACTATAAGCAAAATTATTTAACATCCATACCTAATTCCAACCACAATTTCTTCATAAAGTTACTCTATTAATTGTCCTTGGGGATATATTAGATTCTTTAAATACATTCAAGTACAATAAACTACTCTAAAACCACACTAAATTTATTGATGGGTCTTTCCTTTGAGCGGGATATTAAAAATACTAGGATGGAGCGCTGATTTTTGAAGCTAATCATCAAGACAATGACAAAAGAGACTTATTCGTGTCTAGTTCTATGACACTGAATAACTTCTTCATGATCAAGTCCAAGAGTATCTTACTAAGTCATTGAATTCTCAATAAGAAAATGACACATGCTCCCAAATATATATAATAGTATGAAGATATGGAAGAGCTTGAGAGTAGAACAAGGAATCACACTACAAATGTTCCCAAACATATATACTAATGGTATGAAAATCAATTGAACTATCAATAAGGAAACTACACATGTTCTCCCCCACACCCCCCCCTCCCCCGCCCGCCCCCNCAAACATGGTATGAAAATACAAGAGAGGAAACTAAACATGCTACCCCCACACAAATATGAATTGTATGAAGATACAAGAGATCTTGAGAGTAGGATGTGGAAGCAAACTGCATATGTTCTCAAACATGGTATGAAAATACAGGAGAGCTTCATAATAGTATGAGAGAAGAAGATAGAATTTTTTAGTCTGAAAATAATTATCATAATCAATTATGTAAGGAGCTTCACTATCTCTGTGATGACATTTTTATTAGCATTAAGATCATGATATTTAGGGATTTATACACTTATGCAAACTAGACCTCACAACCAATATGGGGTAGCACACAAAAGAGGAGATTTTTAACTCAAAAACTGTTCCAAAGCACTAATTTGATGGTTCATCCAAATTTTTAAGATAGCATACAATAATAATCAATGGTCTGTTGTGGAAGAAAAGATTCCCATATATTTCTTGAAATGAAAAAATAAAAATATTTTGGTGTTTCATTGAAAAATACAGCAGTACAAAAATGGAAGAAATCCCAAAGATACAGATAACAAGATGCCTCTACTGCTGAATCATGCCTCTTCCATGACAACCATTGTTAACAGTTCAATCTAAACGTGCATAGCCCCTACTTTTATTATGAACACCCTTCATGGCTTGATCAAAAGGTGTGAGTTGCTACCATTTTTTGATAGCATGTTGAAAAATTAAACATACTAGGAAATCCAAGGCTTGTCTCTGGCATGTGGGTTGCTTTGTTGCTGATATACATTTCATGATGGGCGCCCTTAGAGTTTAGTCTAAATGTGTGGATTAGTGTGGATTTCTACCTCCAACATACTCAAAATCTTGTAGTATTCTAAATTGCTGGATATTAATCCAATGTTTGTACCACATCAACTCAAGTATTTGAAATCATTCCTAAAAACACAAAATCAAAGCACAATGCAGTTCTAGCCATGACGATCTTCATTCCTTATTCATGAATGAATCCAAGGGTCAAGATTACTGGAAATACGAATTGAATGTATATTTCATTTATTCTTGAGAACCAGATCAAAATAATGTTAGCACAACAATCCCAAGGATTATGTTTCATTGATAATAAATTGTTTTGGTCAATGTTCAATTAATTTCTCTTCAACCCAAATTGAATGCTATATACACTTCCTTAAACAAGTATAATAATAAAAATTGAAAATGTCTACAATGTGTATAAATAAAAAGATACAGTGAAAATGAGATATGTATTTACTGTAACAAAGGTCAAGTATAATAATAAAAAATGAAAAAATCCACAATGTGTAAAAATAAAAATATAAAATGAAAATGAGGTATTTATTTCGTGGAACAAAGGTCAGACTGTGTGCTATGTGGTGCAATGGTATCTTGTGGTTGTTTAATTATCACATATTTGGGAAGCTTGGATTGACTATGTATTCCTAAGGTGAAATAGCAAAGTTTAACATTACAGTGATTTTTTTTAATTTCGTCAAACCAATAATTGACAATAAACGAACATTTGTGTATAGCTTTTTAATCACAAGTATGCACTACATTTTCACTGAGGTAGGTAGGCATTTCCTCAAACAAATAATTTATAATAAACAGGCATTGTCGTGTAGCCTTCTTTTTAAAGAATATCTGAAAAATTGGATAAAAGTGATGAGTTTTTGTTTGACCAAGGATCATTCTTAGTGATAATTTTCTTCTTTATAAAAGTATCATCATTTTTCAAACATGGATAAGAAGATATAAACTTTCTGTATTTTATCCACCTCTGACTGGAAAGATTAATAACCAACAACGACAATATTGAATGTTGCATTGAACATTAACATGGCATGCCTGTCAAATTCCTATCATAATTTCGTAAAGATGACCACATCAAGTAAAGTTTCCTTGGTGGAGGAAGACACCAATAAAGTGCTTCTAAGTTCTCCCTGTCTATTTAGCACCTGTCCATCACAATCACTTTTTGTAAACAACCAAGACAAAATTTTGTTCCTGCCCATATTACTCTAAACACACCTAAAACCTCACATTTCCTTATGTGATTCATATTTTTCTAAAAAGAATAAAGAGTGATTTTTCTTCATAGAGAAAAGATTACAACAAGAAATGATATGAAATAATATTGTAAACGCCATTCTGCAGAAGTAATAATCGACAACCAAATAGTTTCCACCTCTTACCAACAAAAATACTACTAAATTACAAACGAATGTCCATTATAGAGAAATAATGTTCAACTTACCCACATTTTTTTGGCAATTTAAGCTTCTGGCAATTGAACCAAGAGTCACTAGTTTCAACAATTACAACAGTTTCCTTTGATAGCATGCCCTACAACCAACAATTTTACACCAATGAATATCAACAATAAAGAACAAAGCCAAACAAAAATAATTGTATATATCAACATGTTGTAGCTCTACAACAGATCCCATGTTTTATCCAAAACATGGGAGCCCCAATTTTTATATGCAAAAGGTGATGCGTAATTTCCTTAGTCATTTCGGGATTTCCATGTTGTTTATCATAATTGTTAGGTCTTTGTCATGAGTTGATTTAGTTAACATTTTGAAACATTTATGCATTTTTGTGTGTTTCCGCAATCCAAATCCCGCAATTGCGGATTGTGTGATTGGTTTGTAAATATTTTGAACTTTTCATCCCACAACCCACAAATTGTAGATTGTGGAAACTAGATTGAATAATAAAAAATTGCATTGTATGTTTTTGCAACCCGCAAACCAAATACGGAATGTGGAATGCGGAAACGTTTGTCAAATAAATACGTTTCATGTGCTCGCAACCTGCATCCTGCAAATTGCGGATTGCAAATTGTGGAGCGTCTTTGCCACATTTTGAGTTTGTCAATTCCACAACCCACAACCCGCATTGCGGATTGCGGAAAGCGCATTATTTTCATTTTTTGTTTTACTTATTTTTGTTACTTTTGCTTTATTTGAGTTGGTTTTTAACATTTCAGTTCGTATGGATTTCATTTTTCGATTATTCAAATCTTTACACTTTGGCTTGATTTTTGTTTTATTAGTTTTGAATATTTCAAAGATCTTGTCATTTTATTTTGATTATTGTGTCGAAATATTGCTTATCATTATTTGAACTTATTTGAATCATTTACATACTTCAATATTGATTAATTAATTTCATATGATGGAAACAAATTTGAACTTCATTGAATCAATAAGTTTAAAGAGCATCTTGATGGGTTATAATAATTTGATTGAACACTTACTTTTAATCCTTTTGATTTATGACTTGAAAGGGTGTATATGAAATAATGGAATCGTGCATTTAACTCTCAACTTTAAAAGGGTTACTAAATTTTACTAAGCCCTGAATATTTGATAAAATTTGTCCTTTGGGGAAAATCTATAATTTTAGGACGAGTTTTTAAAGCCTATGTTATATTCAATTGAATCCTTAAAAAGGTACTTTCAAACCATAGAAAGAGTCAATAATTTTTTCATTAAGCAAAGTATTATATTATACAAAGAATAATTAGCTTTGCTTGTTGATAGATTATTATTATTGTTTAAATTATATTCAATATACTTTTGAAAGACAATATTAATAATTTATTTATATGATTGAATTTTCATATCATACTATTTCCAATGTTAATGCATAGTATTTCACTAAACCTTATTTTTTTGTTGTCGTGAAGGATGAAGTTTAAAAATGGATCGCGCACATGTAGAAGACACGTTTTTGCATGGAGTATTTTGACGAACCTGTGAGGAATTAACTCAAACGGTTGAAAACCCACTTCCCAAATGGGTTGTTTTACCTTTACTATGCAGACAGTTTTGCAAATCCATCAATAGTTTGGGAGAAAAACATGACCGAATAGAGGCGAATTTTCCAGAAATTCATTCCGTCCATTTTTGCATGGTTGAACGAACCAGACATATGGGGATTTGATGTTATCCTTCCCACTGCTCTTGACTGCTATAAATTTGACCTCAACATGATGAAAGAGGGAGGATAGGTCTCTAAAGAATCGAATGATTTTCATTCCTCCTGTATTTGTTTTATTCTTGCAAGGTTTTGTTTATGGGGAAGAAGGAGGAACGTTGCTACCAGAGGGAGAATATGATTTTTGTATGGCAGAGAATTGAATTTCTTATTTCTCTGTTATGATTCGCTTGATAGAAATTTCTTGTTTAGGAGATTGGAGATCGTACACTTTTCCTGAAGCAGCTGCTGATTATCAATTTGAAGCTTTGTAAATGTTTTTACCAAGCTGAGATGGTAATACACTTTCTTTTCTGCAATTATTTTCCATTTGTTCATGTGCATTTAATCAGATTTTTCTTTTTATCCACAGATCAGATCATAATCATATTTAACAAATTTTCTATATGTCTATAGTTTATTTGTTAACCTGGTTATGTTTAATCATTGCATAAATGATTCTATGTTCAAACAATTTTAGCATAATGAAGATAATATTTTACTTCACATGTTAAGATTAATGTGCTTATGACATCAATGTGTAAATGTTTTTATTAAATCATTGATAATCAAATTATTCTTTTTTAAGCATTAAATCATTATCTCCATTTTAAATTACTTTTATCCTGGGATAGGTTATTAATTTAATTAACATTTAGATAGGTTAGTATTTTATTTCTAATATATATATATATATATATATATATATATATCTGTAACTTTAGAATTTCTTCTAATAGTTGTAGAATAATTAATTTTTAGATTTCTTTCAAATTACATTCAGGATTAGTTCTAGATTTAATTCAAAGTCCCCTTTTTAAGGAGCAAACTCACCAACTCAAAGAGTTCCAACAGAGGCCGAATATCCATGGGTGTTAACCACGCCAAATAGCTCGAGGATAGCGTAATACTTACGTAGGATTATCTAAATCCTTTGGCTGGGTTTTGATCCATTGTTGTTTTCCTTGGACATCATTCCAGCACCTCTCCAATCGAGGCATAAACACAACAATAAAGAACAAATCCAAACAAAAACAATTGTATAAGTATTGTTACTACAGATTTTGGTTAGATTCTTTGAGTCCTTTCTTGAATGTGTTTGAATAGCACATCAACCCTCAAGGGCTCGTTTGGTGCACTTTTCAAGGGAACACGTTCGGGTACAAAAATAACTCCAAATAACCGCTAAAGGTAACAATATCAAATATATTGTATGTGTCGTCTAAAGCCTCATTTGGGATCCAAAGTATTAGAAGCTGATTGCAACCTCTTCTTTCTCGATTCGCCTCTCATATCGAGAGCAAATGTGTGGGTAAGAAGATGTGTCAAAAGTAGCATATAAGCTAAGAATTACATGCAACGTTTTTATTTCCCCACTCCCAGACCAATAGAGCGAGTATATATGGTTGAAGTAGGAGATCCTATAGAGAGAAAGACAAAGCCCGATACAGATATAGATGCGTACCTAGGACAGAAGCATCCCTTTGAGTTGGAGTTTAGCTAGATCTACAACTAGATTGGTGAACATCTCCATCTTGGTGATCTCCATTCTGGTATACACCTCAAAAAATCCAACAAGAGCATTGGCCAATGATTGTATAGGGTTAGTTGACCCTGCCTGTAAGCGTGTTTGATGTCAATTCTTGTAGCATTTCTTCTTACCCCAAGAATAGAATAATGATCCCCTCTCCAATCCCTCGTTCCCAAATTCGTCCCCCTTCTTCTCAAGTCCTGGTCACTTGAATCCGAACAACTGCATGGAACCGTGGGTAATATCACATAATAACAAGCCATTGAAGCATTTGGATGGGAAAAAGTGGCTGATGGATTTTACAATGAACATGGATTAGAACTGAGAAGAGGCAGAGTAGTACTTTCGACAGGATGGAGGTTTGAATTCAGGATCATCAAGGGAGAATAGGGACGTGGGTGGATGGTGAATTAAATGCATGGACTTAAACGGAAAAAGGTAGACGGTGTTGAAGGATAATGATGAAGGAAGGGGATGAAAGAATAGGATGCGACAACGGTGGGTGAATGGGGCTAGGGACAAGGAGAAAGGTCAGTCATGTGGCTAGAGATTCGACGTGACGATTGTCGGTGGGAAAAATTGTCACGCCGTTAGACTCTTTCTTTTTCAAATGACAGTAATCATGCGTCATCATTGACGAGGGATTTTAGATTGAAATCGATTCTGGCATGGAAGACATGACCAAGGATGAAATTTCAAGGGTATGGTCCTATTTCACTATGATATATTCAACTTTTCAATGATGCCATGTAAAAAGAAATCGTTCTTTTTATTTGAAAATGTAGTAATACATCAAAATTTCATAGTATATTAAAGGAAATTCAACCTATCAATAATGACATCTAAAAATAAATGGTTCTTTTTATTTGAAAATGTAGCAATACATCAAGATTTCATCGTATATTAAAGGAAATGTAATCAAATTCTTTGATATAGAGTTAAAATTTGCATTGTTCCACTCTATGGTTTTTAATAAGTAATTTCTAACCCAAATAACCCAAGAACCAATATAGAGGAAACTTTAGAAACATAAAAAAAATACCCAACAATATGAAGAAATCAATTGAAAAAAAATTATAACCAATCAAGATTCACTTGGCAAGTTGTAAAACTTCTAGAATAAAAAACAAGGTTGCTTCATGAAAATGAAATACAATCTACACAATCTCCATTGAACATAGAGATTAATGAAGATAAAAGATGGAGTAACCCTAAAAAATATGTCCATGATTACCAAAATTATTATCTTGAATCACTTCAATAACAAAATTCACTCCTTTCCAAGACGAAGCAAATAAATACTTATAAAATAACATAACAAGGAAACTACTCTTGTGATGCACATACCTGAAAAATCATTCAACCGCAGGAACAACCCAACCAGTATTGAGATCCACTGAGGGATGGGATATTTTTATATATGTTGTTGTCCGATCAACTCTACAAATCAAAGGAGAGACATACTCCCCTATATGAAATAATCATTAGAAAAGGTATATTTTCTCTCTCTAGTGGAGATGTACACTTCAGGAGGTTGGTGGTGGATTGGTGGTGCGAGGGAAAATGTGTACTTATTTTTCTCTCTAAAAATACTTCGGTTCTAAAGAGTCATATACCTTATGAATTAATAGGGCAAAAAAGGGTGGAATTAGCTTCAGAAAGGGTTGATGATGATGGTCGAAACAACCTGACCAAGGTTTCAACTCGATAGTGGAATCAACTTTAGAAAGGGTGTAGAGTTACTCCAATTTGAACTTTTAGGAATATTTCTAGGTACCTAAATTCACCTTGAATCCTAATTCATCGACCAAATGAAAAAATTAGCCAGACATGATTCTTGCAAACACTGATGATGGTATCAAACCAAAAGGAAAGTTTTCCTCTTATGACTTTTGTCGGCCTTTGAGAAGTACATGCATCTATGTTTACCAATCGAGACATTCAATATATATATAGATGAACTCTTCTAGTCAATTATCCATATAAACCATTGGAAAACCCAACGAAACTCGACAGGAATCCATTTCAGAGAAAGTGAACCACCATCTCGCTTACTAGCATAAATATCCATGTCTGACTTTCTCCAACATTAGCCTTGATAATTATGCACGTTAGCTTAACTAACCAACTAAATCTATCAAATATCGATTGAATATCGAAGCTACATGTTCCCTGGCATGAGCTCCCTCCCCCTATCTAATTGCTATAACTCTAGCATGTATTGAAACACGAAACATAGTAGAAATATGAAATTGAAATAGACTCAAGACCCAATGGTGATGGTGGAAGTAGGCACAAATTAAGCAGGGTTGACGAGTTCAGAAATTAGAATAATGATAAACAAAATTTGAATGTTTAAAACCACTTAAGCTCCAAACTTTCAAATTTCATGATCACATTTCCAAAATCCAGTAAACATTTGATTAAATTCATTTCCAAATCCACTTTCATAATCACATTTCCAATTTTCAATAACCATTTGTAGAACATACTACTTATAAATCCATATCCCTTGATTCCAATCATTCAACTACATTAATTTTAAACCTATGCGAAAAATGATGAATTCTAATTCTAATTTCTTATCATGCAATGCACAATTTAATTCTAGATTATGTGGTTTTATTCTCTATTAATACATTAATTTTTCACCTAAGTTACACATAACATAGGTCTTCACTCAATGAAGCTATTCCATAGCACCTTAGTTCATGGGATATTAAAGAATTATACCCCTAATTTCACTATATATTGATAAATTGAGAATGAATAGTTGTCAAGCTACATTAAGTGTTTGAAGCATGTTGTACATTCCCATCCACAAATCCAAAAAAGGGGATGTTATTATGAAAGGAAGATTAGTAATGAAAATGCAACGATCGTATGATCCCAGGAAATGATAATTTAAGTCTTGTTCCTAAATGCAACAATGCTAGGAAATAAGAATTTAACTAATTAGGTGATATTAATCATGTTAACAATAACAGCCTACATATGTGTAATTATTACTAGTTGAGTTGTATAGTTACTCAGAGATCTGAACCACAAAATTATAGTTTCAATAAATTTTATAAAATCAATATAGTCAATTGAAAAGTCACAACATAACAAAAAAATGAACTATTGTAGTATTGAAATGAATTAATAAACTTTAATAAATAACTAAATATACTTAAATAAAAAATAATTATTAAAACATCTCTCTCGAGCCAAGAGTCCATCCATATCTTGTTGTATAGTCTTGTTCAATTAACAATTGAATGAGATTTCACTACTGAATTTATTAGAGTCTTAAGTTTGTTGTGCAATTTTATCCATGTATGAATTTAGATCTAAGTTCATTGTATTTGGGTCCATAAATTATCCATGGAAATGAAAGTTAAGCGTCATGTTATGGATGTTTTCGTAGCCAAGCATTGAACAACTAGATGGGAGAAGTTAGTACATCAAACGTGGCAATAAAGTTTAAGCTTAATTTTAAATGTTTTAAAATTTCATTGTGATTTAAATTTTGATAAATAATATTAATGGAATGTGTGGCAGACTCGCTTGGGATTCTACCTTTGTTGTCTCCTTGGCATTTAAACTTATTATTTTAAATGATTTAAAGTTTCATTGTGATTTAAATTTTGATACATAATGCTAATGGAATGTGTGGAATACTTTCTTGGCATTCTTCCTTCGGTTTCCTAAACATCGATTCTCAACCATCTAAAATTTTGACATGCAAAATTTGGAATAGCCCTGTAATTGTAAAGTTGCAAAATAATGGTCCATTTCATTATTGAAGGGCTCGATACAAAATTAAGTTTATTTTTCAAGAAAAAATTGTTGTGTCCTTCTATGAAGGGTAAAATAGGTCCTGAAGGGCATTCAAAGCTTCAAATTTGAAGGCTAGACACGACCAACCTGCGATACAAAAACCTATGGGACAATATAAAAGGTGTTGTACAGGATAATCCTTTGCCATATGTGAGTGGGTTAGGCTTCACTAATTCTTTGGTTAACATTATATATATATATATATATATTCTAGTATAGTGACAAGTTAAGTGTTTGGTGAACATTTATAGATGTAGCTAGCCACTTAGTTTTATAGAGATAAGTGGTTGTTAAAAAATACTAAACATTAAACTAATTAATATATCTTTATAAATATTCATCTAACGTATAACATAAATATTAAGCTAAGAACAAAAAAACATAAAACAAATACTATTTAATAAATAATAAACAAAAAACAAAAAACAAAAACTAATACCAAGCATAAAACTTTAGTGAATTATAGATTTATAAATAATTAAATAGTGAATTCTTAACTAAATCTTATTTAAATATTAATTAAGATGTATTTAAGCATAACAAGATACTACGACCATGAAATGAATCTACACTGTACACTTGTTACACTCGAGTTAATATTGTTGATCCACTAAAGGTGTGCTAAAGGAAGTCTAAAATATAAGATAATATCTAACTAGCACACCCACATAGTTTGTGGTTGG
The DNA here is from genome assembly GCA_001517045.1 of Pseudotsuga menziesii. Taxonomy (NCBI): domain Eukaryota; kingdom Viridiplantae; phylum Streptophyta; class Pinopsida; order Pinales; family Pinaceae; genus Pseudotsuga; species Pseudotsuga menziesii. The sequence goes on from LPNX010413177.1 coordinate 92,568, forward strand.
ATCACGTCGATACAGATCAAATGGTTGAGAGATAGTTATAGAATAGAAGACACTTTGGAATATTTTTTATTCCTCATATTATTCTAGTTAAATTGGTTCAATTGTGAGTTATCCATGCCTAGCTACATGTTATTACTCACATTCTTTCGGTTATCCATTTATCAACTATCAGTTATTTTTAATTTTCTTTTTTGTTTTATCTCACATTCTTCTAGTTATCTACCATGAACTGATGGTTATCCATGCGTTGCTACTAATTATCCATTCATTAGCTAGCTACCAATTATTTTTTATATTCCTTTTTATTTCAAATTTTGAACGACTTCCATAGAATCAATCTCGATAGTACACTTGTCTCATTCTTGTCCGTAGATGAATAAAATAGGTCATAATCCACCCCAAATCTCAAATAAAAATGTATGTCGATGTAAACATAAATATTAAGCTAAGGACAAAAAAAAACATAAAACAAATATTATTTAATAAATCATAAACAAAAAACAAAAACTAATACCATAGAATCAATCTCGATAGTACACTTGTATCATCCTTGTCCGTATATGAAAAAGCATAGGCCGTAGTCAACCCCAAATCTCAAATAAAAACATATGTCGATGTAAACATCTATAAATATAATTACATGTTTAAAGTTTAGAGCAACATGTGTATTTTCAAAATTTGATGAGTGTTATACGAAAACCCTCTTAAAACAAAAAGATAGGATCTAAAACAACCATCACTAATTGGTTTTTTTTTTTTTTGAGAGCACTCTAAAGAGTCAAGCTTGAGCATATCTATTGGGGTTTGATCTTAGTTAAAGGATGATAGAGAATATATGTTTAAGGAGAATTAAATATATGTTTAAAATCTTTTTTTCTAAAATGACAAAACCTATTATTATACCTGTTGAAGGCATAATATATTGTTTTCGATATTTAATCAAAGGCTATTAGTTGTTACTTTGACTAAAAATTTCAATCAATTTTTGTAACTTTTACATTGCAGAGTGATTTTTTTTATTTTCCTTTATATTAGTATTTTATTTTCCCATATTTATCTTACATACCATTTGTTCAAAAATTAGGGTTTCTATTATCGAACCAATGGTAACCCTTCTCGGTATTAAAAAAAAAGAATTAATGCTTTATTATTGAACATAGAATGCTGCAATATATGTGCCACCCTTAATCTCATCGCATCATGATATGATCGAGAACTCTGGGATGTGTACAATTTTCTGCTTTATCTATGTGACTTGTTGATGTTCTATCCTAATTTCCTTGAACCCAACCCCTTCTCCACTGCCCACTGTCTTCACCACCACCTTAATCGCCCCCTACTTCACTGCCTTCATCGCTTCTTCACTATTTATCCAAACTTATTTATTTAGTGGATAAGAAGTATTTCTGAAACAAAGTAATGTAGTACCCTCCTAGAAACAAACTAATGGAATATTATCGGCTATGCATACAAGGATTAGCGATTTTTAAAGAAAGCATTGGTTTTGTATTGAAACTCTTAAGCTTTAGCATATTTCTTTCCATTTCCTGCAATTATTTTATCAAATCATAGGTGTTGAATTAGAAAATCAAACACAAATAAGCAGTATAAGAGATAGAAGGCATACTAGTCAATAAATATATGACTATATATTACATGAACTATGATTCTAATGGCTCTTCATACACATCTATGGTTGTTGTACATATATTTCATAAGTGGAAAAAAAGTCACAGGGATCCACTAAAGGAAGTATCGATGTTAGATGGAAGAGTAATGCAAGGTTAAGGAGATGATACAGAACTAGATGAAGCATTTGACAACACAGAGTCGATATTGGTGGACTCGATGTTTTGGCTCCAAGAACTCACCTCATAGAATGAGATGAAAGCATAAAATTTATTGCAAAGATTGATGGATGAATTTAAGGGTCTTCTTGTGTACACAAAAGACCCACATGAATGCATCTCAATGCTTGCAATGATTGCATGTTTCAATTATTGTTGGATCAATCATCTCTATAATATTTCCTCATCTATATAATGTGCACACGTGCATAATCACAATGACCCTTTATTTTGATATTAATATTATCATTAAGACTTTTTCGTGAAAAAGTGAAGAAGACATCACTACACAAGTAAATTAAACTAAAATAGATCATGAATTTTGACATTTAATATTGTCCTTAAGAACTTACTTTTGTCTTGAGCAAGTGTAGAAGTCAATACACAAGTAATTCACATTAATGAAACCCCTATGCTAATACTATGATACAATTATAGATGAATTAATATGCTCAGTTGGAACTTGGAAATACAATGATAACAAGATTAGGGTATCTCACCCATACTAAAAGTATTTGCATTTCAAGTGACAATGCATTATTATTAATCTCTATACCTAGATCCTTCATAATTTTTTTATCAAGAATCGTATTTTGAACTTGTGGCATCAAAGAGGCTTCTGCTGACATATCCAAATAACAAGTTGGGAATCGAACCCGCTATCACTCTCGTAAAGTTAATGTGGATTTCCCTTTGGTAATGGAGATACTGACATTCGAGCAATAACGATTATGAAGAAAAACCTAATACAAAAAAATATAAGATATTATGTGCATACATTTTGTGAAGAGAAACTACAGTGTTATATTTATATATTAATATTCATCCTGCTATGCAGTTTGAGCACTATTCAAATAGTCTCTATGGTCTTCTTGGAGTGGAGATTAGGTCAGGGAAGGAGAAAATTAGGAGGTCTTACTATTGGCTTTAAAATAAATGCCATGCCATATAGCTAGCCCATACAACCACCACATGTTGATTCTCCTTAACCATTCTTATTTTTTGCAAATATCGGAGACTAGTCCAACTACTTCAAGGTGTTAGCATGAGAACAATGCATAGTACATGTGGACTACCGATAGTGTATTTAAAATATTAAACTATTTCTCACTCTATTTCAAATATATGGAAATGACCCTAATGATGTTGGTGATTCCAATAACTAGTTCCTTGTTGGGATTATTCTATTTCCAAATCCTTCAAGGTGTGAGCATGTAAACAATGCATGATAGACAAATGTCTAGTATATATGACAGATAGCACTACACCTAAAACCAAATGTAAGGTAATAACGAAGAGAGAGTATGCTTGTTAATATATTGATGCATATTTTAAGATTGGTTCAAATCTTGTTTAAATATTGGTTCACATCTGAAGCTTGCGTGTTCTTGCTTAATATTATTCTTTGTATTTTCATGAGATATTCCCAACGTAACCTTAGGTTCTTAGTAAATCAGAACCTTAGGTTATCTGTAAATCAGATATTTTTTACAAGAGTTCCATTTATTAACTATTACTTATGGTAGTACTCAAATTGATGCACAATTCGATCTATCAAAGGATTACTTTGTTCGATTACCATAACAAAGTAATTATTGTAATTATGAATAATTTCAAATAGACAAATGTCATCCAACCTAATTCAATATAAATTGAGCTAATTATACATTAGTATATATAATGTGTCAAATCACTATCAACATGATAGAGGGAAGACTGGAATTGATTCCTTAAACACACAACTTTTCATTTCCATTACCTAAAGGGATGTAAAATTCATGTTCTTATAGTTTTAATTTTATAGTTGTGATATTGTATACTGGTACATGACTCATCCCCATGCTATGACAAACATTAAACAAGAAATAGATATGCGAGGTGATCAACTACCTCTGTGTTATTTTCCTTAGGTGTATCTACCATTGGCTAGTCAATATCAAATTAGAAAATGATTATAGTCAGTAATATAGCTATAATTGTAGTGTCAGTAAAAAAAACTAAGCTTTAACTAAAGTAACAGTATTTTATATTAGTGGAATCTGTCTATAAATCCTTAATTTTATCTCATTGAAATTAAATTATCGTAAAGGTTGAAGATGATTGATTGCGAAATAATAGACTATTATCCCATTTTGGAACTTATAAAATAATAAAGGTCTTGAATCCATCACAAAAAAATCCAAAAGGATCTATCTCTTGATCAAGAACTTTTTGATATCTAAACTTTATATCTCTATCAAGAGGAGGTTATTTTATTCTTTATTTCTCTAATGATCTAACAAGACCTTGGAGATTCTTAACTTTATTATCATACTCAATAAAGCAAGTGATTGATCAAGAGAACACTCTTCGAATCAAGATCATGAGCAAAAGATGTGGTTCAACCTCAGCTTGACCCCTTTTTAGAGCTTTCAATCAACAAGTAAAGCTCTAAGTATCCTATCAATAGTGTTATGAGAACTCAAGAGATCAACCTCTAACTATCATTTCAATTATACCCAGTATATGTGCTAAAGACCATTGGACCAGAGAATTCATGAATGATTATTAATGAATTGAAATCCTAAGAGACCATTTGTTGGTAATAATAACTCATGCTTACATAGGTCCATAGGAAAGTTGACACTAACACAGCCAACAAAACCAGGCGACAAGGGTTCCCACTCTATCGAAAGACAAACCATCGCGATCTCCCTAAGCACCGGTCCATACATGTTTTACGCTATCCAACAACACCGACACAGTGGATGAGGTCTCACCCAAGATGTTCGAAGGACGGCTGACGGAACCAAGTTTCTGCAGAATAGGAGAGAACGATATGCATCAACTTATAAACTTAGCGCAATACTGACAAATCTAGTCATTCATTTAAGCACTAACAGAGCCATTCATTATTATCCTTAAACAGATCGCATCATTCAGTCATAATGGCAGTAAACATATCGATGTGTAAACATATCCAACAAAATAACATCATTTAAAATAGGGAAACACCGCATCATAGATACATGTCGCAGATTCACATAGCATTCATAATTGAGTCACAAGAAACAATAAACATGAAAACAGAAAAGAACATAGCGATTAAGATCAAATTCCACCTTGTCATATTAATTCTACACAAAATAATAATAAAACAGTTCACAGATCAACATATCTCAGATCACACCAAGTATTAACAACAAATTATCCCCCCCAAAGAAGATCTCTTACACTTGTAATTTGAAATCTACTTATAGGCTTGCGCCTCTACATTCAAGGTCCACTTAGACAAATTCCTAACTAAATCCTAATTGATTTTACAAAATGATGACCAATATCCACAAAATATGGTCCAAAACTAAAAAAGGTGACACAAAATATAAAAGATATTCTATTTTCCACCTTGCGCACTGTATTCCACTTGTGCGGTGTCTTTGAGCTTGCGGAGAATCCATGATTCTATGTAACTAACTTATTCAAACCTCTTTCCAACAGGCCCCCAGCACAATCTTGTGGCTTTCCCTTGAGCCATGCTAGTTGGACATGGTGTACTCAGTAATATTTTGTTTGAAATAATGATACTACTTAGTAATCACCTTAACCTACACTTTGACTCTGTCAGCTATCTCTTGGAATTTCTTCAGATCATGTGTGACTGGGTGCTCAACCATTTTCTCAGCTATTTCCTTTTTACCTTATTATGCTTCCTGTAGCGTAGAACCTGTAGTGTAGAACCACTTTGAGATAGAGTTGTGCTCCAATCTCTTAAAACTCATCTAGTTGTACATTGCGTCATTGTTGCCTCTCTCTTGCCTTTTCTACCTACTGTTGTAGATCCTTCAGCTCCACTAAATTGGTGACCGCAATCATCAGTGGCATTTCTCTCAGCGATGTCTTCAATTTCATCATCTTCTCTTATACTTCCTGCAGCTATGTGGTCAGTTGTGCTAACTACTCATCCTGCACTGTGTTTCCCCAAAAGTGCATAGTTGCATCTGTCACTGTCTTTTCCTCTTGCTCCATCTCATCAAGTTGTGTTGCCAGATCTTCTATAGCAGTATTATGCTCTATGATTTTCTTTGGTGGCGTGGCTGGCCCGCACCAAATATTCCAAAATGTAGTCGTCCCTCTGTAACTAGGCAATGATGGCCCCAATCTGTTGTGCTCTAGCTACCACATCCAGCTCCATAGTACTCTCTAAGATGTGCTAATAGGAATCCACAACTGCTACTTCCAATTTGACTCGACTACCAAAAAGATGTGCCTTCTCAATGGAAATTCTATCTTGTTCCTTTTTCAACTCTGTGACCTCCTTGCTTCTCTTGGCTTTCAATTCCTCTTATGTTTTCCTCGGTGCTTTGATTTCCTGTGCTTTTTCTTCTATCATCTTCTCCTTTGTTTCCTGCAATTCCACAACCTCTTTTTGTGTTCTCTGCTCTTTATCCTGCGACCGCAAGAATCGATCACTGATTTATTTCTATCTGTCTTCCAACTCCTTGTTGGAGACTCATTTCATGTGTACCAACATCTGTGTGGGAAGCATGTTGATATCCAGTGATATGGACTGCAACTGTTGTAGGGAGGTATTCAAGTCCTCTCTTCCAGCTTCAATCACAGTCAAGAGAATTTGAACATTCCTAACCTGTGACTCAATGTTGATTGGTGTGAAATCCTGCACAGTCACTCCTTCATCTGGTGCTCTCTTCGAAACAACATTGTACAAAGAATCTAGTTTGGTTCTTACCTCCACAAATACATTTTGTGTCTATTTATTCATTCCCTTTTCCACCATGTCAATTGCATCTGTAATGGCCTTGACAAGCTGATTCAACTACGCCTCCATTGCTGATGCGGTGCTACTACTCGCACCCTGCTCCATGCGCCTCTTTGTTCTTAACTCATTGAACATGCATTCTGCCTCTGGGTCCATAGGTGTCTTCGTTGATTCTTGGTATGATTCCTTCTTGCTCTGCTGATCATCCTTATGCACGGGATCAACAGGTGTGTCCACCGAGGGTTCCATCGATACTTCATCCAAACTAACTGGTTCCCGCCATTTGGCAAGCCAATCATTAACCATCATCTCCAACTCTGCGTTGGAAAATGTGTAAGGTGTCGAAAACCATTTCTTGTCCAGGTCACATCGTGCTTGTACATGAATGGTTTGTGGTCCAATTGTGAACCACACAATCCTTTGCTACTTTATTGTGGATTCCTCAGATAACCTTGGAACTTTCCCAGCTGTCGCCTGCAACACTTCCCAATAGACCCAAAAATGAATTGCGTAGTCTGTCAATCTTTCTGATTCTTTTACCCACCAGAGATTCTAATATCTTGCACCCTTACATATTTTTACCGCTTTGAAATCCATTCCTTGATAATCGTCTGGCTCCATCTAATCCACTAGTGCAATCAAGATGAGTAACCAATTGTTTGTAAATGGCCACTCACCCGCCTGTACTACGATTATGTCCTCCGCCAACTAGTTCATGAGAAAGAGTGACCAGTTGATTTGTACACCTTGCGCAGACTTCTCAACACATGAAATCACCCCCAAGTTACATTGAACGAAGCGGTTATTCTTGACCACTTTGCTGGCCAAAATCCTTGCACTAATGTGCACCGCTCATTCATTGATGTTGTCAATGTGGTATGCCCTCCCATTGCACTCTAAATCATAGAGCTTCTTCAATGTCACTGCAAGATTCTTGTCATTGTCCTTTCCTTAGAAATAATGTGAGGGGTCTAGCCCATCCTTTGGCATCCCCACCGTGACTTCAACCGGCTTATCTAGCCACAAAAATCCTCCATGAAAGCATGCCAAAAGCTGTCTAACACACGCATTTACCTTGTTCAACCTCCCAAAGTGCAGCATGCTAATCAAACCAAACAATCCTGCTCTATCCATCCCGTGTGCCCAGTCATGTGGAATGCACTCTATCCAGCTGCCTCCTACTTCTACCATTGGAACCTATTGTTCGTTTGCAACATCCTCCAGTGCAAGAAAGTCATGGTCCTTGTACTTCATTCTCATTAGCACAGGAACAATGTCAGAAGTGTAGACGAGGGCCTTGTGGTTTCACTGGAATCCTCGGTTCATATTTTTTATTCTTCGTGGGATTATTGTAATGTGCATCAGGCCGAATGGGATGGAAATACCCAAAGATATCCTTAATGGACACCAATGTTTTAGGTGTTGAATCTACAACTCTCGAGCTCAATGGCCTCGTCTGCACAGTCTCCTCTGATGCCCTTGTAGATGTTTTGGTTTGCCTCTTCCATTAGAGGAAATTTCAACTCAAAATGGGCCTTTTAACTTTTATTCAAATTCCATGTCATCATGTGTTAGCCAATGAAATCTCTTTAAATTTCAAATACCGTATAGGTATTAAACACTTTTTTAATATAAATTTGGGGTTAGGTATCATTAAAAAAACTACTTTTTTTGTTTGTATTTTTTACATATCTCCCTGTGTTTTTACTGAAATTTTGATCGAGAGAGCTCATTGGATGCGGAATTAAATTCCGCATCCAACGAGTACCCACTCGGCATACTTTTGACGGACCCCTCTACCCAAAAAACAAGAAATACCTGAAAAAATGGAATGATGACATCATCATTCCATTTTTTCAGGTATTTCTTGTTTTTGGGGTAGCGATGTCCATCAAAAGTATGCTGAGTGGGTACTCAATGGATGCGGAATTTAATTCCGCATCCAATTAGCTCTCTCGATCGAAATTTGAGTAAAAACACAGGGAGATATGTCAAATATACAAACAAAAAAGTAGTTTTTTTCTTTTCTTCCTCCAAAATTAATAAATATTATTTTATTATTTTAACTATTATTTTATTAGTTCATTTTAGGAGGCCCATTTTGAGTTGAAATTTCCTCTAATGTATGGCGCCAAATATCTCAGCTTCTGACCCTTTCTATTCTTCTTTGGCACCAATGATGATCCTATCAGCATACTGGTGACTTCTTTCACTATTTTTACTTTCCTGATTGGTGAATCTCGTTCACTTGATATCTCTACTGTGAATGGGTCACTCTACATGCCACACCAATTCCCTATAAGACTTAATAGTCACTCACCCTCTTTGGACTTAGAAACTCACTCAATCCACTCTAATTCACTTGGAAACTCACTCTGCAACTCAACTCAAATCTGCACAATGGTGGCTTCCGACTGCGTCAAGCCCCACTACAACAAAAACTGGATTTAGCGTCTCTTTTTGCATCCTTTTTTGCATCCAAACCATCTTTTAGTGTATTTTTCTTCAATTTTTGGACAAAATGGCGCAATTTCACGGGTTGGTGCTATTTTAGGCATTTTTTACGTCCTTTCTCTAATTCTTGCGCAAATTGCGGCATAATTTACACCGGGTTTTGCACTTGGTTATGCACTAGGTTTTGCATCAGGTTTTGCGACAGGTTTTGAGCCTATTTTTGCACCTAATTTTGTGCTTATTTTGTACATCTACTCTTGTTTCTCCCCCTTTTACACCCATGTTTGCCTCAACTTTTACGCCCTTTTTTTCATCCACTTTTGCATCATTTTTTACATCCAGTTTTGCATCCACTTCTACTTCTTTTTTTGCATCCCTCTGTGCACCAAGTTTTGCATCAAAGTTTACATCATGTTTTGAGTCTAGTTTTGCATCTCATTTTGTTTTAGCCATTTTTACATCCACTTTTGCATCCATTTTTTTGCCCACTTTTGCATCCATTTTTTCGTCCACTTTTCCATCCTATTTTGCATCCATGTTTACGTCTTTTTTTGCATCTACTATTGCATCCACTTTTGCATCCACTTTTGTCGCGTCCCAATTCACACCCATTTTTGCACTTACTTTTACACCCACTTTTGCTTCAACTTTTGCATCCACGTTTGCATCTTTTTTTGCATCCAATTTTACATCAGTTATTGCATCCCTTTATGCATCCATTTTTACATCCACTTTTGCATCGGGTTTTGTATTGGGTGTTACGACTACTTTTGCATCTACTTTTGTTGCATCCACCTTTGCATCCAATTTTGTATCAAATTTTACATCCATGGTTGTATCCACTTTTGCTCCACTTTTTTCATCATGTTTTGCTTCCATGATTGCATCATTTTTTGCATCCACTTTTGCATCACCTTTTGCATCCATTTTTGTTGCACCCCATTATGCGCCCACTTTTGTGCCTACTTTTGTTGCATCCATGTTTACATCCTTTTTTGCATCCATGTTTTTATTCACTTTTGCATCTAGTTTTACACCTAGATGTTGAAGATGAAAATGAGGATAATGATTATGATATTGAGGATGGTTATGATGATGATGATAATGTTGTTGATAATGAGGAGAATGACGACAATGATGATGATGATGATGACGATTATGATGATGAGGAGGAGGAGGAGGATAATGGCAATGACAAAATCACCGATGATTATGGTGGCAATGAAATGAATGATGACGATGGTGATGATGACAATGACAATGATGATGAATACAATGAGAATGATGATGTTGATCATATTAAAAAATAAGTTGTTATTTTTCATGCATAAATCGTGTGTGTCCTCCATGTCCCTTTTCCACTAATCACATATTTTGGGTAGATGTTATTTCTTATTCCAAAGGTAATGATGAATAACTGATGAAAATGCCAATAATCATGATGATGATGATCTCAAGGACAATGGCGATGATGATGATATGGATGATGATTATGCCGATGATGATGACTATTGTGATAATCATGATGACAATGACAAAGATGACGAAGATGATCATCATCATCATCATTTCCATCATCGTCATCATCAAAAACATCATCATTGTCATTTTCATCTAGTTCATCATCGTCATCATTTAAAGCATATGGGATATGTTTAC
>LPNX010413177.1:103417-253255 GCA_001517045.1 Pseudotsuga menziesii
ACATTTGTGAGAAAAAACTAGTTTTAGGGTTTAGGGCCACTTAATGGATGCACTAGTTTATATTAACCAGCTTTTGCACATCTTCCTTAATGTTATCGACAGTCCCCATGAGCTCATGCAAGTCCTTATGGTTGTCTTCAATTCTAGAATCATGATTGCCCATTTGGCTCGCCATCAATTTCACCTCCTCTGCAGTTGTACTACCTTCCTTGACCCCCCTGTTCATAATATCGTAAAGCCAAAGCATATGCTGATTTATGTCCAGCAAGGTTGTCTGCAGGTCATTCAAGGTGACGTCCCTATTGTTGTCTATCATTGGAACCAGAGAAAAGAACAAACCCATGTGCGCCACGGGAGCAGGCTGTGCCGACTGGGTGTTGGGAAGCCTTTCCTTTTCATCAATGCAGAGAAGGCCGAGAGGTATCACCCGAGTCGTCGCTACAGGAAGACTAAGAGCAGGCGCTTCATCAAGGTCACAATAGGAAGTAAACTGAGTGGGAGGAGTCTTCAAGTCAACGCCTTCCATGGCTCATGCGAAGGTTCTCATCATACGACCAGGGGGAAGGATTCCTGGCCTGGCATTTATGCCCATCACATGGCCTTCATCGCCACATGTGAGGAATGGAGAAAAGTTGGTCGCTGAAAAATGTAAGAACTATCGGATGCTGGAAGGTTGAGAAAGGTGGACGCCCATCCTTGGGCAAGTGGATAAATGTCTACTGGACATAAATAAAAAAATTTAAATGACCCTTAACTATTGATAAACCAATTTTTAACTTAGCTCCTTGGTTTGCTAAGTTGTGTTCTTCAGAGTTATTGCTTATGAGGATGTGATAAAAGGAGATTTGCATATTTGTGGAGATTTTTTGAACTCGCTCATAAATTCTTCTAATTTTGACTACGCCTTGATTGTATCTTGCGGTCATTTTATGAATGACTTGTTTAGAATCTCCCATGACTAAGAATTTTGTGATCTTATATTGCTTAACCAGATCCAACCCACAGAGAAGCACAAGCCACTCCACTTCATTGTTGGTTCGGTGACCTAGACCCCAGGGGTATGTCGAAACTATATTTCCTCCGGGATTGTAGATAATCCCACCCGCACTTTCCTCCCCATCTGAATAAGTCCTAGCCAATGCGTGGATAACTCTCAGTTTGTGAGAGATAACTCATTTAACTAGAACAAGGAGAGAACAAGTAACTGATAACTTATTAGTGCCACTTAACTTGTGACCTATCGGTGTTCAAAGAAAGAGATAATTTTAGAGTTTAGGGTGGGATAACAAGTATGAGTTTCCTATATTGCAAGGGATGAGACAAGTTACCCCATATAGTGTGGCGTATTACTCCCTATATTGTGGTGCACATATTATCTATGTCATCTTGGGTCTATTAGTGGGTCTACTAGTTGTTATTATACACCTTTGTCTCTTATATATAGGAAGGAGATATTCTCATTTTAGTCATCATAGTGTCTTATATTGTCTTGTGTACTCAGTACATTGTGTAAGGAGGTACCTCCCTCGAAGATGATTGATATTTATCTCTATTATTCATTGTTAAAGCATGCATTACTCTCTTATTGTCTATTTCTACTCTTTTTATGCTTTTTTGTTTGTTTGTCAAGAAATGCCCGACACTCAGGGCCAGTGCATTTCCACCATTGGCTGAGAAACTACAACCCAGGGGCATCTAAGTCATCAAAATCACCTGGGGATCGCACCTGGCCTGGGCCACACCAACCATTAACATGGTTGGATTTTTGGGTGTCTCCTCCCAACTAGCTCACCCCTGAGGGGTTTGAACCCAGGTCGCCTTTCTAATGACACCCACTCCTTAACCGAATGAGCTAGCGAGATGTGACAACTCTTTTTATGCTATTTCTGGGAATTGGTTGCATAACATTCGTCCATATTGATTTTATGGGTGTCGTTCTAAATTTGAAATAAACGATTATAAAAAATAATATAAAAAATAACTGGTAGCTGATGCATGGATAACTGGTAGTTGATGTGTGGATAACTGGTAATAATAGACAACCCATTTAACTAGAAAAAGGGTAGCGACAACGAATAGTTTTTTTGTGTAAGAAACAATATAAATTCATATTAACAGAGAATAAAAAAACAATGTACATAGCATCAAAGTCTTGCTACAGGGGCCCTAGACTATTAGGCCACCCGCCCAATCTGTAAAAAAATCTAGAGTTCTTGTTGGGTTTTTTATTTTTATTTTTTATTTTTTTATTTTTTTTGAAAATTAGAAAAGTCTGCTCTTCCCAGAGCTATGCACATCGACCGACATATTACAAATTAAAAAGTAACTATGGATTGACATGAAAATTACACATTTGTAAAACAGAGAAAACCAGGAAAAATGTGAGTTTTAGAGGGAACCATGGATGACAATGAAGCGTTTAGGTGTAGCATCTCTAGCAACTACCTCTAACGTCTCTTCCAGGATTGGGCAAGGTGCATACTCATCCTCATGATTCGACCGACCTGTAGGTTGTAGCTCCTGAAGTGGTTGAGCGACAATGGCGTTGTTTGAAGCCTCGTGACCGCGCTTTACCAGCGTCGTGATCCTGGTGTTCTCTAGGTGCTCCTGTACCAGAGTAGTGGATTTTCTAGTAGCTGCTGATGTTTCACCGCCTATCCCCTACTGGTCCATGTTTCCACTACCTTCAACGTTATCCTCGCTGTGAAAAATAGTATAGTGCCGCTAGTTGAAATTCGCTTCCAGGGTGCTCAGGTGCTCTTCGGTCCAGTTGAAATAGGTATCCATGCTCTGCACCATGTCCTTGATTCCATTCCACTTGTTCGTTAGGTCTTTCATCAACATGGCCATCATGTTTTTAATCATCCAGTAGCGATTTATCTTTCCACCATTTCTTCTTGAGGCCAAATGTTCAAAAACAACCTTAGACTCCCATTCGTCAATCATGCATCTAACATGCATGGATACCTCCATCACATATCTGTCAGTAGCTCCGAGGTTAACCTTACGTCTTCCACCTCCTCGACCAACTCTGCCTCTCCTCGAAGTGCCGCGTTGCCTTAGCATTTTCACACACAACTCATCTGGTAGGTTGGCAGAGGAGGAAACGATTAACAGTAACAGGAAACCAGGGATAAGGTTTGTATAATATGCATATAGTAAGCTCTAAAAGAAACAAAAGAATTCGTCATATACCCAACTTGAGATTATCCTTACTTAATTTTTCAGGATGCTTACACAGTAACTCCTCCGCCCGAATTGATTATGAGGCCGTCGGCAATGGATACGATTTGGAGAGGCTCATTCCCATCATTATACCACCAATGAGATGCTCTTGCAAATATCGCTATTATGTCTCCCCTCCTCACTTGCTTCACCTTTTGACTTGAGTCCTCTTCTTCTTCTTCCTCTTCCTCCCATGGTCTCTCTGATCTGCACCCTGAGTGCCCTCAAAACAAAAAATTATCTTTGAAAGTCTCCAAACACCTCGCGAAAACTATACCCAATTTTTCCTCTTCAATTATTGTAGTGTTCTTTAATGAAATCCACTTTAAATTTTATTATAAAAAGCAATACAATATTAAGTTGTAGATCTTAATCTTAAAGTTTTAATTTTTATTAGAATTATGCCTTTTAGGTTATACTAGAGTAAATGAGATATGTTGATTTCTGTTGTTTTCTTACATTAAATATTTCCTAGGTTACGGCCAATAACTCACTAATTATTAAAACATTATCTTAATTATTCTTTTATATAAAAAATTGTATTATTTCTAGGTTAGAGTTAGATATTACATTTAGTTTTATAGTTTATAAAAAATAGGTTAACGCAATTTATTCATTAAGAAAAATATTTAATATTAATAAATTTAATTTAGTTTTTTATTCTATTCTAAATTTAGAATCATTGTAGCAATTCACCGTGTTTGTTTTAATCACAACTTAGAATTCCTTATTATCCAGCTTAACATTTTTAGGGTTTGGATTTGGTCTTAGTTATATAGTCAACATTATCAATTTCCTAGTTTTCTGTTGAAATGTGTTGTTAAATATATATTAATAAATATTTATCAGTTATTCAACTCGACTCATTGTATTGATGATGAATCTTGATAAAGGTTTGTAATGTTGACATATCAAATGGAGTCTACAATTACCATGGATAACACTCCTCAAACCTATCAACCTAGAATTTAAGAGAAGAGATTGTAAATATGTTTTTTTTTGTCAAAATGACATTTTTGAATCATGTAAGGTTCACAAAGAGATTACAATATATAATAGTCCTTGTTTTTTGTCTAACCTTTTCAAGTAAATATAAGATGGAATTTTGAAAAGATAATTGTGGAAGCCTTCTCAAACTTCTTCTTGTGTGAGATTTAAATACTAGTAAGATCCACATTAAGGTTTGAAGGATACTTTTTCAATGTGTTTGAATAATAATTATATGCACCGAGTTTTGAAAACAGAAATGGGAATCCCTATCAATCCGTCTCATTTGACATCTAGATGTTAGTAGATTCAAGACTAAAGTTTGAAGGATAAATTTTCAAGTGTTCTAATACTTAGGTTTATTATAGTGAAGACAATTCTTAGGGATTAGTTGGAGTTTGAAATTGAATGGCTAGTTACTCATGAACTAGGTCCATATGGAAAAACATGTCAATTAGCTTTGTGATGGTATTTGTAACTTCAACGGAAATGTGGATTGGAAAAAACTTATGTTTTTAGTTTGAAAGATAATAATCCAATAATTTTAATAGCATGTAGAAAAGTTCATTTCAAAACATGTAAGCTAAAATGTCATGGAAAAGTTATTCTTCTAATTTTTTTTACTTTTATGTTGTTTCTTTAAACCATTGTTTATGGTAATCATCAAGTGGTCACAACAAGTATCAACAATTTTAAATCATCTTTTTAGTTTTTGTTATTAATGTTAGGAATCTCATGCCTGTTCTCTTTTGGCCTTGTAACATAGCACTTCTAGTAGTGTAGCTCTTCTCAAAACAATTCTAGACACAAATAAGCTTTAGTAGCCCATGAGGATACTTTCATCCCCAATTTCATATTATTCATTCAGATAAGGTAGTGAGTAGTTCTCAACTACTCTAATCACTTTCGCATGATAGGAAACAAACATTTCCCGTCACAAAATAAAGAGGCCAAAGAACAATGCAATACAGGAAACCAATACTCTTAATGGTTATCACTATGTTCACATTAACAAAAAAAGTGCACCAATCTCTTTCTAAATGAGCTTTGTCCCAATCTCATCTCCCATCACCGCTACATGTTCTTCATTCCCAACCTTTATTCTAGTCTCTCCTCCTCTATACTAACTCTTGAGTAATCCCCCATAAAAAGAATTTGGACGTGATAAATCATCATGTACATGGTTTACCTCACTAATTCCATGTAAATGTTGAATCACTTGCGATTTATTTTTAAATTGTCATTTTTTTCTATACACAACTTTTAATAAATAATAAAATTTTGTTATCCACTTACATTTTTGAAAAGAATAAATTATTTTTACTGAAGGGTTCAGCTTCTCACAACCCTTCAAAGTGAAATGAAACCCTGCCCTTCAAAGTTGATCCTTACACGCGGCCCTTTTCACCAAATTGCCTGCTTCTCATTGGGCGGTTCCCCACTGGCGTGGTTTGAATTCTACACCTCGTCATGCCGCCGCTTCTCGTTACTTTTAATTTAATTTAATCAAATAATAATGGATTTCATGGTGATTTTGGATCTGCATGGGGATGGCCCTTAAATCGTGGATTCCTGGCGGAAGCTATAGCTCGTGTAGGCATAAGGGTTTCTGATCAGCTACTGGATTACTTCAATTCTTTACAAATTATCGGGTATCTGTGCTGACCACAGGTAAGGTGTTTATTCAATCCTTCTGGGTGTACTTTGTTGGATGGGGGAAATTGTGGGTATTTCAATGGCCCTTTAATTCCTTATGTTTTGTACCGATTTTTTTTTTCAATTTGGGGATATTTTCCCCATTGTGTTCTGCATAATTTTTTTTAGATCGGTTGTTAGGTTGGGCATGAATTTTCTGTTTCCAATGCTCAAGCTGGAGGACAGCTGGCTGATTTGGCACAACATAATGGGAGCAGTTTATCTTCACAAACATCAAATATGGAAGGCATATGAGGGTCATGGCATATGGAGTTTACAGACACTGATATATATCAACTGCGATAATGTATTACACAGAAGATGTAAGTTTTTGAAAGGCCTTATAATCTTGGTTCTTCACGGCAGTAACATCTATGTTCTATTTGGAAGTTTGTCATTTTTATGTAATTAAAAAATATTAAAAGTTCCAAGTGTTTGAGCCAAGAAAATCAAACTGTGCATCATGCAAAGAATTTTGTTAACCTTCAAGCAATTATAGTAATGCACCACAGCTGCTAGTAGCCACTGCAAAACCCAGTAATTTATTATGGGTTTGTATCTAATAGTATGCTTGGTTGAATAATGTTGTATATAAATGATTGCATTTTACCCAGTTTCATGGTACAGTTTGGACAGCTAGGAACTTTCTTGTATGCTTTCCTTTTTTTGCCAAAGATGTTTTGGGTGAGCAAAAACAATTTTGGTTTGAGGGGATGATTGCTCTGCACAAAACTTCCCTTAACTATTTGATTTATAGCTGCAATGAATGATGAATGCAAGACATGGAGTCCATTATTATATGAATACTTTTTCATGTCTTTGGATTCTCTAAATTTTCTCCTAAAAGGTAGTTTCATAAGTACATTTTGGTTCATCAGTTTAATTTTAATTTTTATTTGTGTTTTCAGCTTGCATGTATTTCATGGGCCAATTTCTTTAGAATGGAAACAACGTCTACCCAACCTTGTGAGGCGCTTGGAGGAAGCTCTATTCAAGGAGGCTACTTCAAAGGTATATATAGTAATCAGAAGCCATTTTGTAAATCCATTGCTTGAGGGTTTGCTCAGTATTCAACTGATTTTTTTTTGAATTCTACGTTTAGTCATTTTATTGCCAGACAAATGCTATGCATGAGTCAGAATCTAGATAAGTATTTATGCTGATTTGTTACTATCCTTGAAATTGAGTGTCCAATTTTACACTTGTGGAAGCAAATCCGTATCACCTAAACTATTGTTGAACTGAAGTTTGTGTCATTCTTTTGAATTATGTTATCAGGAAGAATACATGAACTTGAGCACTTTGGAGTGTCGTTTGACCTTATTGATGAAACGGTTTCAACATAATCATAACTAGAATCTTAGTCATCAAAATCCTCATACTGGAATGATGATACCAACTCCAGGATTGCAACAAAGTGGAAATGCAAGCGCAATGATTCCTACTGCAGGTGCTGATATTTCTATGGTTAATGGTCCTGGCACAAGTGCTGCGGTCCCCAACACAGTTGGTATCGGAAACATGCTACCAAATACTAATGAAAATGTTAGTTTATTACAAGGTAACTCATTACTGGCAACAGATAATAACTCAAGCAAAATGATGCCTACCCCTGGCCTCAGCGGCAATGCTTTCTCTATTTCTGGTGACAATAATGCATTCTAGTCCCAGCAAAGTATTTCCACGGGTACAGGTAGCATGATGTCTACAATAGGTTTGCCAAGAGTTGGAAGTCAGATGATTCCAACACCTGGACTAAATACTCCACATTCTATGCCCATGAGTTCTACATGCTCTAGTGGATTGAGCAAATCTAATGTTGATGATGTGACAGCTGCTCAACAGCACCAGTTGCAACATCAGAAACAGCAACAACAGAAACAGCTGCAGCAGTAATAGCTGCAGCAGCAACAACTACATCAGCAACAGATGCAATTTAGTGGAGGGAAAACCAGCCGCATTTATCATAACATGAATGGTCAGATGGGTGGTACAATGGGCATCAACATGCCGCAGAAAAATTCTTCTTATGGGCTATTAAATTGAGGTATGAATAATGGGATGCAGCTTTTGAGATGCAATCAACATTTTGTGAATGGAACTACCCCACATCCTAACACCAGAAGCTACCTGACTCCTTCTCGATTTGGCAATATACAAATTCCTTCTCAACAGCATGTTCAAAGGCAGTGGCATTTAGTGCAACGTGCGTGTGTCTTTGTCTTTCTCTACTAGTTTTATGCATATATTGTTTTCAGTAAAATTATTTGAGCTTCATCAATTTTTTTAGGTTTTGATTTCTTATATTCTGTTATAAAGACAACATTTTGTAATTGTTGTTTACAAGCAGCATTTTCTCATCAAATGAGTGATGGATATGCAATGAACTCTGCTGATCTTGCTGGGGCGGGAAACTTATATAATCCTGTAACATCAGGTGGAGTTGCAGCTACAAGTAGCTTTAATTCAAACTCTTTAGGATTACAATAAAAAATGATTCATGTCCCTGGTTTATCCCCTCAACAATCAAACTTGCACACACAGCAACAGGTCCAGCAGCATAAGTCTCAGGGTCCTGATCATTCTCCGCAAAGAAATTTACAATTGCCAAGGGCACAATTAATTCAACAAATTTCACAACAAATGCAACAACCACACCAGCAAAACATGCAACATCAACCTCACCAACAACAACAGTATCAACAGAAGCATCACAATCATCTACAAAATCAACAGAGTCAACATCAGCAACCATTATTGTTAAAGAGTGAAGATGTACAGCAGAACCAATTGACTTCAAAATTGTCTGGCCATAAACATTTGGGCATTGGTTTGCAGCCCCAAAATGAAGCATTACAGCATCATACTATTCCACAAGCCTCAAATGAACAACTGCAGCCACAGGTCACTGGTGCACAAATGCAACCATCTCAGTCTGGAGGGCTGCTAATGCATCAGGACTTGCCTAATAGTCAGCTGTTGTGCCGTCAACTATCTCAAAAATCACAGCAGCAGCAAGTACCATCACCACAACAGCAACAACAAATCCAGTCACAGAATGATTCAAATAGTTTTCCTATTGAAGTATAGCCAGAGGCTTTGTTGCAAGGATTGCAGGAGTCTCAGTCTGAGGAGAAATTTCAGGTACCAGAGTAGGTTGCACCCTCAGAAGATCAACGATAGTTACAACAAGAAGTTGAACAAAGTATGGAAATTCATGATGATGTTCATAATGCTGAGCAGCCACATCAATCACCTGTAAGTGGAAGAGTGTCAACTGTAACAAATCAAACCAGAGTTGAAACATCATCTGGAGCCACTATATCAACTAGACAACCGAGCACCGTTGCTGAGTCACAACAACAACAGTATGTCAAACAACAATGTTGGTTGCTCTTTTTGCGTCATGCTAGTAAATGTTCAGCTCCTGAAGACCAATGTCAAATGATACATTGTTCAACCACACAGCAGTTATGGGCACACATTACAAATTGTCGTGATCCTGAATGCACTTATCATAGGTGTCATGCATCTAGGACTCTTCTGCGGCACCATCAAAATTGTCGTGACTTACATTGTCCTGTTTGTGGTCCAATTCAGCAAATCATATTGAAACAGCGCCTGGGACATGTTCAACCATCAAACTCAAGAGAGACGGGTCTCACAAATGGTGACAGAAATTTTTCCAATTCTACAAATAGAGTTGAGACCAATGTAACTCTGTCGTCAAAATCTGGAAATTCTGTTGAAGAAGAAGCTCAAATTCAGCAGCCTCCTCTCAAGAAAGAAAGTATTGAGCCTTTCTTGCCAAGTTGTGCATTGACACAAGTTGAAACTCCACAGGCATCTACCCCAACTTCGAGCTAGACACAGATAGCCTTCCAGGTACGGCCTCAAGTCTCCCAGCAGATTGGACAATGCCCATCTGCAATAAAATCTGAAATGGCCAACTCTGCAAGAGTAGATCCCATACCTATGAAAATAGAACTGGCTAAGAGTTTGATCCAAAGTATTTCTCTGAAATCTTATGAGTTAAAGAAAGATGCTGCAGTTGAGCATGATCAGACATTGTGTCAAGCAATGAATCCTGAGCCTTCTATCGTGTCTATAACCAAAATGCCTGTGCAGGATAAATAGGAAATTGTGTCAGTTAAGAAAGAATCTGTGTTGGTCAAACCTGAATCTGGATAGTTTAAACAAGAAGTCACAATAGCAGTACTCCCACCTGATAATTCAGCAGCATTAAAATTGGGAAAACAAAAAATCAAAGGTGTTTCGCTAACTAAACTGTTCACACCAGAGCAAATTCGGGAGCATATTACAGGGTTGCGTCAGTGGGTTGGTCAGGTTAGTTAACACTTTACAGCTCTTAGGGGTTGTTGCAGATGTTCTTTCTAAATTCCTATGCATTTGTGGACTAATATTCCATCTTTTTATGTTTAAAATAATGTGCATGTAGAACAAATTCACTTTTACACAAACAATGCATGGTCTAAAAATACTAATTATAATTATTTTTCTTGAGGCTGTGTTACTGTTGCTGATGTTTGACTTTTGCATTTTCCTGTGACCTTGATTGGTGTTTGGTTGGTTTGTGCTTCACTTATTTATGCATTTCCTGGTAGGCGGTATTCTTCTCATCCCACCTTCTCCTCTCTGTGTTCTTTCATCTTTAATTTGCTTCACATTCTTCCACATTTTTAACTATTTCCAATTAGTTTTTAAACTCGGTTTCTGGCAGTTTTCTCTAAGAGGGCATCATTCTGCTCATCTATGTCCCTAATTGGTTGCATGCTTTTCATGGCCTCAATTTTTCCCTTGATTTCTTATTTTCCTCCACCTTTGTTCTTACTTTAATAGGATGTGTCTCCAGTTTACAAGATCATTTATTACTTACTTGAATTGTTTCAGTGATTTGTATGATAGTCTGATGAAACCAAAATAACTAAAAGAACATACTAGATGTTGGAGAAGAGCAAATACGAACAGTCGAGTAGGGGGATGTGTAACTTCTTCTGTGATGATCTTGGACTTGACACATGTCTTTTAAAAAATAATAAAAAATATTGCTTTCTTCACTTGTTTAAACTTTAACCTTGTTAAGTGCAGGTCACTGGTTGCAAATTTGTCAGCAGCAAATTGCTACAAATCAGAACACTTGAAATTACCGGAAAACTGGGCTTTAGGTAATGTACTGTAAGGTCTTGCTCTGTTTAAGTTGTTTTCTCTATGTTTGGGTTTGACTTAGTGCTCATTTTAAAGGAAAATTATTGTTTTTTGTACAGTGGAGAAGGCCAAGTTCTTTTATATTGTTGGCTTTTCCCTTACAGTCTCGCCTGAGTCAATTCTACCTGTGGCTAAACATGCAGCTCAAAAAGGAAAGGTATTGCAATCACCTTGGTATCTGGTAGCATAGGGGTTATTTTTTTTTATTGGTTGTTTGGCAAATTAACAATGTCCATACCAAAGGGTTTGTCTCATATCCTGTATGACTCTTGTATCTCATGTTGTGCAGATATTTATGATGAATCTTGCAACTCCTTTTATCTGCGAATTTTTTTCTGAAGCATTGATGAAAGTCTTTCCGTAAGACTTACTTCCTTGTGTTTTTTTTTATATCTAGATAGCAGATGATTGCACAGATAGAAAAACATTTCTAATTTCATGCCAAGTTGATTTGGCTTTCTTCTTCTATGATGTCTGAATTCCCTATGATATATATTATTCTACTGTTTGAATTTGTTCATTATATCTGAGTATTTTGTCTTAGGTATATGGATTATGTTTTTGGAAATGAGACTGAAGCAAGGACCTTTGCACGGGTGCAAGGGTGGGAGGTAAATTATTTGATATCTTAATTTCTAACCACTGTATTTGTAAACATGAATGGTGTAGAGATGTTTACTAACTATTTTATATTTTTTAGACTGATAATGTTGAAGAAATAGCTCTAAAGATGTCAGCACTACCAAAGGCAACTAGAACTCACAAGAGGATAGCTTTTATTACACAAGGTGCATATCCAGTAGTTGTTGCAGAAGATGGAAAGGTAACTTATGTTCTATCTTTTGTACTTTTTTTATAGCTGACATTGAGAATAAGAGAAGAAATTCCTTGGAATATCGTACCTATAGAGGCCAAAGGTTCAGGGGTACTTTGGTGGAGTACCCTCCATTTGGGCCATGAGTCTAGCAACTTCTGATGACATAATTGGGATTTCTTGGGTTTTTATTCACCTACATTCTATATATTTAAAAAATTTCCTAAATACAGGCTGTTGTCTTAATTCTCTGGTACCATTCTTAGTCCTAACAACCTTCTTCCATAGCTATCATTCTCTTGTTTTTTGCTGTGAAATTTAAGGCATTCATAAGCTGCCTTTGTATTTAAGAGTTGAAGTTCTACATTTCCTCCAGTCCTATGAAACTCATGTCAGTGTTATAAGGGACACCAAGAAATCAACTAACAAATGAATTTTTGCTTCTTAATGAGATCTTGGTTCTTGCTGAATACTTTAATAATCAATTAGTGTTGGTTCTTGTATAATCCCTTCCATATTCAACCAAATACATTTTGGTCAATTGTGTTAGATTTCTTTCCCTTATGACCAAAGGATGATATGAGCTTGATCGAATTCTCAGCAAGTTATTGTTACATAGTAAACATGTGCAACCACATGGCAATCAACATTGGAGACAAACTATATGTAGGATATGGTCTATGACATGACATTGTCACCGCCGTCATCTTTACAATCTGATTCTTGATGATAAGAGACCTCGGAGACATCATCAAGAGTCATGACTAGAGGTGATGTATAGTTTGCTAGGATTTTGTTGAACTCCACTATAAATATACACCCTTAGAAGAACCTTTAGCAGATTATCTCATTTGATCAGTTTTTTGAGAACTATATTATTGTTGAGATGGAGAATTAAGTAGAAGGGTTGACCCAAGTTTGTGAGTGCACTTAAGTAATTGTATTACTCTAAAGCTAAAAATAAATTTGCACTAGAATGCTATTTTTGGATCCCCAATGCAAACATTTCATCATGTTCTCTGTCAATAATCGAAACACTTATATATGGATCGAGTTCTGGATTTTGATATTTTCCTAGTATATCTTTTCAACTATTAAAACAGAAAACATGCTTTACAACAGAAATTAGTGTGTGAAATCATTTTGGAATCATATCTCTATTGTATTGATGTACATTACCTAATGCATTGTTTCTTCTTGCAAGGATTTTATATCTTGCTACTTCTTGCAAGGATTGTGGAAAGGTTTATATTGGCGAGACAGGTCGATTGGTACATACAAGGTTGAAGGAAGCGGACATCATTCATGAAAGGATAAAGAAATCGGCACTGGCATAACATTCAAAATCCTCTAAACACCATCTCGATATAGAGAATGCAAGGGTTATTATTGGCATTGACCACTACACAAAGAGCTGTGTCTGGGAGGCTATAGAGATGACAATGACAGATGGAAATTAAGTAAATTTTGGACCACAGTTATGAACCTTTAGCAGATTAATTTGAACTTAGGATTGTATTAATATTAAATAATATTTTTAAATATTATCAATATTAAATATTATTAATTTTTAAATATTAATAATATTATTAATTAGCAAATGTTAATATTAATTATATTAATATTATTAATATCAATAAAAATAATTAATATTATTTATTATTAATATTATCAATTTTAATATTAATTTATTTCTAATTAAATTAATAACTTAATGAAGTGATGGAATGCCCCTTCAGAATCTCTTAATGGAACAATCGTTAGTAAGATGAGAAACCCCTCAACTTCATCTACCTCCTTGTGGCCTTATCAATTGTGGAAACCGGTATGATGTTTTTCCCAATTGACATCCTACTAATTTTGAGATTATAAATAATGCACATAATATCAATTGTCTTTGTTGGTGTTCATTGTTAAAATATTCATTATATCATATATGATGCTCATAGTAGGCATTTTCTTTTAGTAACCATTCATGATTTCTTCTCTTACCATCCTATTGCTGAAAAAAATCACATCATCAATGAATAACAACATTTATATAGAAACACATATCCTCAATTGGATTCTACAACTATTTCTTAAACACATCCATTATTCTTTGTCCATATCAAGTTTAGGTTATTAGGTATGCATCAATACATTATGTTGTTATTTAAGACCCTTTTGCAGACCACTTTAATAGATTGCGTAATTGTTTAGGATATTTTGTTGTTAATATTGTTCCTCTTCTTGATTCCTAAAGGGTGCTAGCTCACTGGAAGAGCACCTGCTTTACAAGCAGGAAGTTGGTGGTCCGATTCCTCCATGCCCTAATGATATTGCAATGTATTTCTAAAGGTAAAAAATGTAGTAGTGCAATATGGATAATATTAGATGCAACACTAAATGCAAAAGATGATGTAAAATTGGACGTCACACCAAACACACAATTGGATGCAAAAGTCGACCTTATGTCAGACACAAATGTGGACACAAAAATGAATGTCACACTAAACGCAAAATTGGATGCAAAAAGAGAATCAACACTAGACACAATTAATGACTCAAAACTAGATGCAATACTAGGTCCAAAACTAGACGCAACAATAGATGCAAAAGTGGACTCCTGACCAAACGTAAAATTGGACATTAAATTGAGCACAAAATATGGTGTATCGATGGACATAAAACCAAGCGTAACACCAGGTGCAAAACTGGAAGCAACACTTGGCGCAAACAAAAACTTAAGATGAGACACAATATTGGATGCAAGATGGGACAAAACATTGGATGTAAAACTAGAAGTAATATTGAATGCAAGATTGGATGCAAAATTGGACACAAAACTAGATGCAATATTAGATACAAACATGGGCTTAAACATAGATGCAAAACTAGGCGCAAAACTAGGCGCAACACGGGGTGCAACATTGGGCTTAAACATAGATGCAAAAAACACATCAACTAGGATGCAACACTAGGTGCAAACCTAGATGCAAAATACGACCTAAATCGAGATGAAACATTAGGCACAAGCATGGATACAAAAAAAGATGTAAAACAAGATACAAAATTAGATGCAAATGGGGATGCAACATTATAAGTAAAATTGGATGCAAAACTAGACGCAATATTGGGCCGAAAATTGGATGCAAACCTAGATGCAACGTTAGATGCATAATTGGACACATAATTTTATGCAAAACATGGTGCAAGACTCGATGAAAAACTAGGAGCAAAATAAGACGCAACATTGGATGCAAAACTGAGCGTGAAATTGGGTGCAAACAATGATGTAACAAAGGACGCAAAAAAAGATGCAATAGAAGTTGCAAAATTGGCCACAAATTAAGGCGTAACAAAAGATGTAAAAAATTGGGCAAAAAATTGGATGCAAAAATGGATGTTAAAAAGGACGCAAAAAAGGATGCAATAGATGGCATTTTATGAAAATGTACAATGGCGCCAGGTTTAGCACCAGATTGTTCACCATAATTGGGAAAAAATTACACTAAAATCCGGTGCTAAATTCGATGCTAAATCCAGTTTTTGTTGTAGTGCCCCTTTATACAGCGCCAAATTCATCCATAGTCATTATTACCAAATCAATGCAATCATCATGACCAAATCATGCATTAACTACCCAAATCTGTCATCGATCCTTCCAACCCAACGGTTGGATCCTCCATCAATATGTGTCACTTCCAAAAACACCATCGGTTAGCTACTTTAACTGTTTACATTTATTACTGATTTGACTCTATGTGTAGCCATGCGGCTGTCGTAGCATGACCTCCTAACTGTACTACTAACTCCTACTCTTACGCATCCACTTCCTCCTCGTGCGCCATACTTATATCCATCATCCTACCTACTCTTTTTTTTCATTGCGTAGTGCCTCAAGCATCACGCGGTTCGGGGACCGTCCTATAAGGCTTTAGTCTGCTACCATTCAACTTTGGAAGCATTTCTCCATCTAACTGTTGTAGTTGAATTGCACCTCCTGAAGTAACAGAATTAAGAATATATGGACCTAACCAATGCATCGGTAACTTACCTATATGCTTCATGAACTTGTTGTCATACAACAACACCAAGTCTCCTTGCTTAATATTTTTGTTCTTTATATGGCGATCATGCCAAGCCTTCTATTGGTCCTTCTCAAGACAATGGTGAAAACACAAAACAAAGCGGTCTTTTTTAAGATAAACTTACTAGTCCAATCATTATTTTAGTACTGCTTCATCATCCATACTCATTTCTGCTGTGATGCGCAAACTCAGAATAATGTACTCCATAGGCATGAATGTTTATTTCCCATAAACCAACTTGAATGTGTCCATGCCATCAATTGCTTGCACATGGTGCTATATGCCCACAAGACTATTGGAATATTCAAATCCCAGTCATTGTGGTTTGCCTTACATACCTTTGTAAGCGCATGGTATAATATTTTGTTGAATGCCTCCACTGTCCCGTTCACTTGTGGATGATACAGGGTACTCTTCTTGTGTTGTATTTGAAGCTCCTTTTTAAATGCACTAATTGTGTGATTGATAAATAGACTCCCCTAGTCACTCATCAATATCCTTGGACATCTAAACTACATCAAAATGTTGTCAAATAAGAACCACGCCGATGTCACAGTGGTGCAATCCATGACCGATGCAACCTTCGTCCATCTTGTCAAATAGTCTTTCGTTGTAATGATATATCGCGTACTAGTTTGCTTCCTAGGTGGGTTAATTGGTCCCACAAAGTCCACCTCCCACTTATCAAATGGCTATAATGTCATCTGAGGTACCAGTGGCATCTCATCTCTCCATGAGGGTTTTTCAGTTTGTTAATAGATATCGCAGGTTCGTGCATAATCATTCGCATCGGTATGAAGGGTGGGCCAACAAATCCCTGCATGAATCACCTTCCTTGCAGTAGATCATCCTCCATAATTTCCACCAGCAACTCCCACATGGGCCTCTACCAAAATATGCCCATGTTCATGCGGTAGGAAACATCACTACAAAATATCATCTAGTCCTAGTTTATATAGTTGTCTAGCGATCAACTGGAAATATGAGGCCTTAACTACCAACTGCTTATTTTGACTTGTAGTAAGGTCCTCCAGTACGGTTCCCATATTCAAAAACGAAATGATATCATCATAGTAGCCATCAACCATGTCGGTTCTGAACAACTATGCATCTAGTAATCTGTCTTCAATGTTTGTTGGCTCTTCTCCTATCTCAATTCAGGATAAATGATCAAGGCCAATATTCAAGTGACCTAGATTCACAATTATCTCAAAATCAAACTCCTAAAAGAGAAGCAGCCAGTGACATATCTCCCCCCCCAAAATAGGCTTATTGACTAGGTATTTCAAAGCAGAATGGTCTGTAAACTTTCTTGAAATGGCCGCCCAATAGGTAATGCCTAAATCTATGTAGCGCATATACCTTCGCCAGACCTTCCCTTTTTGTGGTCGTATATTTTTTCTCCATAGACGATAGCTTCCAACTAGAGAAATAAATCGAGTGATCAAGCTTTCCTTCTCCTAGTTGCACAAGTACCACTCCCAGCACAATAGATGATGCATCCACATGAACATGGAACTCCTTGTTCCAATCAGGGAAAACCAATATCAGTGCAGAAGCCATCTTGGATTTTAGTGAGTTGAAAATTCGTTGACATTCTTGACTCCATACAACTGCTGCATCTTTCTTCAATAGTTTCTCAATGGGAGTTGTGATCACAGCATACCCTCATATGAACTTGCGATAATACCCTGTGTACCCCAACATCACTCTAAGCATATTCACATTCATAGGTGGCAACAAGATAAAAATCAACGCAATCTTCGCAAGGTCAACCAACACTCCTTTCCTGGAAACGGTGTGACCCATTAACATCTCAAAAGGTGGAAATGATGTGACCCATTAAAATAAAATTCTTTGAGTTAAATGTGATATGATGCTATCGACATATTTTGAGCATCAGTCGCAAGTTTTCTAGATGGTCTCTAATCAATCCATAAATTGTCCAATCATCGATATAAACTTGCAATAACTTCTGAATAAAATATTTGAATGTAGTGACAACAACCCAAGAGAATATCACAGGCACATTCTTCAACCCAAAAGGCATCACAGTGTAATGAAAACATCCCTATTTAGTAAAAAAATTTGGTTTTTGGCGATCCTCTTTGAAAATCTGGATCTGATCATAACCAAAAAATCTATTCGTGAAAGAATACATTTCTTGACCTGTGACTCCTCTGAACGCCTCATCAGTGAAAGGTGTTGGAAATGGATCATGTAAACAGACATCATTCAAATTCCTTAGGTTGAAAAATATCCTCACCTCACCAGTCATTTTTGTCTTGTACCACCATAGGACTGATCCATTCCGACTCTTCAACTAGCTCAATTATCCCAGCATATACCATTTTGTCGAGCTCTCCTTTAACCCTTTCCTTGTTTCACGAATTTAGGCGATACAGTCGTTTCCTTACTGGTTTTGCATCTGGATTTAATAGAATCTTCATCTCCCCTAAATCGCCCAGTATCCCCTTCATCTAAGAAAACTTCATAGGGAACAAATCTTGGAATTCATGAAACAAGTCTGTAATCTTTTCCATTGTTTCTTTGTCCCAATAGTCCCCAATATTCACAAACTTTGGGTTCTCTTCCGTCCTAATTTTGACATTCCTAATCTTCAATGGCTGACTCATTGGATCCGTCGGTACATCCGATGCTACGACATCCTAACTCCCTTCTATTTCTAAAATATTGATATTCCTTAGATCATCATCATCCTTAGATCCTCCATTCACATTATAACATTCCATCATCGAATGCATTTGACAATGCGCATGTGGATCCACTAGATACGTGCCTAACACTACCTTTAGAACAACATCATGGATAAGTTGCAGCACATTATGAACATATGGATTGGCATCCATGAAAATGAAGGTGTGAGTAAATCAAACTATCAATTCCTCCCAGGTGGTGATCTCTCTCCACAACTTAGTTGACACATACCAAGATTGCGGCAATTCATCCAACATGTGGAAAAAAGGCATGGACCCACTTCTCTTTTGGTAGTGATGCCCACAAGGTCTGACACTCAATCAAATTATCACCAGGACTGCTCCACCCATCGTACCTTCTAGCATGATACACTTATGCATCTCCAAAACAAATTTTCATCAATCTTCGACACTGCAACCATCCAATGATTGACTTCTTATGGGTCTCCCACTATCGTGCTAGAGTAGCCTTCTGTGCTTCCTCCAATGCCAACAACTACTGTGGTTCTGACACCTTATCTTTGAATTCAACAATAAACTTAGATAACTTAGGCAGTCCTTCATATATTGGTAACTCAATGATCTCAATCACAACACAACATAGTGACTGCATAATGAAGTCATACTTTCATAGCGACACTTCATGAAAGTGGTTTTGCCATTTCTCTAAACCATCATCAGAGTCAGAGGAAGCAGAGATAGTGTTGCGCCATCCGAGTTCCCCATCAGCACTCAAATGGACATATTATTCAGAAATATTGTATGCATGATCCCATCCTTGAACAACTTCATCTTTCACCATCTCAATATATTGTCGCCCTTCATTTGGATCCATTGAGGCGATGACTCTGATGTCTTGATTCCCAAATGTCATTACACACTTCTTAAAATGGAATATTGTTATACTATCAGTTTCCCATCCAATCCTCAACAAAGAGAGATAGGATCCTCCACCGTAAACAACTTTGATTACATCAAAATCGGCATAGGTCTTCATGCCCTCAACTTCCATAGCAAGGTGCAGAACTCTCCCAATCGGCATGACTCTGGCCTAGTTATCTAGTCGTAGCTGCATAGGGTACCAGCTCAACATTGGGCTCCCCATATTCTGCCATGTCTATCTTGTAAGAATATTAACATCTAATCCTATATCCAGGATGACTAAATCTACCTCATAGTCCCCCATTTGAATGTTTGTGCGCATTTATTTCCATGTCTTTTTATTATGCAAATAATTTATTGTGGAATCCTTCCACCCCTTAGCCGGTTGATGCAATAGATTCTCAATATCGGCATGAGCATCGGGATCTCTCACTAGCTACAAGCAAATTTCAAAAAAATGTTGCAAGGTATCATTATTTCGTGATGGTCCTGTGGCTGAGCTGGATTCAAAAGAAGTCGACATTTCATAGATAGGTAACTTACCAGGATTTATTCCTATCACTTTGCATGTTTCAAAAAAAAATTCTTTCTCAGCATCAATATCGAACTGTACCTTCTTCTTTTCAGCCAGCTGAATTTGTGAAATTGGATTATCTTCTCTAGTTGTCACACCTCCATGAGTGATGATAGAGAAATCAACATCCTCCATTCTGGGCTTCGATGAGATCATCGCAACCATCAGTCCTTGGTTCTGGTTCATTGATGGATTCATCGGTTGAGTTACCGCTTGGTTTACATTCCCAGTCTGGTTTTGAAACTGATAATGGTTCTGCAACTAAGTCTGATTCTATAACGGATTATGGTTCGACATTTGATTTTGATTCTGTAACTGATTATGGCTTTGCAATTGATTCTGACTTTGGTTCTGTATCTAATTCAAATTCTCGGCCTGCCATTTCATGATTAATTGTGGAATTTCTCAACAATATGATAAATTGCAGTATAATATGTACATGTACACTGCAACTATAAACAATCCATCCGATAATTTCCTAGTACATAACAATTTTAACATTGGATAGGTCCACGACCTTATCCTCCTCGCCAACCAAAGCCTCCTCCTTGTCCTTGTAATCCTCCATGGAATCCTCCTTGTTGTTGGTACTACGGCTAAGGAAATTGCCAATGCGGGGGATTTAGCTGCTCCTGAACATAATGCACTGACTAAACATACTATGGTTGTTGTGGAGCCATCTACATATGATTATACAGTGGTTGTGTTGCAAAATGTTGTTGCGATATAAACTGCATCTGCGGTGGTGGTACATACTGCGGTTGAGGTGGTGGTTGCACCACCAGCAGCTGTAGCTACTGTACTGTCTGTTGATCCTCTCCCTTCACATAATATGAATTATATTTTCTCTCATGGAGTAGGTCATATGTGTGGCACTCTTTATCTTCATGCATGACGGATCAAAAAAAAGTGCAATATAGCTTTTTTCGGCTTCATCACCATCTTTTTCATGTATCCACATTCCTCATGTCGATTCCCATATACTTAACAAATGCAGAATCATGGTACACTGCCAC
This sequence comes from Pseudotsuga menziesii, assembly GCA_001517045.1. Taxonomy (NCBI): domain Eukaryota; kingdom Viridiplantae; phylum Streptophyta; class Pinopsida; order Pinales; family Pinaceae; genus Pseudotsuga; species Pseudotsuga menziesii. The sequence goes on from LPNX010413177.1 coordinate 124,627, forward strand.
AACTCAAAGGGTTCGGCGTCCCAGACAACAAGTAGTTTCGGAATTTTGGGCAAGTATCCTCGGTATGTCCATCTGCATGACAACGAGTGCACCAAATATACTCACATTGTTATTTTCCCTTCTTAATATCTTTCAAATTGAGCGTCACATTCTCCAAATGTGTCTGAATTTGATTCATCCCAATTGCATTCTCACCAACTGGTGAAACTTCCACCTTCATGGCGATCTCCAAATCCTCTCTCTATGTTGCAATCTTTTGTTGCATAAGCGGTATTCAGATATAATTTAGCAATGTTTGCAATGAACCATTCTCTATATTGAATGTCTCTCATCTCAAAACTTACTCTTTCCATTAGTTTCTTGAACCTTTGATCGAAATCCCAAATAGTTTCATTAGGATACTGCTTAATTTCCTTCAGTTCTCTAATGTACTACGTTTCAGACTTCATTTTTCTGAATTCCTCAATAAGTCCTCTCCTGAATTCTCCTAGTGTCTTCGTCAGAGTCCCTACAAGAAATTGTACAAATTTCATGTACCAATCAAGTACGCGACCCCGAATGGTTTTCACCAATTGGCCCTTCTTAATGTCATCATCCATAGTTTATATGACTATCCATACTACATCACATAGGAATCAGTATTGCTCTGGATCCTCAGTCTTGTTCCCATGGAACAAAGGTAACTTCACTTCGTCACCCACCATTCTTGGCCTCCTTCCTACAGATGTTGATATATTACTACTATTAGAGTGTTGTTGGCATGTCGAACACGTCGGTGTTGTACTTGCGTTTCTTCCTGATTATGATGTAGTGTGTGGAGGTGTGGGTATGTTACTGCTAGGGGTTGATATTGCCTCTACCCTAGGCGTAGTCTGGGTGTGATTTTCCTTGTCTTCACTATAGGTTCTCTTTGTCTCATGTGGTCTTCCTTCACAGGCTTGCGTTTCGATCGTACTAGGAGCTTCCCTTGTCCTCTTCCTCTTCTCTTGGTGAAACCTTGCTCCTCCTCTCGTAAGACCACTTGCTTCCTCGGCTTCCCTCACAGTCTCATTGTAACTTGCATCCATCTACCCTATATCATTCCATTTGTCTCCCCCCTTTCCTCATGGCATCCACAGCCCCCACACACCAGAGTTATACTACTCGAGGTGTATCTTTAGTGTGCCCTTTTCACAGATAAGCATTTTAATTGAAAATTGTAAGGACAATAAGAATCTACCTCTTGGTCCTTTGAAGAGTTCCCTTTCTGATTTGTTGTAGTAATTAGTAGTATCAACTGCAAAATCGATGATATAGCCTTCCAAGATACTATCCATCCAGACTTCAAGAACCCGCAATGCTCTGTTGTCAATTTCCTGCATCTCCTAGATCAACTCAGGAGTCTATGCATTGGCTCATTTCCTTCAAAATATGTCTTGCAATAGGTGAATCGCACCAACCACTCATACATTATGATCGATAATTCAGAGAAAAAATACTCGTGTGGACCGTCGTGTATGTACCTTTCTAGACACTTATTCGTCATCAGTCGAGGGTTCTGATTCTCCTTCTCAGAAAATTATCGTAGCTTCTAGTCAAACCAATCTTGAATTTTCGGTCTCGTCGAATACCACAACATGTCCTCCCCCCATTCATAATAAATTCCTAGCAACATAACCATTTGTTGACACTAACCCATCCAACAAAACTAGTCGACAGTGGTTCCTACTCTATCGATAGCCAAACCACCATGATCTCTATGAGCACTGACCCAGACAGGTTTTACCCTATCCAGCAACACCCACAAAGAGGATGAGGTCTCACCTGAGATGTTCAACAAAGGGTTGATGGAACCAATTTTCCATATAATAGGAGAGGACGATGTGCATTAACTTATCAACTTAGCGCAACATTCACATATCTATTCATTCATTTAAGAACTAACAGAACCATTCATTATTATCCTTCAAGAGATCGTATCATTCAATAATAGCGACGGTAAACATTTCGATGCGCAAACAGATCCAACAAAATAACATCATTTAAAATAGGGAAACATCACATCATAGATCCATGTCACAAATTCACATAGAATTCATCATTGAGTCACATGAAACAACAAACATGAAAAAATAAAAGAACATAGCGATTCAAATCAACTTCCACCTTGTCATATTACTTCTACGCAGAATCACAAAAACAGTTCACAGATCAACAGATCTCAGATCACACCAAGGATTAACAACAACTTCTCCCCCCCAAACAAGATCTCTTACATGTGTAATTCGACATCTACTTATAGGCTTGCACCTTTACATTCAAGGTCCACTTAGACAACTTCCTAACTAACTCCTAACTGATTTTACAAAATTATGACCAATATCCACTGAATATGGTCTAAAACTACAAAAGGTGAAACAAAATATAAAATATATTCTATTTTCCTCCTTGCATGTCGTCTTCCACTTGCACGGTGTCTTTGAGCTTGTGCAACATCCGTGATGTTGCAAAACTAACTTATCCAAAACCCCTTTCCAATAGGGAATGAATCTCCTGCTTCATATATTGTTCTTGTTGGATCTCTAGTTGTTGTTGCTGGATCAAAATAAGCACCTGTTGAATCAACTGTTATAAGGTAATAAGGTGGGATAGAAAGAGATGCTAGGAAAGGTGTAGGTAGCCTTAGAACCGAGTGAAGATATAAGTGGATATTTACTCTACACTGGTGCCACATTCTAACCGACTTTCCTCTCTCCGGATACCTTTGCTTCCTCTACTTATTTTCCTGCAGTTGGTTCTACTCGCTTCGAATCTATGCAACCTACCAACGTCAACAAGTATCGCTGCCATGTAACACTTGTTATATAAAGAGTAGTGAGGGAAGGATGCATGAATCAATAGAATGATTTTTATAATAAATAATGCCAAAGATATACCTTAGGAATGTAGGGTTTACTTCTTAATTAGCGGGTTGGATTCATGCATATCCTGCTTGGTTTGAGGTGTCAAGGCATGTCATCTAGGTTTTTCTCCCTTAATATGGAGTTGGATTCATGCATGTCATGTCTAGTTTTAGGTGAAGAGTAGCAGTTCATATTCATGCATATCTTGCTTGGTTTTAGATTTCAATGCATGTGTCAAGAATTATGGTAAGTATAAAGGTTTAATTAAATTTAAAAATAAAATAAAATAATGATTATAAATTTTAAAAATAGGTTAATAAGGTTAGATTAATTTAAATAAAAGTGTTATATATGTGTGTGTGTGAAGTATATAAAATTTTGTTCATGTTATATGTTTAATATAACTTAAACTATTTATATTTTAATTAATAATATTTTTGTTTTAAGAAATGCAAGATTATTTATATATACATAAAAAAAAAAAATGCAACTAGTTATTAATATTGAATAAAAGTTATATATATGTGTGTGTCATCTATATAAAACAAGTGAAATAACAGCAATGCTGCTTATACCTGCCTCTAAGAAATATTTAAATGACAAGTAAAAGTTTAATGAATATGTTTAAGTTTTTAATGTTTTTAAAATAAATTTCAGTAAAAATATAATCCACCTAGTCTCTATAAGCATCATATTTATTTTTTTGTGTTAAAATATGTAATTTTTCAAATATATTTATTGTAGTTAAATTATATAAATTTAATAACTAATATTTATAATTTTAATTTTAATAATTTTCATATAAATAGTAAAACCAACGAGAAATACAAAAGACAATAGGCTGGTCAGACATTTTCGCTGCAAAAGCTTCAAGTTTGTAAATTAAAATTTGTCGTCAAAACATTTTCCGTTTCTTTCATTGAGCGCCAAAAGAGCTGTGCCACGTTTGATTTATGTGTCGATGTGCATGCAAATGACATGTGGCTAAATACTAGGAAGGCTTCTGTCCATTGCCTGTTACAGCCAGGAGGCTGGCTAGCCAACGCTCTTGAGGTTTGGATTTGTTTTTGAGTACTTGGATCTCTTGTCGAACAACTTCTCTGGTTCGATTCCGAAAGGCATTGGGAAATTGCCATGGCTTCAAGTACTGAACCTGTGCTGCAACCTTCTGAACGAGACAATCCCAACATTTCTTGGCAATCTCAGCAGTCTGGAGCAGTTATTGCTTGCATACAATTATCTTTTTGCTCCTAAAGTGATTCCTCCTCATTTGGGTTATCTATCAAAGTTGCAGAATCTATGGGTTCCTAAATGTAATCTGGTGGGAGAGATTCCAGATTCTATTGGCAATCTGGCGGCTTTGAGAAACCTGGATCTGTCCTGGAATCAGCTCTCGGGAACTATTCCAGAGAGCATCACAAAGTTGAATCAAGTAACACAGATTGAGCTCTATCATAACAACTTATCAGGAAGGATTCCTGAGAACTGGTCTAATCTTAGTTCTCTCAGAAGCTTTGATGCCTCGACAAATATGCTCAACGGGACCATTCCTAAGAAGCTGGCAAAATTGCCACTTTCGTCTCTGAGTCTGTTTGAGAATAATTTGGAAGGCAACATCCCAGAGGCTATTGGGTATTCTCCAAATCTGTTTGAGCTAAAGCTGTTTTCGAATAACTTGACTGGTAGCTTGCCTGCAAATTTGGGCAATTTTTCTGGCCTACAAACGTTGGATATTGCAAGAAATCAACTGAGTGGCACACTGCCGCCGGATATCTGCAAGCAAGGAAAGTTGCAGACTCTCAATGTCTTTAACAATAACTTCTCTGGGCAGGTTCCCTTGAAATACGGTGCATGTTTAAGCCTCGAAAGGGTGAGAATGCACAACAATGAGCTCACGGGACAAATACCCAGTTCATTCTGGGGTCTCCCTCATGTTTGCCTGCTCGAGCTCAGTAACAACAAGTTCGAAGGCGTTATTTCGTCTAAAATTAGGAGTGCGAAGAATTTGTCATCGCTCTTGTTATCCAGTAATCGTTTTTCCCGTAGCTTGCCTTCTGAAATTGGGCTACTGGCTAATCTTTCTGTAATTAACAGCAGCAACAATCAATTCACAGGGCCTCTTCTGGCCACTTTGGGTTCACTGAATAAATTGAGTAAGTTACATCTCTCAAAGAATCAGTTCTCCGATAGCCTTCCTACCGACATACTGTCATGGAATCAAATGGTAGACATAAGTCTGTCAAATAATAGATTCTCGGGCCCTACTCCTAGAGATCTAGGGGAGCTACCAGTTCTTACATATCTCGATCTCTCTATCAACTCCTTGACAGGAGCAATCCCTCCTGAATTGGGCAATTTGAAGCTTAATATCTTCAATCTTTCGGATAATCAGTTGACAAGCATTGTTCCTTCTGCTTTCAGCCTTAGTTTTTATAACTCAAGTTTAATGGGCAATCCTGGGCTTTGTAGCAATGATGGTCTTGAAGGGCTCAAGTCCTGTTCTGACATGGAGGATGGCAGAAGAAGGAAGTGTAAAAAAAGTTGGGCATGGCTGCTCCCAACATTGTTTTCTTTGGTCGGGGTCATTTTTGTGTTGGGACTTGCCTGGTTTTACAGACAATACCGTCAATACAATAAAGCTAAAGTTAAAGATTTGTGGCGAACCAGTAAGTCTCCCTGGATGCTGACCTCATTTCACCGATTAGGTTTTAGAGAATTTGAAATTCTGGATTGCATAGACGAGGAAAATGTGATTGGAAGTGGTGGATCAGGAAAAGTATACAAGGCCACACTTGGGAACGGAGAGCTATAACAAATGGCATAATTTTTATTTTTTTAATTTTATCATTATGATGTCATCTTGCCACATGTCAACTCAAATCCAGATACCAAATCCCAATGTTGACATCATCTCTGATCCACCAATCAGCTGTTTAGAAAAATAGCTTTTTAACAAAATAAAAAAATATTTTGCAAACCCCTAAGTCATACTTTGGAAAACAGGTTTTAATTCTTTATAAGTGCCTCAAAAGACACCAACTAATACCCAAAGTCAAAGGAGTTTGACTTTGATCGATTACAATATACCTGCCGAGGCAGGTATAAAAAGACCATACTTATCCACCCAATACAATACTAGTTTGAATAGAAAAGATATTCAAACCATAAACATGATAAAAAAAAGTTGACAATTCTTCCACTTATACTTCATAAACAGTATTAGAGTATACTAACATACTAGCATGAAAGCTAAATAGAGCAAACTAGCAGAGATAAACCTATCCAAAACCTTGAGTATATTAAAAGAACATAAAAACATAATACCACCTCGAGTCTATAAGTTCTTTGTCTAATAATTCTTAAAAAAAGAGAAGCTAGTCCATATCTCCCAAAGCCTTTTCTTGAAAGTGAATTAGTTTCTTGGTTTAATATACGATAAATATGACTAAATGAAATCATAACAAAGTACTGAATCAATTTTTGCACATGACACGATTCAACCAGTGTTACAACAACAAAGATTGTATAGATGAGAATCCATTTTCCCAATTAATTATAACCTTTGAATCGCCTACAACCCTTATATCGATGAATCCTTTTCTCTTTACAAATCAAAGTAATCCTAATAGAGCAAGTAATTCAACAAATGTATTGGAACCACTACCAACACCCATCCATAATCTGATAAACTAATTTTTTTTTCACTCAAATACAAACTAGCTCCACAACAACCATCTTTCTTAGCCCCATAGAACCCTAACACAATATCCTTCATCAAAGTGGGTCTTCCATATGTCTTTGATTTCTTCATAAAAGTATCCTTGTTCCATCAAATCTAGAAAAATAGAACTATTTTGTTGTTTCGTGATAAATTTTGTCATTATATATATATATATATATAAAGGTATATCAAATTGTGGAAGTAATTTTGGTTTAAAAGAGAAACACAATTTTTAAATCCTTCTTATATAATGATGTTAAAAATTGTTATTTTTAATAATATGAAATTATAGTTTATGATATTTTATGAAAAAGTTTTTACGGTGGATTTATTGATATTTTATATGAATAAATTTATGAAATAAATAAAATATAACACCCAAAGTTGTTAAAGTTTTAAGACAAAGGTTTTAGTCTCTTTATGAGGGTTAACTAGGTAAATTGATGAAATAAATCAATCATGTAATCAATGTATTCAGGGTATTGAGATTTAAGGTTTTAAAACAAAGGTTCAAATCTCCTTTTCAATGTTAAAAGTAGGTATTTGTCGCATGTGAACATGTATTCCACATTTATAACTTCATATTTATCAAAATGGTTCAGATTGGGTTAATCATGTTTGACTATAGTCTAGTATGTTTGATTGACATTGGTTGAACTTATATGGTCATGATTGTAGATCTGATAGACTAAAGTTTGCATTGTTTGGATAGGGATTAGTTTTCATTACTTGTAAGAAAAGCCCAACAATGAAGGAATAAACACTTGGCACTAAAAGAGAAACAACACCCAACACAATGAATATCAAACTTCTTTTTGCAGTGGTGTCCATTGTTGTTTGCAAAATATTGCAGTAATTTGAAATATGCAGTATGAAGGGAAAGAGGTAGGAAAAGATGGAGGGAAATATCCAAAAAAAACACGGGTTCCCTTATATGTAACATGATGCTAGGAATCCAATGGAATTGATGGTTTCACGATCCAATGCATCGATGAAAAAACATCTACTAAAGCCTCAAGTCACCAAGTTTTTTTAGTTAAAATATTTTTTCATAAAAATCTCCACTAAAACATCTAATACCATTGGTGTAGGTTGTAGAGGAGGTTCTTTTGAAAGCTATATGCAAAGGTGTTTACATGTACAAGTGTGGGAAAGGTAGAATGGATCCTTAGGTCCACATTGTACACTCGAAATGAAAAAGAAAAAATAAGACCACATGATATGTGACAAGGCATGTGGATGTAGAGAAAACTTGCACAAATGAATTAAACATGATTTGGGGTTACCCATCATAGGATTAACCTTTAATTACCCCTGAAAAACTATGTCCTAACATATTTGCACCAATTGGATTACATAGTTTGTTCTTTTTACCACCCAATCCCCACCCACCTCCTTGATTTTAAGCCATACAAGGAGATGTGAGGGTGAATAATTTTCCAAAACCCCAACCCGGTTCAAGTTTCAGTTTTTCATTGTTTAATGCACAAACCCCATTGTTAGAATTAACATAAAAATTTAATAATTTTGTATTGAAAACATAAACACATGGTATTTTTCTTTCCTTTTGAATTCTGAAAATTAAAAGGCCCTAAACTCTTACTCATAAATTTAATTTTCATCCACACACATGAAATTTTCACACACATATTTTCAAATTGCCCAAGAACAACCCTGAAGGGAAACCTTCTCTTCATAGAGATATTTTTATTTCTTCAGAGAAAAATTATTCAGCAAAAATTACAGCAGTACTTGTCTATCTTCTTCTCAAAATATGTGCCACCAAAACTACCCAGAAAACTACTGTACAGAACCCTAAAAATTATGCCACACATGTGTTGTATGATTTCCTCGATTTCTACATTGTACAACCTCGAAATATGTGTAGTACAGCTGTTGTATAGACAACAATAAATGATGTATGAATGCCTCAAAAATCATGTTGTATAGTTGTACAGTTCTTTCTCGAAATTTGTGACTCTTTCTCACCTTGATTTCCGTGTTGTACAGACTTCACGACTACAATAAATGTTGTATGGTCACTTCATTAAATGTTGTATGGATTCTTGGAATTCATGCCCTTTCTCTGTTGGTAGTTTTGTCTCGAAATTCATGCGCTTTCTCCTCTTCCTATGCTCTGGAAAAATTTTGCAATGGTTTCTCTTTGGTTTCTCTTGCTCTCTCTCTCTCTCAGAATTTTCTCTTGAAAGTGAACAATTGAATGGATTTTCCTTTCCCTCTCTCTTTTTGTTTGAGTAACTTCCTCCATCAAATCAAAGGTTCAAATTAAAAAGAAAACTCCATGAGATCAATGACTCATCTCAATTCCACATTAAAAAATCATTTTTTAATTAATAATGAGGCTTTTAATACTCAACCTTTTTGAAATCTCATAAAGTCACTTTAAAATTATAAACTCAAACATTTAATTAAAAGGTCACTTTATCATAAATTCATTCACACCTTTTAATATGTCTAAGTACCACATTTAAGTGTTCATGTCCACCCCAAGGCATGAGTGAACAAACACTTTCCTAGGTAAAAAAATGAACACTCCCTCTTACCGAGGAAACTATTTTTAACCACTCCCATCTTGTCTCTAAAATAAATGTTCTTTTGTCTCCCCAAATACTTCATGAGAACATATGCTACCTGCTCATCTATGGAAATGTACTGTAACTCAACAACTCCTCTCTGAACATAGTCTCTGATGAAGTGGTACTTGATCTCAATGTGCTTTGACCTATCATGAAACACTGGATTCTTAGGAGCCTGATGCAACTCTGATTATTATAGTGAATGATAATAGGCCTCAACTCTTGATTAAATAAATCAACCATGAACTTACGAAGCTAGAATGCTTCACAACTAGCCTAACTGGATGCCATGTACTTGGCCTCTACAGAACTAAAAGCAACGGGATTTTTAATCTGGCTGAACCACGACACAAAAACTAAGCCCAACCTGAAAAAACAACTAGAAGTGCTCTTTCGGTCCAAAGCATTTCCTTCCCAATATAAATCCATGAAGCCAACCAAGTCCACTCCACCTATACTCCTGTAGTCGAGACCATAATCTATAGCCCTAGTAAGGTATCTCAAAATATGTTTTGTAGCTATCCAATGCACTCTCCTAGGTTCCACCATAAACTGACTGAGAGTGTTCACTACAAAACTCATATCTCGTCCGGTGTTGACCAAGTACATCAACAAACCAATGAGCTGACGAAATAAAGTAGGATCCACCAAATCTCCCTCAGAAGCATGGAGATTCTTCTAGTTGGTGGTCATGAGTACTGTAGACATAGGTATATAGTCCTCCATCTAAAATCTCTTTAGATCATCTGCACAATATTTTCCTTGCCCCATGAAAACATGTCCATCCTCTAGAAATACCTCCATGCCTAGATAGTAGTGCATCAACCCAAGATCTATCATCTCAAACTTCAAATAAAGATCCTTCGTGCATGCATCAATCAAGTGCTCTCCTCCAATAATGAAAAAATCATCAACACACAGTAGAGGAATGAGCGGAACACCACCAACCATAATGTAGTAAAGGTTATGATCCGCCTCATACCTCCAAAACCCAATCAAAATAAAATAGGAATCAATCCTCGAATACCAAGCCCGAGGGGATTTCTTAATACCATACAAGGCATTTTTCATCCTGCAAACATGAGAATCTCTCTCTTAAGTCTCAAACCCTTATGACTGCTCCAAATATACCTCCTCCCATAGAATACCATTGAGAAAAGAAGTCTTCACATCCATCTGATGGATCTTACAACCCATCTCTTCCACGACGGAGATCACTGCTCTTATCAAAGAAAATATGGAAACTGGTGCAAAGGTCTAATCATAATCAACTCCCTCTATCTATGAGAACCCACATGCTACAAATTGAGATTTGTACTTTTTGATACTGTCATCTGCAACATGCTTGATCTTGTAGAGCCACTTGGAAGTCACAAAATATTTCCCCTATGGTCTTCAAACTACTTTCCACACCTCATTCTTCATGATGGAATTGTACTCTTCCATCATGGAATCTCTCCAAACCTGGTGTATGGAAGCCTCCTCATAAATAGTAAGTACAGTCTCATGCAAGCTAGTCACCTGTGCCATATAGCTGGAAAATATCTCAGGTGCCTTTCTCTCTCTAACCTCCCTCCTGGGTGGCCCGACAGACTCCTATGCTTCCATCACAATATCCCTAAGTCAACTTGGATTTCTCTTCTTGGGAGAAGCATCCTGTCACAAACCCTCCTCTACATCCTCATCAAATGAATGTCTCCCTGAAGAAGTACCAATGGTATTAGATCATGTCCTTGGTGAACATGAACCTGTACCATGCGTATTTGAATCACCTGAAGGTGTAACCTCTGAACCTGTGATCTATGAACCTGTCCATGTACTAGAATTCCTTGTAGACTGAGGAACTGAAACTAAAGAACCTATAACATGTGACCTACTCACTCCTGAAACCTGGGACCCTGTACCCTGACTCGCCGAACTTTGTGATGTTGTCACCTATGGAGCACTCTGCTACTCCTCTATCTTTGAACCTCATTTTATTCTGAAGGATTTCTCCTCCTCAAATCACATGTCACTCCTCACCACAACTTTCCTCTTTGTAGGAAGGTAAATGCAGAAATCGTTCGAAGTCTCATCATATCCAAAAAAAATACCCCTTTCTCGAGTAGCCTCCAACTTTGTCCTCTTCTCAAAAGGGAAATGTGAGTATGTAAGGCATCCAAGGATATGAAAGTGGTCTATCTCAATAACTTTCCTCATGAACATCTCCTTATGAGTTTTGCACCCAGTGGACAATCCTATTCACTATATAAACAATAGTACTATAGACATATTCCCATAGAAAGAAAGGAATACTATGATCATGCAGCATGGCTCTAGCTTCACCCACTATCGAACGGTTTTTGCTTTCAGCCACTCCATTCTGTTGTGGTGTTTAAGGAACTATCAACTGCCTCTTGATCCCCTCCTATCTACAGAACTCATTGAATGCATGGGAAGTATACCAACCCCCATTTTCTGATCGAAGTACCTTGATCTTCTTTCCTATCTGGTTCTCCACAAGAGCTTTGAACTCTTGTAACCGAAGCAAGAATTCCTTCTATCTCTTAATTCTAAGGAAATAGATCCACGTCTTCATCGAAAAGTCATCAATAAATGTAATGTAATACTCATAACCTGTCAAAGAGGTAGATGACATGGGACCACATAAATATGAATTTATCAACTCACGCACTCCCTATGATATGCTATCACTACTCATAAAAGAAGTCTTGGTGTACTGTCACATGCCCCAATTTGCAAAAACAATTTAATGTTATTTGAGGAACATTGTGTTATATTTTATGCTAAGTTTGTAATTGATGACCAAGTGGGGTCAAGAATAATTCATGTAATTCTGAATATTTTATTTATAAATAAATAAATGATGAGACAACAGGTTAGGGAAGCTGTTAAAAGAGTGTTTACTAGTCAATTCGTGGAGGAGACTAGGTGGAGAGTACACTGACAAGTGGCAGGATCCTAAAACTACTTCCAACTGTTGCAAGTGGAAAATTCCCTATATTTGTGGTCATGATTCCCCAAGGAAGTGGAATTGGAGCAGGTGGCTCATTAAATGAAAAATGACCCAGAAGACCTAGGAATCTCTATAAAATTTCCCATTGAAGACAGCTGAGGATGCTCATTCTAAGAGGTTATCATTCAGGGTGAATGAATTTACTCAAGAGAAATTCAATGGAGGGGATTACTGAAGTGAGTTTGAGGGGTTAACTGCTGAGACTGAACTTATTGCAGCTATTAGGATGAATTTCTTACTGCTGTGAGCAGATTTTAATTACTGAGGTAATTGGACCATTCAGGTGACAGAAGGTATTGAGGTTATATTCTCCACCTAGTACTCTACCAGGAGGACCAGGAACAGGATCGAGGGTCCTGAGGAAGCGTTGTTTGAGCGTTCTTTAGGAGTTGGTTGGGAGGAATAGCCTCCTTAAGCTATTGTCACCTTATCGTTAACAGGTTCTATTTGTTTTCATGTTATTATATTTACTTACCATCTTCAGTAAAATGTTACTAGTTTTTAAATACAGGCATGTTAGTATTTAATTAGGGTTTAGGAAGAAAGGAGTAACTATGTAATGATAGACTTGGTAATTTGCAGATTATGTTAGAAATAGTAATAAAGACGCAAAATGAAAAATAGATAGAATTAGAATTCCATACTATATTTTTCCACGCCTAGCACAGGCAATACTCTAGTACAGCTGGGTGTTTAGGTAAATATGATGATTCTTTTCGCTTGAATGAAAAATGTAACTACATTCTGCCCTATTTTTGCTTATGATTTATTTTGTAAAGAAGTAGTAAATAATGTCTGCATTAAATGTATTTACTTCAGATAAGAACTAAAAGATAGGTATGTAAAAACATTTAGTAATCATATTAATTATAGAACTATTCTAATACTAGTATTTTTTATAAAACATAGAACTTACAGTTTAATAAATAAACATAGATATAGTAAACAAGCTATCATCTAGGAACCAGGTAAAGATAATTTTCAAAACATTTTTATAACATTTGGTTTTCAGACACTATGTTCCTCTGATCTAATACATAAGTCTCTGCAGTAACTTAAATACAACTACCTAGGTTTTGAAAGATAAATATATCCTATTCTCAAGTATGCAGCAATAAACCCTAATCCTTCTTTTATGAGAATTAAAAACAAGCTGTACAAATCATTAAGGAAAAATTAAATAAACATAGCTAATAAATTACCAAGTATAAATAATGCTATGATCGAACTGTAGGGTATACTTATTAATTAACCCTTTTTGAGCCAAAATCTGAGTAAAATATTACTCTTAAACACAGTAAAATGTCCCATAAACTTTGCACTGGAAATCCTTATAAATACAGGATAATAAATTAAATATTACATAAACAACTTGTTAAAAACAAAATCAAATAAGAAGGAATGGCTTACGGCCTTTAGAACTAAAGGTCGAGGCTTAGGCCTGTTAACAAAAACTGAAGTATGCAAAATATATATATAACAGTAACCATAATTTACTGACAAGAGAAAATTCACGTTTTCCTTTACAATCTTGATTGATTCACAGTCTTTCCTCACCCACTAAAATCTATTATAAAAACTAAAACTTAACTAGACAGAGGTCGACAGCCTCAAAGAGTTTAGATATGAGCTCTATTGTTTTAAATAACATAATTTACATTGTTCAGGCCATAAGGCAGTAACGCAAAAGAACAGTTTCTATCACGACAACCAGAGCCTATTTCTTTATCCCTGCACAAATACCCTCTAAGGGTTTCTAAACTCTTACAAATAACAAACAAGCTTTGAACTTAAGCTAACAGATAACCAAGGCCATGTCTTTCCAACTGCAAGAACCAACTTCCAACAACCATAACTGTATGTAGGAAGAAACCCTCAATGAAACCGGGGCTTACCATTTTGTATGCTAATGTAAAACTGAAGGGTGAGCTCACTTTCACCTACAGAGCTGGAACTGGGAGCAAGGACCTGTAAGTTCCAAATTGAATTGTTATAAATCCTTTGTTTCTTAAAATTTGTAAAAACCCTTATGAGAAAACTAATCTAAAACCAAGCTAAGGGTAAGTCTTTACTTGTTGTAATTTGGAGTTGAAGCTGAGGTTAGATGGCCACACCAACTCGTATTAGCACCGTACCGAAAGGCAAGAAGCCTTGAAGTCACCTCTGTGAAGGAAAAAGCAAGAAAAATGACTCAACCAGACAAAGGAAGAAGCTATGATTTTTCAGTTGTAGGTTAAAGGCAAGCATAGCCTTCGGGCCACGAAGAAAATCCAATACCCACTCTCACTGTAACTATTCAACACTTAGAAAGACCAAAACCATTAACGACTTCTCCCAATAGTCACAGCATAGAAATTGGAGGTGAAATGCCAAATTCAAAGAAGGTTATAGGTCTCCCTTGGCTGAAAACTCTCAGCTCGGCCAACACGAAGGAGGAACTCTTGCTATGCAAAGCAAATGAGTAGGGTTTCAAGGTTTTAAGTCAACTCTCGAGTGGATGTAACCTATCCACGTGTCCTTCCAAATATTTCTTCAATGTGTGTTGAAATCTATAGTCAGCGCTGCATCAAACATTTTGCAATATCAAAACCAACAATCATTTCAAAACTATACAACATATGATTTCCATCATTTAATTTCATCATGGTGGTTTGATACTTAGGTATTCTACCTTAGGTTACAACTTGGATACTCTTGTTATCCTAGAAGATCTTCATGTTATTCAAACAAGTCGAACAGATTGTGTATTATTTGAAATAGTAAAAGAGTTATGAGATGGTTATAATATAATTTATGACCATAGTAAAAAGAAAAGCCTAGAACTTCTGAAAACATAGCCTTTATGTTGTTTTGTTGAAGGAAGGTTTGAGAAACTGAAGAGTAAAAATGTTGGAGAATCTTGATAAAAATTCTAACAACCCATTGTTAAAATTATAATTGAAAAACATAGGTAACTTGATCATGCATTAAGAGAAGGACATCTATTGAGTGTTGAAGTGAGAATAGCTGCGAGAAACACCAAACAGTTTGAAGTGAACTTAATCCCAAAACCATGAGCTCTATTCTCACTATGGAAAATTATAAATAACCATTACTGTACACAAGAAAATAAAACCATGTTCTTTAGATTTTTAGAGAATAATCTTCAGACGATTGAAGAACTTTGGTAAGTACTTGTTCTTGCAATTTAAACCCTTGTTTATGTTTTTGATAAAAGTCATTATGGTGTTAGTTATAAATACAACTATGGATTTATAACAATAGAAAAAGAATTGACATTACCTCCTTTAAGACAAGCAGCATATTTAACCCTTTTCTAAAACTAGCATCTTAATCATGCTAGGGAAGAAGTTTCTCGATGTAATTTTAAATAACACCTACTGGATCTTACGCTTACCTGGTAAACCTGTAAAGAACTAGCATTCCAATTGAGTTAGCAGAACGCTAAGTAAGCCCCAATCTCATACAAGAATTATTACCTATTTGACAAAAGTTAATCATCAGTATATCTAGCAGTAGAAAAATGCAAGTCCTTTTCTAACTCTGATAGATTTAAAGCTGTTAATTCATCAATAGTACTAACACGAGTGTTTAAGATTACATCCTTTAGTTTACAGGTTCTTTTAAAGAACCAATCCCATGTTCTTTTATAAATTGTTTCATTGTTCCGCTAACCTTTAGCAGTTACTTAGCTGGGACTTTAGACATTTTATGTCACTAAAAAAATTTTAATTTTTTACAAATTTTTGGGTTATTACATGTGGTATCATAGCACAAGGTTCAAACACTAGGCCTTAATGAATCTCAACTTGTTTATGTGGAACAGTACATTTAAATAAATATGTTGATGTTGTTTTCTTTGAATGATACACAGAGAATTTTGTTTTCGAGTTAATGACAGGTATGGATAAATTGGAAGAATATGCGAATGAGGAATCTCCTTACACTGAACGAGATAATCTTCAAAAAGAACCTATACAAGAAGATATAACCAATAATTCTTCTGAATTACTACAAACAGTTAAAGAATTAAAATCAGAGATGGAATCAGTTAAGAAAGAAAATGAGAGGATTCTGAGAGCTTAAGAGGAGCTAAATCAGATCTTAACAGAAAGATTTCATACTGAGGGAAATGGTAAAAGAACTGAGTCTGAATATATAGGTTATCAGCATAAGTATAAACTTAGACTAAACAAGTTAAAAATGAAAGTATCTCATCTTCCGAAGTATATGGTAATTTATATAAACAAAACTCTTATTATACTAGTGACAGTAATGAAGATAATGACCATACTAGGAAAAGAAAATATAAACCTTATGAAGAAATCTCTGGTGAGTTCAAGAAGATCAAGCCACCAACATTTAATGGAGAAACTGAGAAGGGGGAAGAAGCAGAATCCTGGCTATCCGAGATGAAGAAATACTTCCAAATTTATAACTATTCTAATCAACTGAAGGCCGGGATGGTTGTTTATAATCTTATGGGAAAAGATTATATATAGCGGCAGGACTTAAAAAGAGTAAAAGGTATAAGAGAGAAAAACATAAATTGGAGCACATTCAAGAAATATTTCAAAAATAAATTTTTATCTCAACATTACTATGAGGAAAGAGCTAAGGAATTCTACGAGTTAAAATTGGGTACAATGAATATGAAAGAACTGAATAGTAAATTTCTAAGTCTGCTCAGGTATGTGCCATACATTGTGGACGAGAAACCTAAGGTACAGCGGTTTCTCAGTTGTTTACCTTATCATATAAAGGACGGGATTGAGTATGAAAATCCAAAAACTCTAGAAGAAGCAATGAGAAAACGGAATTTCTGTTATGAACAGAATCGTAAAAAGGAGAGTATGGCTAAGTGGAAGGCCAAAAGGAATAATAACTTTGAACAAAAGAAGAAAGAGTTTGTACCTAATCAAAATTCTAAAAATAATAACACCAGAAATTTTCCTAGTAAGAATTTCCAAGGGAATAAAAGTAATTCACAGACCAATCAGAATAATCAAAGGAATAAAGAATCTGCTAACAACCACAGTAACTATACAAAGAACTTTGAATGAAAGGAACCCATAAAGTGTTGGGAATGCAATGGTCCGCATTATGCATCAGTCTGCCCTAATCGGAAGAAGACTGTTAGCAACATCCACACAATACAGGAGGAGATGATTGTTGGTGATCTAGCAAGGACAATGCCCAAGATTAATGCAGCATTAGAGAACCGGCGAGCAAACTATCAAACTTCCATGGTGGAAGTGGAAGGTAAGATAAATCAAAAACCTATATCTATTTTAATTGATCCAGGAGCTATTTTAAGCTATATTTCTCCTAATTTGGTAGAAAAGTGTAAGCTTCCAGTTGAAAAGTTTGCAAGTTCTTGGTTAGTTCAGTTAGCTACTAGTGCAAAGAGAAAGGTAATTAGCTTTGTAAAGAATTGTGCAGTAACCATGGATCAGTTTGAAACTTTTGTTAAGCTCAATGTATTACCTTTAGGTTCATATGATATATTAATTGGTATGGATTGATAGAGCAACATAGGGTGGTCTTGAATTGCGTCGATAAAACCTTTACTTGCATAAATAATGATGGAAAGTTAATAAATGTAAAGAAATCCCTAGGAAAACAGCCATAAGGCAGATCTCTGTTCTGCAACTTAAGAGAGCTGTTAGAAAAGGTTGTAAGGCTTATGCAGTAATAGTAATCGATGAAGAAAACACGAACAACATAGATAAATTAAAATTGGAAGATATATCGATTCTAAAGGAATATTCAGATGTATTTCCGGAATAAATTATGAGACTACCTTCGAAACGGGAATTAGATTTTACTATTGAGCTAGTACTTGGTGCAGTGCCCAACTCAAGGGCCCCTTATCGGATGAATATACTCGAACTAAATGAACTTAAGTAACAGTTAAAATAAATTATTGATAAGAATTATATTAGACCCAGTGTGTCTCCCTGGGGGGCACCTGTCATCTTTGTTAAGAAAAAGGACAGAACTCTACGACTATGCATAGATTATTGTCAATTAAATAAAATGACTATCAAGAACAGATACCCGTTACCTCACATAGATGATATATTTTATCAACTACATGGAGCCATGGTGTTTTCAAAGATTGATTTATGGTTTGGATATCACCAGGTCTGAATTAAAGATGAAGACATCTTTAAAACAACCTTTAGAACTCGATATGGACATTACAAGTTTGTCGTTATGCTTTTTGGGCTTACTAATGCTCCAGCTATTTTTATGTGTCTAATGAATAATGTAATGCACAAATATCAGGATAAATTTGTGGTCGTATTTATTGACAACATATTAATTTACTCAAAATCTGAAGAACAACATAAAGAACACTTAAAAATTGTCTTGCAAGAGTTACGAGAGCATCAACTTTTTTCGAAATTTAGTAAGTGTGACTTCTTTAAAGATAAAATCCAGTATTTAGGTCATGTGGTGACTAAAGAAGGAATTTCGGTTGACCCCAAAAAGATAAAGACAATCGAATATTGGCCAGTCCAAAAAGACGTAACTGACGTCCGATCATTCATGGGGATTACCGGTTATTACTAGAGGTTCATCGAAGGGTTTTCAAGAATTGCAAATCCGATAACCTCTTTGCAGAAAAAGGGGAAGAAATTTGATTGGAATTAGAAGTGCAAAGATAGTTTTAAAAAGTTAAAAACATTATTAACCACTGCACCAATTTTAAGAATAGTTCACCCTAATAAATATTTTATAGTATGTACTGATGCATGCGATGACGGTTTAGGAAACTGAAGATTCATGAAAAAAATTGTGCGACCTATGACTTAGAATTAGCTGCTATCATACATGCCTTAAAGATGTGGCGTCATCATTTAATTGGAATAAAGTTTATCTTAATGACGGATAATAAAGGATTGAAATACCTATTAGATCAACCTAACTTGAATGCTAGGCAAGCTAGGTGGCTAGCTTTTCTAAGTGAATACGATTTTGAAATTCAACACATCAAAGGAAAGGAGAATAAGGTTGCTAATGCATTAAGTAGAAATGCAAAGCTAAATTTTACAGCAACTATCAGCACTTATTCAATAGACTTGGAAGAACAACTTGAAGTTGGAATAGGACAAGATGAAAATTACTGAAAATTACAAGCAAAAGTAAAAGAGAATTTAATAGAAAGTCTAAGTACAGGGTACAGCTTGAATGAAAAAGGATTATTACTGTATAAAGACAAATTATACGTACCTAATGTAACTAAGATTAAGCTATTAATTTTGAACGAAATTCATAAAATTCCTTATTCAGGGCATCCAGGTTATCAAAAAACTATAACCATGCTAAGAAAATATTATTCCTAGCCAAACATGAAAAATGAACTGGCAGAATATATTGCTAGATGCTTTGAATGTCAGCAAGTAAAAACTCAACATCAACATCCAGCTGGGCTACTTCAGCCATTGCCTATCCCTAGCTGGAAATGGGAGATAATTAGCCTTGATTTTGGTACTGGATTACCTAAAAATCATAACTTAAATGACTCAATAATGGTAGTGGTTGACAAATTGAGTAAAGCAGCCCATTTTATACCTGTAAAAACTACTTATAAAGTTGCAAATATTGCGAATATTTTCTTAAAACAAATTTTTTGGTTGCATGGAATACCAAAGGTGATCATTTCAAACCGAGATCCTAAATTTACGGGTAATTTTTGGAGATCTTTGTTTAAAGGATTAAATACTACGTTAAACTTGAGTACCTATTTCCATCCTCAAACTGATGGACAAGCTGAAAGAGTAAATCAGGTATTGGAGGATCTACTCAGAATGTACATAAAGGAGTAGCCAAGTAAATGGGAAGATTATTTAGACCTGGTAGAATTTGCTTACAATAATCATTATCAAGCTTCAACTAGGTATAGCCCTTTCGAAATTATGTATGGAAGGAAATGCAATACCCCCATCTCTTGGACTAATCCAGTGGACATGTTAGTTTTAGGACCTGAATTATTGAAAGAAATGGAATTAATTGTAAAACGGGTACAAGGTAATTTGAAAATTGCACAAGATCGACAGAAAAGTCAAGCAGACCTTAAATGAACTCCAAAGGAGTTCCAGGTAGGTGAACATGTTTTCATTAAGGTGAGACCCAAAAAGAGTGCTCTGACACTGGGTAACTGTGCGAAGCTAGCACCTCGATATTGTGGTCCTTTTGAAATACTGTTCAGGATCAGACAAGTAGCATATCAGTTAGCTCTACCACTGAATTTAAGATTTCACAATGTTTTTCACATTTCTGTATTAAAAAAATATGTACATGATGCTACTCATGTTATTAATTCGAATGATGTGCAGGTGGAACCTGAAGGATATTTTCTGATGGAACTGGATTGTATCCTCGAGCGGAGGGAGATCTCGCTTTAGAACTACACCATTGGTCAGGTGAAGGTGCAATGGAAGCACCTTAGTCCAGAGGAAGCCACCTGGGAATTGGAAAGTCATATGTGGGATGCATATCCAATTCTATTTCAGGGGAACTTTGAGGACGAGGAATAAATAGCATCGAGGATGATGTTTTAATTTAAGGGGGTGTGTATGTCAGATGCCCCAATTTGCAAAAACAATTTAATGTTATTTGAGAAACATTGTGTTATATTTTATGCTAAGTTTGTAATTGATGACCAAGTGGGGTCAATAATAATTAATGTAATTCAGAATATTTTATTTATAAATAAACAAATGATGAGACAACAGCTTAGGGAAGTTGTTAAAAGATTGTTTACTGGTCAATTTGTGGAGGAGACTAGGTGGAGAGTACAATGACAAGTGGCAGCATCTTCAAACTACTTCCAATTGTTGCAGGTGGCAACTTCCCTATATTTGTGGTCATGATTCCCCAAGGAAGTGGAATTGGAGCAGGTGGCTCATTAAATGAAAAATGACCCAAAAGACCTAGGAATATCTATAAAATTTCCCATTGAAGACAGCTGAGGCTGCTCATTCTAAGAGGTGATCATTCAGGGTGAATGAATTTACTCAAGAGAAATTCAATGGAGGGGATTACTGAAGTGAGTTTGAGGGGTTAACTGCTGAGACTGAACTTATTGCAGCTATTAGGCTGAAGTTATTATTACTGTGAGCAGATTTTAATTATTTAGGTAATTGGACTAGTCAGGTGGCAGAAGATCTTAAGGTTATATTCTCCACCCAGGAGGACCAGGAACAGGCTCGGGGGTCCTGAGGAAGCGTTGTCTGAGCATTCTCTAGGAGTTGGTTGGGAGGAACAGCCTCCTTAAGCTATTGTCACCTTATCATTGGCAGATTCTATTTGTTTTCATGTCATTATATTTACTTACCGTCTTCAGTAAAATGTTAGTAGTTATTAAATGCAGGCATGTTAGTATTTAATTAGGGTTTAGGAAGAAAGGAGTAACTGTGTAATGATAGACTTGGTAATTTGCATATTATGTTAGAAATAGTAATAAAGATGCAAAATGAGAAACAGATAGAATTAGAATTCCATACTGTATTTTTCCACACCTGGCTCAGGCAGTACTCTAATACAACTGGGTGTTTAGGTAAATATGATGATTCTTTTCACTTGAATGAAAAATGTAACTACATTTTGCCCTAGTTTTGCTTATGATTTATTCTGTAAAGAAGTAGTAACTAATGTCTGCATTAAATGTATTTACTTCAGATAAGAACTAAAATATAGGTATGTAAAAACATTTAGTAATCATATTACTTATAGAACTATTCTAATACTAGTATTTTTTATAAAACACGGAACTTACAGTTTAATAAATAAACATAGGTATAGTAAATAGGCTATCATCTAGGAACCAGGTAAATATAATTTTCAAAACATTTTCATAACATTTGATTTTCAGACACTATGTGTCTCTAACTAATCTAATACAGAAGTCTCTACAGTAACTTAAATACAACTACCTAGGTTTTGAAAGAGAAATATATCCTATTCTCAAGTATGCAGCAATAAACCCTAATCCTTCTTTTATGAGAATTAAAAACAGGCTGTATAAATCATTAAGGAAAAATTAAATAAACAGAGCTAAGAAATTACCAAGTATAAATAATGCTATTATCGAACTGTAGGATATACTTATTAATTAACCCTTTTTGAGCCAAAAACAGAGTAAAATATTACTCTTAAACACAGTAAAATGTCCCATAAACTCTGTACTGGAAATCCTTATAAATACAGGATAATAAATTAAAGATTACATAAACAACTTGTTAAAAACAAAATCAAATAAGAAGGAATGGCTTACAACCTTTAGAACTAAGGGTCAAGGCTCAGGCTTGTTAACAAAAACTGAACTATGCAAAATATATATATATATATATATATCGAACAGTAACCATAATTTACTGACAAGAGAAAAATCATGTTTTCCTTTACAATCCTGACTAATTCACAGTCTTTCCTCACCTACTAAAATCTATTATAAAAACTAAAACTTAACTAGACAGAGGTTGACAGCCTCAAAGAGTTTAGAGCTGAGCTCTATTGTTTAAAATAAAAGAATTTACATTGTTCGGGCCGTAAGGCAGTAACGCAAAAGAGCAGTTTCCATCACGGCGACCAAAGCCTATTTCTTTATCCCTACACAAATACCCTCTAAGGGTTTCTAAACTCTTACAAATAACAAACAAGCTTTGAACTTAAGCTAACAGATAAATGAGGCCGTGTTTTTTCAACTGTAAGAACCAACTTCCAACAACCACAACTCTATGCAGGAAGAAAATCTCGTTGAAATCGGGGCTTACCATTTTGTATGCTCATGTAAAACTGAAAGGTGATCTCCCTTTCACCTATAGAGCTGGAACCGAGAGCAAGGACCTACAAGTTCCAAACCGAATTATTATAAATCCTTTGTTTCTTAAAATTTGTAAAAACCCTTATGAGAAAACTAATCTAAAACCAAGTTAAGGGTAATTCTTTACCTGTTGTAATTTGGAGTTGATTCTGAGGAGAGATGGCCACACCAAGTCGTATTGGCACCATGTCGGAAGGCAAGAAGCCTTGAAGTCACCTATGCGAAGGAAAAAGCAAGAAAATCGACTCAACCAGACGAAGGTAGAAGCTATGATTTCTCAGTTGTAGGTTAAAGGCAAGCACAGCCTTCTAGCCACAAAGAAAAGCCAAAACCCACTCTCACTATAACTACTCAACACTTAGAAATACCAAAACCATTAACGACTTCTCCCAACAGTCATAGCGTAGAAATTGGAGGTGAAATGCCAAATTCGAAGAAGGTTACAAGTCTCCCTTGGCCGCGAGCTCTCAGCTCAACAAAAAGGAGGAACTCTCGCTATACAAAGAAAATGAGTAGGGTTTCAAGGTTTTAAGTCAACCCTCGAGTGGATGTAACCTATCCATGTGTCCTTCCAAATATTTCTTCAAGTATGGGTTGAAATTTATAGTCAGCGCTGCATCAAACATTTTGCAATATCAAAACCAACAATCATTTCAAAACTATACAACATATGATTTCCATCATTTAATTTCATCATGGTGGTGTTTGTGCCAGAAATTGTTCTTAGACTACCAGAAGAACAAGCCAACACAATCTCAAAAGTAGAATTAAATAAAATAGGTTTTAGGGTTTTAAAAACTTCATTAGTAAGGAGGAAATAAACATCCACAAGCTAATACAGAACTGAATCATGCAAGTTGGATAAACTGGGGATCAAACACATCCCAATAAGCCATAAACATTACACATGAAATACTAATTCCACCCACAGGCTACAAGCATTTACATGAATAAAACTTTAAACAAGAAATGAAATTGTAGACTGAGCAATCAAATAGATCATAAATGAAAATTCATGACAGGTAAAAGGGATTATCAGTTTATATATAATCAATAGCAGTCATCCACTTACATAAGAGTTATAAGTGCTAGCTTGAGAAATCAAAGCTCCAAAAGCCTCTCCTTGAGTGAAAAATCCCCCCCTCAAAACTGTATGTTTGTCTTCATTTAATCATTACAAAAGTAAATTAGTTCCATAACTACCTTCTAAGTCTAAATTTGAAACAGTTACATCAATTAGTTACATTATAACTCAAAATATTTAAAGATAATTAACCCAAAAATAGCAAATCGGATTTAGGGAAATTTGGCAAATTTCTGGAAATTTGGGTCTCAAATACGCCTTCATATATCTCGATCCGGAATACCTGTGTAAAAAATGAGAGAGGTGTTTTTAAATGAGTATGTTATGAACAAAAACCTCTCTTGGTTTTTCAAAATTCATCTTCAATTGATCGAAATATGTTCTGCAAATTTGTGACTAAAACAGGAAATTATTAAATAATTCAAACCCTGAAAATAAGCCACAAAGATGAATTCAAATATCTCAAACGATAATAGCTGTTGCAAAACTAAGAGAGTTTTTTGTGAATGAGTCTGTTGTGGACAAAACCCTCTTTTGGTTTTCCTGAATTCATTTCCATCTCCTCGTAATCTGCTCCCAATGACAATGACAAAAACAGGAAAAACAGAGCTGCTACAGGAATCTCCTCATGAAAATATTTGACATAGGACTCAAAAATGAGAGTTAGATTATAAATAAAAACTTGGAATGAACTTTTATTATAAGTTTTTGAAAGCTTAAAGATGTACATATTAACTAATAAGCCCAAAAGACAAACCTTAAAACTAAAATAATGAAATGATTCAACCATTAAAAGCATTAAATCCAACCAAAATTATTGATTGTCAAAAAATATTAAAATCAACATGAAATATAAAATCATTTTAAACCAACGGTTGAAAATTAGGACCAAAAAAATATATAAACTAAGAACAAGATCTAGTTATAACAGGTGGTTTGATCCTTAGGTATTCTACCTTAGGTTACAACTTGGATACTCTTGTTATCCTAGAAGATCTTCATGTTATTCAAACAAGTCGAATAGATTGTGTATTATTTGAAATAGTAAAAGAGTTATGAGATGGTTATATTATAATTTATGACCATAGTAAAAAGAAAAGACTTGAACTTCTGAAAACATAGCCTTTATACTATTTTGTTGAAGGAGGGTTCGAGAAACTGAAGACTCAAAATGTTGGAGAATCCCGATAAAAATTCTAACAACCCATTGTTAAAATTATAATTGAAAAACATAGGTAACTTGATCATGCATTAAGAGAAAGACATCTATTAAGTCTTGAAGTGAGAATAGCTGCAAGAAACACCAAACAGTTTGAAGTGAACTTAAGCCCAAAACCATGAGCTCTATTCTCTGTAGGGAAAATTATAAATAACCATTACTGTACACAAAAAAATAAAACCATGTTCTTTATATTTTTAGAGAATAATCTTCAGACGATTGAAGAACTTTGGTAAGTACTTGTTCTTGCAATTTAGACCCTTGTTTATGTTTTTGATATAAAGTCATTATGTTGTTAGTTATAAATACAACTATGGATTTATAACAACGGAAAAAGAATTGGCATTTCCTCCTTGAAGACAAGCAGCGTATTTAACCCTTTTCTAAAACTAGCAACTTAATCATGCTAGGAAAGTAGTTTCTTGATGTAATTTTAAATAACACCTACTGGATCTTACGCTTACCTGCTAAACCTGTAAGGAACCAGTAGTCCAATTGAGTTAGCAGAACACTAAGTAAGCCCCGATCTCATACAAGAATTCTTACCTACTTGACAAAAGTTAATCATAAGTATATCTAGCAGCAACAAAATGCAAGTCCTTTTCTAACTCTGATAGAATTAAAGTTGTTAATTCATTAATAGTACTAACACAGGTGTTTAAGATTACATCCTTTAGTTTACAGGTTCTTTTAAAGAAGCAATCCCATGTTCTTTTATAAACTGTTTCATTTTTCCGCTAACCTTTAGCAGTTACTTAGCTGCGACTTTAGACATTTTATCTCTCTTAAGAAAATTTAAATTTTTACGAATTTTTGGGTTATTACATGTACTTTCCCAAAGCACACTCTCTGCATACACCACTCAGCTCTGTGCTAAAATATGGAATACATGTATTCATGTATCTAAACATCATCAAAGTTGGATGATCAAGATGGGCCATCCTCCTATTCCATAGCTCACACAACTCACTGCTGCTCTGAGTGTGTGACAGTGCATGATGTTGATGGAAGTGAATCTTTTATAGTTTCCTACATTTGACTCCAATCACATATGATGCATATGGACTCTCTGCTTTGGGAAAGATGTGAACTTTCCCACCTAGGACATATACTTGAAAGCCTCTGTCCTCAATCATGGAAAATGATTCAAGGTTCTTCTTCATCCCAAGGACATACAAGACATCCCTCAAAAACATAGGTTGCATGGACACCCTGTTAAAGCATACTGTCCCACACCCAACTTCTCTCACCACTATATCATCGCCCAATACAACCTCCAACTCCAAATCTATCCCTGATATCTCGATGAACATATCTTAATCACTTATCATGTGACTTGAAGCTCCACTATCAATGTACCAAGTGGAGGAAGTAGTGGAAGCACTCAACGAATGCCCAACAATCATGGAATGCTCCATGTGACCCTCAATGTCCCTACTAGTTATGGATGATGCTCTCTCTACACAAGCAAAGAGAAAAAAATATGTCTCAAATCTAGCATTGTACTCATCAATATATGTTAAATCTGTTGTCTCTTGTTTCTTCTTCTTATTGTTTGAGCATTGTCTAGCATAATGCCCAAATTTCTAGCAAGCAAATAATTTCACTTTGCTCATGTCTTTCTTCTCTCCATCGTGCTACTTGGTTCCACCCTTGGAACCCTTCTTGAATTTCTTCTTCTTCCCCTTTTCTACTAATGCCACATTCTCCTCATCTTCTTTGTTGTGAGATGTACTGCCCTATACATATCATCTACGTCTCTCCTCCTATATGAAATCATCCTAAAGGCGATCCCAATAAGGCATGTGCTCACGAGCAACCACTAACTCCACAAATACAGCCCATGGCTTCGCCATGCCATTCAAGGATGTATGCACCAAATCAACACTCTGTATCACCTCCCCTATAGCTCCAATCTCATCACGAACCTGTGTAATCCCTGTGAGGTAAGTGGTCATATTCTCACCCTTGTTCATGCAAATTCTCTTTAACTTCTCCCTTAATACCATCTTTTGATTTTCATTGGAACTCTGGTATAGGTTATTTAAAGTAGTCCACATCTTATTAATTCTTGCACATGATCTAGGAACTAAGAATCAATCTCATGAAAGAATAATCAACAAATACTCATGAAATGGTGTTAATCGGAACCAGAATTGGTTTCCTCTCTGTATATTTAATAAGCAATGAATGGTTACAATCCCAATGTCAAGCAATAGCTTAACTCCATGAATAATTCAAATACCTAAGGAGACAATTCGAATTCAGTGAGTGAGTCTAGCTTAACTGACTCTCAACCATTGGTTCACACTTAGTTAACCACTTGACCAAAACCCTAATTGACTCACCAAACCCTAACTGAAGTCGAAGTGCAATAAATGACTGAATCTCAACTGAAGGAGATCAAACACATGTCATAGCAAGCCAACCATCAAGTGCTAGTGCTCCATGACTTCAATGAACCCCGATGAGGTTAACTGAAGCTGAACTGACCATCAGAAGTTGGTGGAGTCGCCTTGTTGACTCTAGGTCATTAAATAATAATAAATAATCATTAAATAATATATTTAATGATAGGAGGTGCCTTAACTGACTGGTTGAACTGATTGTAACCACCAGTTAGCAATTAGGTGCATTAATGTCACTCAGATCACCCCCGGAGTGCTCCAGTTATCCTCCTTGGCTATAGGAGAAGGCTAAGTTAGCCTCCTTGACTATAGGTAGGCGTGGGTGTGACTGGATGATGGCAATTAATGCTCCACTGATGTCAATTAATGTCAATTATACTTAGGATAGTGGTTTAACTAGGCCAATTTCACCAAAAGAGTGTGTATGATGGTAAATGTCTCCAACATGCCCCCTTAAGCTATACTCAAGAAGAGTTAGAAAACATAGATGCATAAAATGCTAGGGCCCTGGAAACTAAGACCATAGGTCACCCTGTACAATGCTAAAACTAAAACAATGCTCAAAACAAACTAAGTGAGGAAAAGAGGGAAAACCCAGTGGGAAAAACCCCCCCTCAAGCTGAACATTGAAAGTAGTCTGGATCACCCTGATGAAATCACCCCCAATAGTGAACGAAGGTAAGTGAACTTCTTTTCTAAAAAGCTCTTGGTGAAGATGTCTGCAATCTGCTCATCAGTCGGGCAGTATTGCAGAATGATGGTCCTGTCATGCACTAGCTCCCTGATGTAGTGCATGTGAATCTCTACATACTTGTTCCTCTGCCTAGTAACTGGATCCATGGATATCTTAATAGAACTCTGGTTGTCACAAAAGAGGACAGTAGACAAAGTACTACCAAGATCAAACTCTGAAAGAATGCCTTGCAACCAAACTGCTTGGATGCAAGCATTCATCGCTCCTCGATACTCAGCCTCTGCTGAAGATAGTGCTATGGCAGCCTGATTTTTTCTTGACCAACAAATAAGGCCACCACCAAACATGAATACATATCTGGAAGTTGAATTCTGATCAATAGAATCACTCGCCCAATCGGAATCTGTGTATCCAACCAACTCTAGCTCGGAGTCTGTAGCATAGTGAATGTCATAGGTCCTGGTTCCCTGAATGTACTGGAGGATCCTCTTGGCTGCCTTCAAATGAAGATCATGAGGCTGCTACATGTATCTTGATACAGCATTCATGGCATAACAAATATCAGGCCTAGAATGTGTTAAGTACAACAAGCTACCAATCAATTGTCGATAGATAGTGCAGTCCATGGGAGGTGTGTGTTTTCCTTCTTCAAGGATGATCCCTGAAAGGAAAGGGAATGGTGCAGGCCTACATTCAGCCATGTTAAACTTGAATAATAGGTCTAAAATGTATTTGGACTGAGTGACCATAATCCCATCAAATTTTTGCTCGATTTTGAGCCCCAAAAATTGTTTTAGAAGCCCCAAATCACTCATTTCAAAGGCATTGTGGAGAGCAGTTTTGATGGCTGAAATGGAGGAAATTATGCTACATGAGATCAGTAAGTCATCAACATATAAAAAAATGATAATTAGATGACCATCATGCTGCTGTAAATACACATTTGGATCTGATCTACATCTCTAAAAGTTTTGCGAGAGAAGGAAGGCATCCATCTTGGAATACCACTCTCTTGGGGTCTGTTTTAACCCGTATAGTGACTTCTTTAGCTTGCAAACCAAATATGGATAAGTGATGTAGCCCTCAAGCTTCTTCATGTATATCTCCTCATGAATATCTCCATGCAAAAAGGCTAACTTAACATCCATGTGATGCACCTCCTAGTGCTTGGATGCGGAAATAGCCAAAACAAGGCAGATGGAGTCCATTTTTACAACCGGTGCAAATGTCTCATGGTAGTCCACTCCTTGGACCTGAGAGAAACCTTTTTCTACCAGCCTTGCCTTATATTTGTAGGTGCTTCCATCAGCAGCAACCTTTGTCCGAAACACCCACTTACATTGAACCAATTTCCTTCCCGGAGGAAGAGAAACTAGCTCCCAAGTAGTGTTTTTCTGAAGAGAATTCATCTCTTCATCCATGGCAACTTGCCATCTCGGATCATTTCGAGCATGGTAGTAGGATTTTGGATTTAAACTAATCATCAAATAGCAAGTTTCAAACAGCAAATTATCAGAACAAGAGAGCGCAATACCTGCTCTTTGGAAATCAAACCGAGTTCTCCTTGGATCATCCGGATTTCCAATGTTGTCTCCTACGGAGGAGAGTGTCTGTTGGGCCCATGTAGAAAGATGATTTTGCACTTTAGGTTCTGATTTAGTATCTGATGATTGCTACATACTGATATCAGAAATTAGAGGATCCAAATCAAGGTCATCACCCTCAATTTCATCATCCAAATATTCAGTGGAAGAGGAAGGAAATTCAGCAGTTTTCTCCTTCACTAGTTCCACCTCCTGAAGAGGCTCATCAAACTTGACACTTCTCTCAATGATGATCTGTTTGGTATTGATATATAGCAGCTTGAATCCTTTAGATTCATCAGGATACCCAATAAATAGACATTCTATGCTCTGCGGTTGCAAAGCCCTTCTTTTATCAAGCGGAATCCGGGCCCATGCAGTGGACCCAAACACCCATAGGTTCGACACATCTGGCTTGTGTCCGAAGTATGCTTCGAAAGGAGTCTTTCCTTTCACAGATGAATGTGGCACCCTGTTCTGAATGTATGCTGTAGCATGCATAGCTTCAGCCCACAAATTTGCAGCAAGCTTCTTTGACTCCAACATACAGGTGGTCATCTCCTTGAGAGACTGGTTCTTCCTTTCCGCTACTCCGTTCTGCTGGGGAGTGTAGGGAATTGAATGTTGGACCTGAATACCACTTTGGGAGCATATGTACAGCAACTTATTAATAACATACTCCCCTCCATTATCAGATCTCAAGATCTTTATCTTAAGCCCAGAGGCATATTCGATCAAGGCCTTCAATTCAGAAAAATTTTCACATACTTCTGATTTCTTTTTGAGAAAGAAAACCCATGTATACCTTGAAAAATCATCAATAAAAGTAAGGAGGTACCTTGATCCATTCATGGATGTGACAGGCATTGGACTACTGATATCAGAATGTATCAGCCCCAATATGCTTGTAGCTCGGTTTGCCTTCCCCCGATAGAACTTGTGCTCAAAGTGTTTTCCAATCACACAGCCCTTGTAGACTCCCGTGGTTGCCTTGATGACCAGGAGGCCTTCAACCATGGAGTTTTTCTGTAATTGCTACAAATATTTGAAATCAAGATGGCCAAACATTTCATGCCACAGCCTACTAACCTCATTTCCATGAGCTAGCAAAGCGGTGGGCTTTGCATCCGCAACAAAGTGAGAGAACTCATAGGCTTTTGCATGATGATTTGCAAGGCCTTTTGCAATGAGTTTCCTGGATGCAATTTCTATTATATCAACATCATTTGGGCTAAAAGAGACTCTCTTAGGCATTCCTGTATGTGTCATCTGATAGACACTAAGGAGATTTGCTGCTAGAGACGATACATACAAAACATTAGAAAAAAAACCATTTTCTAGATCTACAGTACCTTGTCCTTCGGAAATGATGGTGGAGTCATCTCCCATGTGGATGGGGATGGATTTGTCAGTCTCCAAGGATGAAAAGGAGTCTTTGTCAGCCATCATGTGATTCAAAGCTCCACTGTTAATCAGCAGCGCTTTGGACTTCTAAGTGCTTGCCATGAGGGCATGACCTTTCTGATGCTGTGGTTCCCGATCTTGGTGAGACATGAGTTCATTTTCGAGTTGGTAAACTCTCAAGTCATCATGCTTTCCGTATAGAGAATCCAATTTGTCCCGTATTTCTTTCGGTGTCTTCAGATCCATAAGATGGAAGAGAAGGTTTTCGGAAATAGAGAGGCACAAGAAACCGAAGGCTTCATCCTTCTTGTTCAAGAATCTTGATTTTTCTATGGCAGATCTAGGCTCAACTTCAGTGTCCATGGCGACTCTATGGATTCCTTTGGAGTGCAACTGAAGCTCCATTTTATTTTTCCATGTGTGGAAATTGTATGGAGTCAAGAGAGGTACTAAGGAGGCCATCTGGATATGTTGTAGCGAATGCGTCACCTATGGAAACCTGAAAATCAAAACAAAAAGGGAAAAATAAGGTCAGACAGCCTGCACATTCTAGGCTTTCATCACACCCAACATAGTCAATCAAGTAAGCTTGATCAACAAGTTCTTTACTTGGGATATTGAGTGGTAAGCCTTGGCTTCTGGTGCAGTGCTGGAATTTTGAGCTATTGCTGACTTTTCATGGAGAAATCTATCAAAAAGCGTGTTTTTGAGAGATAGATCTTCGTCCCACCATATGCTCTGATACCATATTAATTCTTGCACATGATCTAGGAATTAAGAATCAATCTCATGAAAGAATAATCAACAAATACTCATGAAATGGTGTTAATCGGAACTGGAATTGGTTTCCTCTTTGTATATTTAATAAACAATGAATGGTTACAATCCCAATGTCAAGAAATAGCTTAACTCGATGAAGAATTCGAATACCTAAGGAGACAATTCGAATTCAATGAGTGAGTCTAGCTTGACTGACTCTCAACCATTGGTTCACACTCAGTTAACCACTTGACCAAAACCCTAATTGACTCACCAAACCCTAACTGAAGTTGGAGTGCAATAAATGACTGAATCTCAACTGAAGGAGATCAAACACATGTCACAGCAAGCCAATCATCAAGTGCTAGTGCTCCATGACTTCAGTGAACCCCGATGAGGTTAACTAAAGCTGAACTGACCATCAGAAGTTGGTGGAGGCACCTTCTTGACTCCAGATCATTAAATAATAATAAATAATCGTTAAATAATATATTTAATGACAGGAGGCGCCTTAACTGACTGGTTGAACTGATTGTAACCACCAGTTAGCAATTAGGTGCATTAATGTCACTCAAATCACCCCCGGAGTGCTCCAGTTAGCCTCCTTGACTGTAGGAGAAGGCTAAGTTAGCCTCCTTGACTGTAGGTAGGCGTGGGTGTGACTGGATGATGGCAATTAATGCTCCACTGATGTCAATTAATGCCAATTATACTTAGGATAGTGGTTTAACTAGGCCAATTTGACCAAAAGAGTGTGTATGATGGTAAATGTCTCCAACACATCTTATGCGCATGATCTTTACTTGAAATGTGTGGAATCACGTGATATTTGATTGCATCAAGAAGGATTCTTTTAGCCTTTGTATCCCTCTTGTCGAATGCAGTAGCAGTTACTACATGTGCAATCACGGGATTTGTAGTAGTGTTCTTCACTATATCCCATAATTCTCCATCCTGTAAAATCAACACTATTCTTTCCTCCCAAGGACTGAAATTCTTAGCCCCATCCAACCTGTATTCTATTCTAAGACCTATAGCCATGACTGAAAGAAAATCAAAGAACCCATTTTCTACTCAACCCTATTTTCCCTTATTCCTCCCAATATGAAATTTATGTTTGTAGACAAACTTTTAGCCTTCAAATTGCTCTGATACCATGAATAATTTTCCAAAACCCTAACCTGCTTTAAGTTTCAATTTTTTATTGTTTAATGTCGAAACCCCATTGTTAGCATGAACATAAAAATTTAATAATTTTTGTACTGAAAACATAAACACATGAGATTTTTCTTTCCTTTTGAATTCTGAAAATTAAAAGGCCCTAAACCCTTACTCAAAAATTTAATTTTCAGCCACACACATGAATTTTTAACACATATTTTTGGTCAAATGACCCAGGAAAAACCCCGAAGGGAAAACCTGTTCTTCAGAGAGAGATATTTATTTCTTCATAGACAAATTATTCAACAAAATTTACAGCAGTACTTATCTCTTTTCATTTCGAAAATCATGCCACCAAAAACACCTAGAAAACTGTTGTACAGAACGCAAAAAAAATCTGCCACACATGTGTTGTACGACTGCCTCGATTTTTGTGTTGTATGGCCTCGAAATATGTGCAGTATGGTTATTGTACAAACAATAGTAAATGTTGTACGAATGCCTCAAAAATCATGTTGTACGACTGTATGGTTCTATATCAAAATCCATGCCTCTTTCTCACCTCGATTTTCGTGTTGTACAGATTGTATAGCTGGAATAAATGTTGTACGATCACTTCATTAAATGTTGTACAGAATCTTGGAATTCATGCCCTTTCGTTTGTACTTTTGTCTCAAAATTTGTGTCATTTCTCCTCTTCATGTGCTCTGGATAAATTTTGCAAGGGTTTCTCTATGGTTTTCTCTTGCGCTATCTCTCTCTCTCTCAAAATTCTCTCTTGAAAGTGAACAATTGAATGAATTTTCCTTTCCCTCTCCCTTTTTGTTTGAGTAACTTCCTCCATCAAATCAAAGGCTCAAATTAAAAACCAACTCCATGAGATCAATGGCTCATCTCAATTTCACATTAAAAAAACACTTTTTAATTAATAATGAGACTTTTAATACTCACCCTCTTTAAAGCTCATAAAGTCACTTTAAAATTATAAACTCAAACATTTAAGTAAAAGGTCACTTTATCATAAAGTCATTCACACCTTTTAATATAGCTAGGGACCACACTTATGTGCTCATATCCACCATGAGTGAACAAACACTTTCCTAGGTAAAAAAATCAATACAGGGGAGGGTGGGGGGAATTAAAAAATAGAGACCCTTTCTCTCACCCACCCATTTTAATTCCCCCTTCCAACACCCATTTTACCGGCCCTCTCCCATGGTTTTAAGCCACAACCCATGGTTTAAAAACATGGGAGAGAGGCGGGTGCAGGAGGGAAGCCTAGTGTCTAACATGATCTAGATTTTGCACAAAGGCATTGACCATTCAGTTAGTAGCTTTGTGTAAAATCTGGATCACGTTGGACACTAGGATTTCCAAATGACAAAGACCCCAGAGGATTCAACATAAAACAGAACATCGATTTTATAGTTATTTATCTTTCTTGTGAACCATCAAATATTCAACTATATAATATTTTGAAACAATTTTCTTTACCATTTTCTTTTAAACAATATTATCCTTCATCTATAGCTTTCACACTCACTCCAAATATATATGGAAACAATGAAATTGGCCATCCCTACTTAAATCTCATAGAATTGAGATATATTTACAAAATCTCACTTTATCAAAATACATAGACATTACCACCTTACAACAACTTTTGGAAGACAATGAAGCAATGCTGCTTTCTTTCTTTTAGGAAGATAACAATTTGGTATAAATGTTTGATATGGACGTTGGACTAACCAAAAGATTTGATGTTGACATCTATATTGATTAGCATTGTATACAAAGATTTGATGTGGACATTTTGGTTATGTCTCCAACCACATCATAAAAGAAAATCATAAAATCAGAACACGTTACAGTGACACGTATCTACCAAAAGACCTTTATTTGATGTGGAATTAACTCTAATGACAGGTTATTTAAACATGAAAGGCACGTCATTTTATCAAATATGCTAATATGTTATTTTCCATTTTGTATCGCATTAACCTTACTTATTATCAATTTAGTGAAGCTAATCGGCCGTGGAAAAGTCCTCACTCACGAGAAAAAGACGGAGCGGGAAAGCAAAGGAAATTTTGTTTTCCACGTAAGTTGGAAAGCTGAACAAACAAAATGACCAAAAACACAACGGAGAATATGATCGGATAGATGGCCAATTAGATTTTTTTAAATGTGGTTCACCATTTGTTAGAGGGCTACTCCACTGAAAATTCCAATACCTGATATTTAAACTGAATCAAGGTATGGTCAACTCATCATTCACAACATTTATTACACAGGGCTCCACAAGAGCATCATGTCACTTACAAGAGTAGACCCTGGGTGGGGAGGGTAACATCATTCCTCCCAACCACCCAAGCTACATCCATTTGACAGATGGCCAATTAGATTATATGAATGGGGAGGCGGATGAGTAATCAGTCTAAGGTAGAGTAATGATTGTTGCAATAAGTTTGAGAAAGATAAAGCTAATTAAAATGCCTAGTTTTTTTATAAAAACTTGCCTTTTTTTGCTTGAAAATTGTTATTTGGATTTTTTTGTAATTTCTGCAATTTTAGAAGACAATCTTAGACTACATGGCTGATTTTAAAACCACCCAGAACATTAAAATTGCAATTGAAACCCTCTAAATAATAATTTGGACCAGAATTAGTCTCCCGGTTGGAAGCCTTTTTAAACATTAACCCTGATATTACTCCATTGTTGACAGTTTAAGATCCAACTATCAACAATAAACCTGATGCAACAATCATTGGTCTGCCACCAAAAGTCACAGGAATTGGAGGATTATAATCTAATTAACCTTTTATCATATTACGAGGAGGAAGATTATAGGTTGAATGGACGCATAGGTAGATTGCTATCTTGGATCGTATAGGTAGACTGCTAACTTCAATTTTGTCTTACTTTTTGAGCTGCGGCTGATGATTGGTTAATCCTATTTTTTTTTTTTCCATTGGAGTACATTTCATAGCTGCTCCAGAGGCCAGGGTGTTTCATTACCTAACATTGCTGAGAGTCAATACGTTGGCTAATGATGGGTGGGTCCTAAAATCTAGATCGCTAAAAAGATGAAAGAGGAAGAAAGTTCCAACTAGGCGGAAAGGACAGGGTGGGTCAAATTTGCATAAAGTTGGTGAAATTGTTTCTTCGGGTTGGATGACTTAAGTATGTTGTCATGCGTTGATGGAGTCTTCTGCGGCCAGGAACTTTTGATGTGTTTTCATCCAGGATGTGACAATGGTTTTTTTTTGAGAGAGAGGGGTTTAGTGCGCAGATATTATTACATATTTATATGGATATGTTGATACATATTTATATATTAACTTAGATATTGGACTTGATTAAGTGGATCAACAAGATTGACCCAAGCGTAATAGATTTTGGATTTGATTAAGTGGATCAACAAGATTGACCCAAGCGTAATAAATGTACAGTAGAGATTTATTTCATGGTCGTCCTATCTTGTTATGTTTAAATGCATCTTGATTAAGATTTAAATAAGCTTCATTTAAGAAACCGGTCACAATTTGTTTTTGTGTTTACATATCAGTTTTGTTTTTTTTCTTTTATTAAATAGTATTTGACTTTTTTGTTATATTAACTCTCCAAACTTATAAGGCCTTTATCAGTTCAATTTAACTCCTTATGTATAGCTATGGTCTCCCACTGACTGTCTCTTATGTTCGCTGCCTATAATAAAAACGGTAATATAGGTGTTCTGGACAAAGTCAGTGTGAGCAATGTGTTATGGACTGACACTTAGTTGGTCACATAAATGAAGAATCTATTATGAATAATAGATATAAAATTATATATTTTAACATTGATTTAACAGCTAACCATCTTAAATAGTACCAGCTAACCATCTTAAATAGTTGGTCTATAAACATTCATCCATGCTAACTTTATTTGTGTATGTGCTAACTGGTAATATGTCTTAAATTCCAAACTTTTCCTTCATGTTCCTGACGAGAGTAATGCATTGCATTACAGAGAGATATTAACTCTAGGTAGAGCTGTGGGAGGATAGAATCACAGAGACCATTAATAATAACAAGGCTCCAGAGTTTGGTGCTGCCTTTCTGTGGAACGAACCAGATAGAATATAACAGTTTCCCTTGTCGATGCATTCAGGAGAAGATATTGAATTGGGAATGGAGTCGATCTTGAATCCAATGAATGACGCGCACGAAGCCAAGGTGCACAACCAGCTGCCTCCGGGGTTTAAATTTCATCCCACTGATGATGAACTCGTTACTTACTATCTCACCAAAAAAAAATTGGACAGCAACTTCTCTATGTGTGCAATTGCAGAGGCCGACTTGAACAAGTGTGAGCCTTGGGATCTGCCAGGTACATATACTTGATGTATCACCATTACAGGATATTTATCATAAACTAGTACATAATTTTAATAGCATTTGCTTTAATTTATATTGTTACAGGTAAAGGGGACTTTATATTGTAATTATTAGCTATAGCAACTCATGATAACATGTGTGCAGCAAGAGCTGAAATTGGAGAGAAGGAATGGTACTTCTTCAGCCTTCGGAACCGCAAGTATCCGAGAGGCCTTCAGACCAACAGAGCCACGGAGGCTGGATACTGGAAAACCAGCGGGAAGGATGGAGAGGTTTTCAGCTCACGATCATCTGCACTGGTTGGAATGAAGAAAACGCTGGTTTTCTACAAAGGCAGAGCTCCCAAAGGAGAGAAAACCAGCTGGGTAATGCACGAGTATCGTATGGATAGCAAATTCTCCCGTAATCCCCTGGCTCAAAACTGCAAGGTATATTAATTGAGATAAGATCGCAGTAATAGTATGCATAGTATACCTTCATCTATTGACTGCTTTCACTAACCGCATTCGTCTAAAACTGAATTTATTAAGCAAACATGAATAAAGGTTTTCAGGTTTTCACATATATATGAGATATAAGGATACTAAAAAATCTAATCAGGGTTGGTGTAATCTAGTTAGGTAGGGTGCGATCACTGGGTTCTTTAGCTTGCCAATTGCAAACCTGCAAATCAGGAGTGGGATCCCTGGGTTCTTTCGCTTGCCAATTGCAAACCTGCAAATCAGGAGGATTCTTTCACTTCCCAACCCTGAGTTCTTTCACTTACCGATGACAAACCTACAAAAATTCAGGAGGATTCTTTCACTTCCCAACCCTGAGTTCTTTCACTTACCGATGACAAACCTACAAAAATTCAGGAGAATTCTTTCACTTACCAACACAATGATTTAGGCTAACTTAACCAATAACAAACCTACTAATCAAGAGGATTTTTCACCTGCAAACCCAAAAGAAGGGAGATTTTCACATAGATAAATAATACTAGATTTAGGTTTAGGTTTTCTTCTAACTTTATTGGCATTACAAGCATACATGATTTTCTCCATCGGGGACTGTAAACACCTCTCTTGGTGGGCAATTCATATCTGGATTGCAGATAATTAGCTCATGGCAGTTAGTGCAAGAAAGAACTGTACCCAAAACTGCGATATCTAATGTGTATAGTCTTGAACTTGGTGCAGAATGAATGGGTGGTGTGCAGAATTTTTGAGAAGTGTACTGGCGGGAAGAGGAGTTTAGGGCCAACGAGCAGAAATGCATATCTTGGTTTAGTGGACTCTCCATCCTTGCTCCCAGTCTCGGAGTCCCCTCGCAACACAATTGCAGAAAATGATCAGGAAACAAAATCTTCTGAAAGGGAATCCAGCACTTGTGCAAAGGTTAATTATGATTTCTCCGGCTTCTCCATACTGGGTACGGAACCTAAGGTCAGTTTAATGGGACACCATCTTGAACGGTTTCAATGTGGTAGCAGTTCCAGCTATCCTGATTCTTCTGATCAACTAGCAGAAATCGCTAGACTCATGACGCATTCTTCATATATGAACAATATCGTTCTCAAGGATCCAAGGATTCATAGGATTATGATGATGGCAGCAGCACTTTTATCGGAATCCAAGATGCAGAAATGCGATCAGATTAGTTCAATACTTGACCACCAGTCGGGGATTCAACAACTGTCAGGTTTACTACCACCTATACCATGCAATCAACCTAAGCTTTTACCCTCTGATGCTTCAAACCTGGGATTTTCCACATTTTTGCACTCTTCAAACGTGGTTTCCAAGGCGCTGGTTGGCCAGTCTGAAGGAAGCCCATTGGAACCATTATCTAGCTACTGTGTACATTATCAAACATCAAACAATACCAATACTATGGCTGCTGATAATTGTGTCAACAGCTTTCAGTGGACTAACGATATCCTCTCTCCTGAGATATTGTCTCAGCCTAGTCAAGAGACCGATGAAACTACGTGTTTGAGTGCATACATTAATGATGAAATGACTTATATTCTGTAATCGGTTGGATCGACCAGTTGATCACCTGGATTCTTGTGCAGCTCGTCCAGTAGACTTTGATTCTCTGTGGAATAACAGAGAGTGTATTTTAATGGCACCTCAAGGAACCGTATAGAGAGAGAGAAAAAGTTGCGGCAATTGCAATTTGAGGTATTTAGATTCACACCAAATGAGAACAGGTCTTGTTCTTTTGGGTGAGAATTTTTCTGATGCTTTTAAAGTTCAGAGTGAGAAGTATTTTGCTCATTACATGTTTACGATCTTTTAACACCGTGCAGCTTCTATCACGAGCGCAATGGTATATGAGGTTGTGTGCATTAACTCGGCCTGATTTGATAACAATTAAAAAAATTTAGAATATTAATTAATCTTTACAAAACTATTGTCTTTATTTTAGAGTTTAACCATTTACTCAATCTTTAGTACTTATTAATTAGATTATGATGATCCTCATAATTGTATTGATGTTTTCAACTTAACCTGTGTCTTTCAATGCTGATCAAACTCCAGTTTTGTGTCACAGTCCATTGCTGAAACCAACCTAGATCCAAATCCTAGGCACTATCAAGGAGCCAAAGGAATCAAATCTCCCCACCTGCAAAGCTCTTCTCAATTATTGCATTCAAGGAGCTTTGTACCTCGGGAGATTTGATCCCTTTTGGCCCTTGATAGAGCCTAAGATTTGGATCTAAGCAGGTGTCATTGTCAAGAACAGCTTCCTAAGTGTTTAAAAAAAAAACCTGTATGTCTTTTGTCTTTTTGGATATTAAGGTTAAAGAAAGGCTAGAGCAATGTTTTTTTTGGATAATAAGGTTAGAGCATTGTGTTTTGGATAACAAGGTTAGAGGAAGGCTAGAGCAATGTCAAATAAGTCATATAGTATGGTTAGTTGGGTGGTTCAATGTTCATCTATTTTGGATCTAGGATAATGAAAGGTATTTTAGTAAAAGTGAAAGTTTATCATTAGTAATGGTGGTGAATGAGTTACATTATTATATAGAAGTTATTGATGAATGTTCCACTAACTATACATTTGGGTTGTTGATTTAAGCTTAATTTTAACTAACACTTGTAAAGTAATTAGGTTAGATTCTTGTCTAACTTGATTCTTATCTTAAAAATAGATTATTTTTATTAAAAAGAATTTTTAAATATGACTAATACTAATAATAATAATAATTCATTTTTTAGAGTCACATTTAAGGAAACACCAATTTGGTGTATGAGACCCTTTGTTTGTGAGACAAAGGATTCCCTCTTCCTAACATTCTACATAGGTGTAAATATTCTACCCCTCACTATTTGAGCTTATGACCTCTTAACAAAAAATACATATTCTTAAGTGGTTAGACCCACTCAAAAATATATTACTAGTTTTACTACTACTATTATTAGTAGATTTTACCATCTTCAAAAAAATTTATATAAAATATTAATTATGGCTTAGTGCAAACTACACATGG
This sequence comes from Pseudotsuga menziesii, assembly GCA_001517045.1. Taxonomy (NCBI): domain Eukaryota; kingdom Viridiplantae; phylum Streptophyta; class Pinopsida; order Pinales; family Pinaceae; genus Pseudotsuga; species Pseudotsuga menziesii. The sequence continues at coordinate 165,850 of LPNX010413177.1, forward strand.
TCTCTTTTAAGAAATTAGACGATGCAATTGAAATGTGAAAAAATAGACATGCTCAAAATGCACGGATATTTTAAGATACATAATTAATTTTGCTTTAAGCATAACATAAAAATATATAATTTTAATTTCTTGAATTTTTTTTTGTCACTATACTAAATTTATTTGATCTGTAATATTAACATTTCTTTTCGTTTGCCCTTAAGGTGTTTGCCCATGTTTGAGTACATTAATAATGAAACTAATATGTAAAAATTGGTATATTAGTGTGGAGTTATTTTTCTAAAAAAACATGATTGTATTATATATTTTCTAAATTAATAGAGTTAACTTACACTCAATATAATTTCATCATTTATGAGTATGTGTAACACATAGTATACAACTTAATACATAATAGTTGAAAATGGACTATTAAGTGTTATTAAACATGAGCACCATGACTTAACAAAAATGCATGCACAATTTTAGTCTACTAAAACACATGGACATTTGTTATCACTTTACCGAAGTTCAAAAGCATAAGCTCTCTTACTATTGGAATTGTCTTTGGACACATTATGCCAAATACACACCTAGAAAAACTAATTATTAAACTATAATGTGCAAGATGTAAAGGCCATGCTGCACTTAATCACCGACTCATAAAGGACAAGACCAAGAATATGGAAAAGACGAACACTTTATCATGGATTTATATGATTCGGGTCAAGTCTCTCCATTAGTAAGGGACCAACAATGAGATGGGATCAACATCTAGGTTATTTACCCTAACGTCTCAATTAACATGACTAGACACAATTGATTGAAGTCCAAAAGAAAAGCATTTGTTATGTACGATAGAATTAAAGAAGAGATTTGTAATACCCTCAAGTGATATATAAGGGCTCCCGCACAAAGGTGCTCCCCAAAGCGATTGCAACGGGGTTGAGCTAGCGGAAAAATTAAAGGATGTGCACACACCTACAACAACGCACACGCGTACCTAGGCTTGGTACGCGTACCTAGGCTAGGTACACATATGTGCTATAAACCTCTACAATGAACGAAGAAAACAATAACATGGAATTTGATGGAACCCAAGAAGCACAAGAAAATATAAATCTTGGCCCCAATGGAAACCCCCAACAAAATCAAAATCAGGAGGAGCTGAGCTATTATCTAAACTAGATGAGAGAGTACACTCGAGAATTAAGAAACACAGGGGAAACCATCTCGCTTGTCCCTTTCCATTTCAATCGAGAGCTCAATTGACTCCCTTAATCATGCACATTGCCAATTGAGAGACATGACTAAGTATAGAGCTAGGATGCGAGAGTACTATTCCACTCGCATTTCTAAGGAAGAGATAAGAGCATTAAATATTGCCAAGGATGAATTATATAGTAATTCCATTGATCCCAAAACATGCAAACCACCAAATGTTAAAAATCCATGTGTTTGCACCCATAGTTATTGGGTTGGGCCTTAATCCCTAAAAAAACATTTTAAGAATCCATGGACAAGAAGAACAGACAGTATCTTTAGTGTTTGAGTAGGGTTTTCTATGTCATTAGATTGTTTTGAATAGTAGTTAGGGGTCTTGAGGATATATACATAATTAAGGAAGGAAACACATGCCTTATTCCCTAATGGAAGCTTTGAGGTATACAGAGCGATGGACAATATTTTAAAGTAACACACATCATTGTCTTAAGATATCCTTGGCCTCAAAGAGAGGATGTCATCACCTTTAGGATGTTTTGAGCATTATATATGAGTTTAGGGGTCTCGACATTGTCAAAGGAGGAAACCCAATCCTTATCCCATAAAGGAAGCTCTAGGAACACAAATTCAATAATAATTTCTCATTGTATAATACCTTTATATGGTATGTTTTCGCTCAAATTGAGATATGTGTTCCATTAGGAGTTTTTAAGCCCTAGGTAATAGGGCTTTTGATATAGACATGATTATAATCAGTGAATTATAATTCCTCAAAGAACAATTCATGACTTCATAGGGGTATCCATTGTACTATGTATATAAGTCTTGTGGTTGTGAGGCCTTTGACATGGTTAGTGGAGGATACTTGAACCTTTTCCCCTAAAGGAATCTTGTAGCCATTTAAGGGTAAGAAGTTTGCCTCCACCAACCACACATAGCCTCATACTTTTTATAATTGGCATATAATTGAGGATGTTGTTACTATTGTGTGGTGTTAAGTAGTATGTACATGTATTAATACCTTTGGAATTATGTTCCATGGAAGAAGACCATTTTTTTTCCTTAAACAAATATTTGAGGCATCTAGAGCCATGAAAGCTACCTAAAAGCACCATCGATTACTTCATAGGGTTATATATGGCACTATGGATATAAGTCTTGTTGCCTTGGGGCCTTACACATGGTTAGTGGAGGAGACCTAGTCAATCTCGAGCTCTAAATTATTCTTCTATCCATCTAAGGGTAAGAATATTGCCTCCACTAAAACCACATGGCCTCTTGAGGGTATCATTGGCCTATGATTGATTGTGCCATTTCCATTATGTGGTTTTGAGTAATATCCACATGTCTCAAGGCCTTGGGAATGATGTTTTAGGGGAAAAAACCATGTCTTTGGCCCTAAAGAAACAATGGGGGAATCTAGATTGATGAAAAATTCCTAAAGCACCATGCATGAACTTACATGGATATCAATGTCAATATGCATCCATGTATTGGGGCCTTAGGTTCTTGGATATGATTAAGGGAGGAGACTTAAACCTATGGCCCTAAAGGAATCTTACAGCCATTAAAATCCAGAAAGATCACCTCAACCAACCACACATGGCCTCTTAAGGGTGTCATTGTCATATGATTGAGGATATTAACACAATTATGTGGTTTTGAGAAGTATGTAGGTGTCTTAGGACCTCAGGAATGATGTTATAGAGAAGAATACCATGCATTTGGCCCTAAAAAAACCATTGAGGAATCTAGAGAAATGGAAAACGCCTTAAATAACCATGCCTGACTTTTGCAAGGGTATCCATTTAGATTTGTATCTAGGTCTTGGGGCCTTGAGGTCTTGAACATGGTCAGTGGAAGAAACCTAAGCCTTGTACCTTAAGAAATCTTTTATCTATCCAAGGCTAAGAAGTTTTTTGCCACCAACCACACAGGGTCTCATGAGACCAACCACACATGGCCTCATTGGCCTATGATTAAGGATGACAATTCAATTATGTGGGTTTGAAATATACGTATGTGTCTTGATGCCTTGGGAATGCCATTCTAGGGGAAAGATCATGCCTTTGGACCTAGTGAAAACATTGAGGCATCCAAAACCATGAACACTTCCTTAAAGAACCATGTGTGACTTTGCAAGGGTATCCATGGCACTATGTATCCAAGTCTTGGGGACTTGGGGGATTATAAATGGTCATTGGAGGAGGCATGAAGCTAAATCCCTAAAATAATATTTTAGCCATCCAAGGATAAGAAGGTTATCCACCAACAACACAGGAGATTTTAAGGGTCATTGTCCTATGATTGTGGTTGTCATTGAAATTAGGGTGTTTTGAGGAGTATGTACATGTATCGAGGTGTTGGGAATGAATTTATAGAGAGGACCAACATGCTTTTGTCCCTAAATAAATCATTACGGATTCCAAAGCCATGAAAAAATACTTTAACAACCAGACATGACATTCAGGGGTATCCATGGCACGATGTATCTAGGTCTTGTGGCCTTAGGGCCTTCGACATGGTCAACAAAATAGACCTAAATATAGGACCCTAAAAGATGATTCTATCGTTAGCTTATGATTGAGGATGTTAGAACAATTATATGATTTTTAATAATATCTACTTGTGCCAAGAAATTAGGAATGATATTTTAGGGAAGAAGACTATGTGTTTGTCCCTAAATTAATTCTCAGGGCATTTAGAGACATGAACAATGTGTCAAGGAAGGATGCATAACTTCATAGGGTTATCCATGGCACTATGTATCTAGGTTTTTTTCCTTGGGACCTTCGACATGGTCAATATAGATCACTTGATCCTCAATACCTAAAGGAATATTATATCCATCTAAGGTTAAAGAGGTGGGATCCACCAACCACACATTGTATATTGAGTGTATTATTAGCCTATGATTTAGGGTGTCGGTGACAACATGTTGTTTTGAGTAGTATGTAGGTGTCTCAGGGCCTTGGGAATGGTGTTCCATGAAAGAAGGCCATGCCTTTGTACCTAAATAAATTGTCATGGCATTCAAAGCCATGAACATTACCTCAAAGCACCATGCAATATTTTGGAGTGGTATCTATAGTGCTATGTGTTTGGATCTTATGGACTCATGGCCTTAGACATGGTTAGTGGAGGAGACCTAAACCTTAGGCTCTAAAGGAATATTCTAGATATCTAGAACTAAGTAGGTTTCCTCCAATGACCACACATGTCCTATTGAGGGTATCAGAGGCTTATGATTCACGATGTTGGTTCCATTAAGTGGTTTGAGAACTTTAAAGGTGTCCTGGAGCCTTCATAATGGAATTCTAGAGATGAATACCATACCTTTGGCTATAAAGAAACAATTCCTAGTGTATTTCATTGTACATGAAGAGACATTTTTTCTTATTCAAAACTCTTTTAAAAAGTTGATATTCTAGTTTATTGTGGATTCTATAAGTGTGGGATAGGGAGAGAGATGTGAATCAATCCTTTAAAGACTTAATTTTTTCATCTTAATGAATTAGGTTGGCCACCTTAGGGACAAACCTATTATATTCCTAGTATATTGTGAGCATTCCCCACATGGAACAATGCATGCCTTCATAGTGTATCAATGGCACTATGCATCCATGCCATGGGGACTTGGGGCATTGGACATGGTTAAGGGAGGATACCTCAACCATAGGCCATAAATGAAACTTCTATCCATCTAGGGATAAGATGGATACCTAACCAGCAACATATTGACTCCTTAGGGTATTATTGGCTTATGATTGAGGATGTTAGTGCAATTATATGGTTTTCAGTAATATCTACATGTGTAAGGGCCTTGATAATGCTATTCTAGGAAAGGAAATTGTGTGATTGACCTTAAACTAATTATTGGAGCATTTAGAGAAATTAAGAATGCATTAAGGCATCATTCATTAGTTTATAGAGGTATCCATGGCACTATATATCTAGGTTATTGGCCTTGGGGCCTTGGGTATCGTCATCATAGGACACCTGATCCTCAATCCCTAAAGGAATATTCTATCCATCTAAGGTTAAGGAGGTGGTCTCCACAAACCATACATTCCCTCTTCATTGTATAATTAACCTATGATTAAGAATGACATTTCCATTGTGTTGTTTTGAGCAATATGAAGGTGTTTTGGGGCTTTGGGATGATGTTCCATTGAAGAAAACCATTCCTTTGGCCCTAAATTAATCATTGAAGCAATCAAATCCATGAAAACTACATAAGGTACCATACATGACTTCATAGTGGTACCTATGGCACTATGTATCTAGGTCTTGGGTCCTTGGGGCCTTAGACATGTTTAGTGGAAGATACCTAAACCTTACACTCTAAGGGAATCTTTAGCTATCTAGAGCTAAGTAGGATTCCTCTGCTAACCACAAATGGTCTATTTAGGGTATCAATGGCCTATAGTTTAGGATGTTGGTTCCATTAGGTGGATTTGAGAATTATGAAGGTGTCTTACGACCTTGGAATGGAATTCTAGGGATGAATATAATGCCTTTGACACTAAAGAAACCATTGGGCCATTTAGATCCTTGCACAATGCCTCAAAGAACTATGCATGAATTTGCATGGGTATCCATGGTACTATATATGTAGGTCATTTGGTATTGGGACCTTAGACATGGTAATGGAGGAGACCTGCAACTCAAGCCCTAAAAGAATCTTCTAACAATCTAGGGATAATAATATTTCTTCCACTAACAAAAGGTTATTTCTTGAGAAAATCATTTGCCTATTATTGATGATGTTTGTGTCACTCTATGTTTTTGATAAATATTCAAATTTTGTAGGGTATTGGTAATGTATTTATAGAGAGGAAGACCATTCCTTTAGCCTAAAAGAAAATATTGAGGCATACATAGCCATGAAGAATTCCTTGAAGCACAATTTTCCTTTAAATGAGGATATTCATTCCTTTAAGGATTTTTAAACACTAATAATGGGACTTAATGCCCGAGACATGGTTAAGAAACCAAAATCTTATTCCTCAAATGAATCTACTAGTAATCTATGTCCAAGAACAATGGCTTTAACTACTACACATGAGATATTTATGGATTAATAAGAATTTGAATGGTGATATGGATTCACTTAGCACTTTTGATCTCTAGGTATGGATCTTGAGTTGCTTGACATGGTTTGGGTAGGAAACTTGAACCTTAATCCCTAAAGTAGGATCCTAAGCATCCAAGCAATAGAATGACACCTCAAATTAGCACACATGGCTTATTTCTCGGTATATGTATGACATTAGGTGGATTTTAGTAGTAGGCATAATTCTCGGGGCCGTAGAGATGAACATAGGATGAGTCCCATGTCTTATATGATAAATTAAGTTTTGAGGCATTTAATTACTAAATAATGCATTGAATCACCACACTTGACCTCCAACAGAATCTTTTCCATCCAAGTGGGGATGTTAGTTCCTTTAGAATCTTTGCATTATTAGGTATGGATATTGGGGCCTTGACATGTTTAAGGGTGGAAACCAAATCCATGGCCACTAAAATAAGTTTCTAAGCAGCCAAGGATAAATGAAACCTTGAATCACCACTCATGATCTCCAAAGGGTGTCCTTAGCCTATAAGCTATGGGGATATCATTATCACTATGAGGTTTAGCACAAGCATGGGATTTAGGGCCCTACACATTCTTAAAAGAAGAAATGTGGGTTTTATTCCCTAAAGAAATCCTTTAGGTGTCAAAGTCTAAGGAAAACAACTTGAGGAATCACTCATGGCATCCTATGATACATCTATTTTTAAGTGGGGAAATGTGTGCCATTAGGATTTTTTAAGAACTAGGTATGGATGTAAACAACCTAGACATGGATAATGGAGAAAATTGAAGACTTGGGTTGTAAGGGACTTTCATAAGAATACAAGGCTATGATCAATGCCTTAAGGAACCACTGTCAACCTCTAGAGGGTATCCTTTTTCTTTGGCTATGGATCTCCATGCCTTTAGTAGGTTGTGAGCATTGGGTAGGGCTTGGGGAATTAAGATAGTGAAGGGATGAATCATAGGGCACATTCCCTAAACAAAGATTCTATGCACCTAGGACAAATAATGATGTCTAAAAACAAATCATATCAATTAATATTCTTCCCCCCATGTATAACATCAATCCAACAAGATAACTTAGGACTTAGTTCCTAGAAAAAAATAGGGTTCGAAGGATGATAATGGCACCTTGAACCACCATATATGATATCTAAAGAGGATATATGGCCTTTATATGAGCATATTCAAACACAATTAAGATATTTTGAACACCAAGTATGAGTCTTAAGGCCCTACAAATGGTTGGGGGAAGAAACCCAAGCCTTAGACCGTATAGGTAACTTTGAGGCTTCAAGGGTTATGAATGAGTTCCTAAACCACTACACACACATATCTATAGAATATTTAAAGCTTATAGCTTGTGATATAGATAATTTTTGGAGGATTGGAGAACCAAGCTTGCATCTAAGGATACAGAAATTGTCAAAGGATGAAACTTGGGCCTTAGGCACTAAGGAAAGCTCCTAGGGCTTGAGGGCCATAATTAAATTATCAAACCACAATACTTCACCTCTACTAGGGATACATGCCCTTTAAATGGGAATAGTATCAACATTATGAGGTTGTATTCCTCAAATATAGGTATTAGATCTAGATATTATAAATGTAGGAAACCTTAGAATTTGGCCCTAAACATACACACCTACGGAAAAAGGGTTAGGAAGGAGGTTGAAAACCAGAACATAAGACCTAGCTAGGGGATGTTTTGATTCTAAGTCTAGATCATGACAATGGCAATGATGATGGTGATGACACTAACAACGAGGGTATGTTGTCGGGGGGGATATAATGTCTTAGTCCATGTTATCTACTTATAGGGGCTCAAGGACCATGTTTGGGTCCCAACACTACCAAAGACCCCCATAAACAAAAAAAAATGATTTGCATATAGTTTTGGGATTCATGATGAAATTTTTATCTTGGGGATCTCTTCTAACATATTTATAAACTAGGAATATGGAGTCAAAGTCCTGGAATTTTCAGTAGATGAATCCACCTAAAAAGATGTATAGTCTAACTTGGAGGAAAGGGGTTTAAAATTGAGAACTTTTGTGTGGTCCTCACATTAATTTTTTTTGTAGGTATATTCAACAATATCATTCTTGTCTCTTGTGATGGGTGATAAATCAATTTATTTTAATTCCATCGTGGAAATGTGAGTATCACTAGTCTTTTATAGTGGCTGAAGTTTCGGTTATGGTGAAGGAATTTTTTTCGCCTTCCTTCTAGGTCACATTTTGAAGGAGTCTGAGTCTACAATTAGAATATCAGGTTCAGATTCAATCCATTTACAATTATTTGGATTCTCTAGTTTGTTAATAATTTATGTTTTCATGCTACTATCCTACTCCATTTTTATAATATATTTTTCTTACCTTTTGTTTTACATTAGTTGCTTGAAACTTCAAGAATGAAGATGTATGTTCTTACATGTTTATGGTGTCTCATGTAGGTGAAATTCAATGTCAACAAATTAAATAAGTATCTTTTAGCATAGACTGCTAACCAACCAAATTATGATGCCAACTCATCCTATCATATCCTTAAACAAAGGTAGTAAACAAGTTGGTTGGTGTATCTAAAATTTTTTACTTATAAGAAACTTGTAATGTCCCCAAAATTCGAAAAAAAAATGTAAGCTAGTTAAATAATACCTATCATGGATATTAGTTTATCTTTTGCGGAATATGTCTGTCATTGTTTACTATATTTGAGTGTCGTAAGTTGTCTTTCCCTCTTTATGTATTTTTCTATGTACTGTTGATATGGTTGTGTGCTATGGTTAAGTTACTTCGATTTGTTATGTGATTACTCTGTTGGTGTTTACCATTAACATACATTTGCATATATTGGTTCAGTTATGTCTTACTTCCTATTTATCTATTTGGTACTTCGTTTATAGTTTTATTTATTTAAAAGTTCTGACTTGCCTTTAGCTATCAAGGGGTGGAGTGGTGGGGTTTTTATCCCTTGAAGGACCACTCGTAGAGGTAAAAAGGTTCCTCTTGCTTTTACGGGGCTTACTTAGCTCATTGCGAACTAATGTAAACTTCCACTTTTTGTGCAGGTTACTTCGTTGACGGAATCTATCTACGATAGTGAAACATAACATCCTACGACATGATAACTATGCTACACTATCCTATGCATATCGAAGATAAGAGGACTAAAGTCTTGGCCTAATTGTACCTAAGTTCTATGTTTATGCAGGGTTGGGAGTGTATGACCTAAATCTTTATGGTTGTCATTATTATTATGTTTTGAGGTTATGATATTTTTATCCACTTGATTTTTGGTTTATAACATATAATTTTTAAAGTGTAAAGCCTAGGGTTTAAGGCTTAATTCATATGTCATGGAAAACCTTGTGATAAGTCTTTGGAAAGACTATGGGTTATGTATAAACCTTTTATGACATATTTCATATGCCATAACACTATCGCTTAATGATGCAAAGGAGGGTTTTGATGAGGGTTTAGTGCTAATGTGAATTTGTTATGGGTTTGACTATGGAGATGTGGGTAAGAATTTCGTTGATAGTGGAAACTAGGGTGGTTCATTTATGGCTCCTTGGAAAGAGTGGGAAACAAGCCTAAAATGTTGGCTTTGTATTTTGTGTGATTCATTTGGCTCTTCTGGCAGTCTGTGTGGTTTTGGCTCTTGGGTGTTTATGTTGCGTGGAGTGACATCTTCCCCTACATCGACAAGTATGTTCTCAACCTGTTTTAGTAGCATTGTTTTGTTTGCTTTCTTTAGTTGAGGTTTCAACATACTTCTCATGGCTCTGCGTGTTCGATTTTGCAGGTGGCTTGGACTCGTGGCTTGTTGGTGGCTCTCTGTACTGTCTACTTAACCCTTTAACGGGTAAGCCCTGTGAAAAAGCATAGGCCTTTACCTCTACACGTATGTGTGACAGAGTGTTGCACTCTGGTTTTGGGAGGGTTTATCTCTATGTAGTTTTGGCTAATAGACTTTGATAGTTGGTTTGGGTCCTTTGTATGGTGTTGGGAATCCGAGAGATGTGACTGTATTTAACTTGTTCCTTGAATTTCCAAGTGGAACGACCTTGCGTGATTCGTGTCTGTCCAAATGAAGACTTGACTCTGTAAATAAATTTTGGTTTGTATTCCAATCATATGGTTTGATGTTTTAATGGAATGGTGTTGTGTTTGGACTTATATGATGCGAAATATTTAGCATTACAGTGCCATTGCAAGTAATGAAATGGTGTTGTGTTTGGACTTATATCATGTGAAATCTTTGGAATTACAATGACATTTCTTGCAATGGCACTATGTAACTCGTGCCCATGTTAATTTACTATTTATGCAATTCATTTTGTGGAATGTATGGTTTGTTATCATGACTGGGTTATTTTATTACGACCATTAGTTTGGCATACTACTACACATATGGTGTCTATGTTTTATTAAGGTCGTGACCGTATTTGACATTAGGGTTTTAAATATCATTCTCGGTATTATTTTCATTGGGTTTGATTTAATTTTTATTATGGACAGGGTTTTCACCTCACGGCCATGAGCCTGGCTCGGCCTTTGGGTGAATACACAGCATGCACATTTTATTGTTATATTTATTTAAATATGTGACTATGTAGAGATATATAAGGTTGGGGTTTACAGTCATGAGCTTGGAAGCTTTGACTCAGCCCTTAGCGAATACGCATCCGGTGAATATAGTGTTTGAATTAATTCTCTGTGTGTTTGGTTCTGCTAGTGTATTTCATATTTGGTGTAAACTATGGTTTATGTTGAAACTTTCGTGGGAATCCTGTAATGAGAACCCTTAACAGTGTTAATACGTTGGTGTTTTAAAATCCATACCGATATGATTCGATTCCTGGTCATCCAATTTGATTCGGTTTTGTTTTTAATATTGCAAGCCTATAGGATTCGATCCTGGGATTTCCTAATGCATGGACTGGTGTTTTACACAGCGTTACGTTTTTTTTTTGGCAATGATGCTGACAGGATTCGATCCTATGTTTTTAAATGAATTATGTTGGTTAATAATTTGGTTTATATTAGGTATATATTTGATTCTTGGTTTTGGTTAGAATAGTTGAGATAACTGTAATGATATCTATGCCTACGACCAAACCTTAACAAGTCTCGATGGTTGGATTTTGTGTAGAGGTTTTTAAAATGAAAAATGTATGGGGTTTGTTTAAGATTTATCATTGTTATGTTTATTATAGGATTAGTGTTTTAACTATGTTAAGTCTATGAACCGTATTTATAATATAGTTGTTTATAATGGATTTGTTAGATGAAATATTTATAAGTGTGCTGGAAAGATGAAATATGCCAGTAGTGGAAAATGTAGAGTTGGATTTTAATGGAGATAGTTTCGTTTCTGTGTATTCAATTATTTATTTTGGTTGATAGTTTTTTGGTTATTCTTAAAGTGGTCTAATCCTAGTTTGGAGTTGTTCAAACTAGAGATTTGACCTCTGGTTTGTGGGTTTTATAAATTTGTTTATTTGTATGTAAAGTTTGTTTTACTTTTGTATTTAATTTTGAACAATAACAAGGAGTCTAGCTAACTTAAGTAATTTAGACTGTGTTAGAAAAATACACCATTAGAGAAGACTAAATTTAAAATATGAATGAGGGAAGAGTAATGTAGAAATAATAGAGACCATATTTTCCTATGGTTTTGAAAACTGATAAAAGTATATGTGACAGTATAAAATCAATAGTAAGAATAAAATCTATATTTTCCTAACTAGACAATCATGGTTAAGAAAACAAAACACTCTTGTAGCATAATCTTTATTTCTAGGGTTTGTATGAATATGTGAACTAAAATAACCCTAGTTGTTCTTTTAAGGTTATGTCAAATTAACCTAGCTACAACAGGCAGATAATATTCATATTGTCATTCCATATTTTAATCCCTTCATTTAATAAGAAAACTGTATGAACTTGAAGGGAGATAAAGAAACCTCATACCTGCAATTTGAATCTATTTTAATGGCTGGAAATCCTGCACACTCAAACACACAGTATTAACAAGGACATACACAATTTCAACCTCTATTCAGTTAACCGAATAACTTGGGAACTACCACGTTCCACCCAACCATGACCCATAACCGTTCTTGGTTTTAATCTGGATCCCCCCGAGCTGGTTCCAACCTGCAAGTAGCTTAGAGCTCCTAAGGTAAGGGTTCCCTAGTAGGGATAACAGGTTCCGTACCAGTTGGATTTTTCTCTTGGGAAAAATTCTCTCCAAAAACTCTCTTGAGAATAATAATCAGGTAGTATAGATGGAAAATCAAAATATCCCCAAGCCTCCCTTTGGCATGGGTCTTTATAGACAGACTTTAGGAAAAGGGGCAGTTAAATCAAGAATCATTTGTTTTCTTGAAATAACCATTTTTACTTAATTTAGTTGAATTTAATATTTATTTAATTTAACTTAGGAACTCTTTGACTAATTCCTACTTTGAATCTTTTAGGTATTTAATATTTAATTAATATTAGTAATAAATAATAATACATAGATCCTTTCATTATTATTCATAGTTACTATTATTAATACTTATACTTACTCTTTGATTCACATTATATATAACTATATATACATATACCATTGTTAACATTTTTACTTTAGGTATCATATAACATGATCCCTAATCACATGATACTTTTCTTTTTATCTTATAGTCACTTCTTATTAAGGCCTTCAGGTAGGGGCTAGGTCATCTAGGTTAGGAAACTATAAACCTCCTTGCATGTTGGAATACCTCATATAACATGGTAGTTCTTCAGTACTTGATAAGATATAGAAATTCAAAATTTCATTTAAGCACTTAAAAATAAGTAAGATGAGATCAATGTTTTATCAGAGTCATTTTCACTCAACATATTAATTTTCAGTAACTCCTAGCATTTATCCAGAGCCCATACTCAACGCTAAGAAATAGGGAGTTACAACTTAGTGCAATTCTAGAGCTCCTCGCTTAACACTAATGCTAAGATGTATTTGTAGGATACACCTAGGGATACAATGTCCAAGGATCCGATGTTCCAGATCTTATGCTCAACATCAACTTGGAATGCTCAAGGGCTTATTCCTAACTCTTCCAATTCTTATTTTTTTCATGTGCTTCAGAGCTTCATGCTCAACACAAAGGTTTCATAACTCATGTGCTCCAGAGCCTCTCGCTCAACACAAACATTAAATACTCATGTTCTCCAAAGCCTCTTCCTCAACACAAACATCAAATACTCATATGTTCTAGAGCTTCTCGCTCAACACAAAACATCAAATACTTATGTGCCTCAGAGCTCGCACTCAACACAAATATCTCATCATTTATGTGCTCCAGGGTCCACGCCCAACACATGAAATCATATACATAAAACATATGCAATTGGATTACACTCAATATATCAAACAAACCATCATTCTCATGTGCAGTGGGGTCTTATGCCCAATATACAAAATAAAACATCAAAGAAACATCACATGCAATGGGGCTTGTGCCCATAAGTGTTAGGTCAAAAATTCGATATATTACATCCCTCCCCGCTTAGAACAACACCGTCCTTGGTGTTCTAGGGACTAGGAGTGAAATCATGAAACAAGGTGGGGTAAGCCTCTCTCATGGTGGCTTCATTCTCCCAAGTAGCCTCATCAGCCTCAAAGTGATTCTATTGCACTTCCAACTGGACTATGGTGCGCTTCTTGAGCTGCACCTCCCTCTTGTCTAGTATATGAAGGGGTTTAGGTACAAACTCCCCTTCAGGTTCCATTTGTAACAAGGACAAATCAATCACATGTTTAGTATCATATACATATTTCTTTTATAAGGATGTGTGGAAAACATTATGAACTCTTATGTGACTAGGTAAAGCTAGTTTATATGCCACTGGCCATCTCTTGGCCAGTATCTCAAAGGGTCCACAAAATATTGGTGCCAACTTTCCGCACCTCCCCAAGATCAATGATCTTCTTTTTGCTTTTACTTTTAAGTAAACATGGTCGCCTATCTGATAATATTTATCTTTTCTCTTCTTATCTGCGTAACTCTTTTGGCATTCTTGTACTTCTTTAAGGTTATGTCAGACCTTGGTGACCAATTGTTCCAAGTCCTTCAGTAAATCTAGCCCTAACATGAGCCGATCCACCGAGCTATCCCAAGTAACCACTGTTTTACACTTCCGACCATAGAGTACCTCAAAGGGACTCATCTTGGAGGAAGTCTGTTATCCATTATTATATGCAAACTATGCAAGATGCAGGTAATCCTCCCACTTGGTGGGGTTGTTCATGACATATATCCTAAGCATGTCTTCTAAAATATGGTTTACCCGTATGTCTATGGGTGGTAAGAATTACAAAAGTTTAATTGTGTCTCTAATCTGGAGAATAAAGATCTCCAAAAGTTCTCGATAAACTTTGTATCTCGACCCGAGATGATTGCCTTGGGTATCCTGTGCAATCTAAATATCTCCTTTAAGAAGATGTCGGCAATGTGTATTTCCTTGTAGGTCGAATTCACTGGAATGAAGTGTACTTCTTTTGAAATCTTATCAACTACTACAAAGATAGAGTCATTTTGCTTCTTACTCTTTGGTAGACCCATAATAAAATCCATACTAATGACCTCCCACTTCCATTTTGGAATGGGTAATGGCTGGAGCAATCCTGAAGGATGCTGGTGCTCATCTTTGACCAGCTGACATTCCTAACATTTAGCGATAAACAATGCTATGTCAGCCTTTAAACTAGCCCAGAAAAAATCTCTCTTTACTGTGGATATCATCTTTTGATATCCCAGATGCCCTGAGTAGGGTGTCCGACGAAATTTCGTGAGGATGTTCGACCTGATGTCCCCTCCTTCCGAAACATACAATCTTTCTTTGGACCACAACAGTCCATTTTCGTCTACCTTGTACTCTTTTTGTTGCTGAAACAACCTGTCCTCTTGGACCTTCTTGAGGATTTCAACATAGAAAGGGTCAAATCCGTTGGTTGTTCTAATCCTCTCGTGTAATTCTGAATTGGTTTTACTTAAAGTCACCTCATATAACATATGAGCTCGTCGGCTTAAATCATCAAGAATTTTATTTTCCTTTCCCTTTATATGCTTTAACTCGAAATGGTACTCGCTAAGGGAAGCCAACCATCTAACCTTCCTTGCATTTAGATCTGGTTTCTCAAATAAATACTTCAGATTCATATTGTCTGTTTTTAGAAGAAATTTATTCCCCATGAGGTATTGCCTCACATCTTCAAGGCGTGAATGATGCTTGCTAACTCAAGATCATGGCTGGGGTAGTTTTGTTTGTGTTCCTTTAACTTCCGTGATTCATAATAGATCGCGCAATCGTTCTGTAAGAGGACTCCCCTAAGCCCTTCCTTGCTTGCATCTATGCAAACAACGAAATCCCCATCGGGGTCCGTAATTTGTAGTATTAGTGAAGTCGTCAAAAGTTGTTTAAGCTTCTGAAAATTTTCCTCACACTTGGTCGTCCATAAGAACTTGTTCGCCTTCTTTTGCAAAGCGGTCATGGGACAAGCTATCCTCAAAAAGTTCTCAATGAACTTTCAGTAGTAACCAGTTAATCCCAAAAAGGACCTAATGTCAGTGACACTAGTAGGGGTAGGCCAATCCTCTATGGCTTTAATATTTTTCGGGTCCACGGCTATCCCCTTCTCAAAGATGATGTAACCTAGGTATTGTATTTGTGGTTTGTAAAAATCGCATTTACTAAACTTGGTGTAGAGCTAGTGTTCCCATAACATCTGTAGTACTATACGTAGATGCTCCTCGTGTTCCTCTTTACTCTTAGAGTAAAATAGGATGTCGTCTATAAATACCAATACAAATTTATCCAGGTATTTACTGAAGATATTGTTCATTATACACATAAAGTTCGCAGGTGCATTGGTAAACCCGGATGGCATTACTACAAAATCGTAGTGGCTATATCTCATACAAAAGGAGGTTTTATGAATATCCTCATCCTGGATCTGTACCTGATGGTATCCGAACCGCAGGTCGATCTTCAAAAATATATTGTATCCTCCTACTTAATCGAACAAGTCATTGATCATAGGGAGTGGGTATCGATTCTTGATGGTCATTTTGTTAAGTTGGCGGTAATCCATGCACATATGCATCGTATCGTCCTTCTTCTTTATGAAAAGTATCGGTGCTCCCCAAGGGGATACACTAGGCCAAATATATCCCTTCTCAATCAACTCTTGCAACTACAGCTTGAGTTCCACCAACTCTAGTGCGTTCATGCGGTAAGGGGATTTTGAAGCCGAAACTGACCCTGGTGTCAGTTCTATGGAAAAATCTAAGTCTTGTTTTGGTGGTAATCCTATTATCTCCTCAAGAAATACATTTGTAAAGTCTACTAGAATTGGAAAGTCCTCGATGTGTTGTTCTCTTTCAAATTCTATGTCCTGGATGTTCACTGTAAATAGTTTGGAGCCTTTCCTAATGCACTTCTTTGCTTGTAAGGAAGATATTTTCCTACAAAAACCTTCTTAGGTATTCCTTGAATCTTTACCTTATTCCCTTGGCTATCTATACACAAGATTGAATTGTGTGAACAATCAAGCATGACATGGTGTTGTTCCAACCAGTCCATTCTGATAAGTATATTAGATGATCCTAAGGGTAGAATATTCAAATTTATCCTAGTAGGGAAACCATTCAAGTTTACTTCACAATATCTAACTATTTCAGAAACCTTTTGTTTCATACCCATGGATAATTGCACTAGCCAGGATTTCTCATGTTTAACTTTGTCTAGTTTACATAAATCAATAATTTTAGGCGATACATAGCTTCGGCAAGCACCGAGGTCAATCAATATTGAAATAGAAGTGTTGGAAACCTTACCTTCTATTTCAACCATAGTAGCTTGATGGTATTCCTGTTGACCATCCAAGGATGCATAAATCCTCGTTGTTCTAGCTATGTCCTCTACTGTTGGTTCTTCTTGTAAATTGTGCAAGACTCCATTGGTCTTGTTCTTATAGTCTCGGGCATAATGGGGCCCTTGGCATTTCCAACATTTGGTTTGCAGTGGGGTAACATTGGCTCCCCCATTTGCTACAAGTTTGTTAGCATTTGGAGCTGGTACATATGGCTTTGTACCTATCTTGTTGAAGTTCTTATTGGCTGGAAAAATGTTTTTTTGTTTTCTGTAAGGCAGTGGGTTGAAACCTGGTTTGCGGTTGTCCAAGAAGGTCCTAGACCTGTCTCTACTTTTGTTGAATTTTACCTGCCTCAAATGTCCATGCTCATAGCAAAGCCTAGCTTTGTGTAGGGTAGTATCCAGAGTCGTAGGCATGCCAAGTTCAATTCTCTCTCTAAAATTGGGAGGAAGACATCCTAAAAACTGTTTTATTTTCAGTTTCTCATCCTTTATATAAGGTACGTAGTGTAACAGATTCAAAAATATGTTGATGAAAACATCCATGGTCATGGAACCCATTCTTAACTTGTGAAATTCTTTCACCTTCTTGTCGAAGAATATTTTAGACATGTATTTCTCCTGAAAAATTCTATGGAAGTTACTCCATTGTATTTCTTTTACCTCATCTTTCTTGGTATGCTTTAGGTCTCTCCACCATCTAGCTGCTTTTCCATTTAAATTATAGATGGCTAGACGGGCTTTCATCTCACTCGAGTAGTTGTGTACTCGGAAGTATTTTCTCATACCGAGAATTCATTCTTCATCTTTCTCCCCGATGTTCATTTCTCCTTCATAGGTTGGGGCTCTTATCTTTTTGAACTCTCCTTGGAGGTTTTCATCATTCCTCTGTTTCTTTCTGCAAGGAGAAATGGAATTATCACTAGAAAGACTGTGATAATTTCTTTTTGGAGGTTCAGGGGTGTGTTCTTCTTTTCCTTCTTCCTTTGGGTTGCTGTCCCATTTATGATAATTCTCTATCTTGAACTTGTTGGTTTAATGAGTGGGATGTTCATGCGGCCTTCCTCCCGTCATGTTCCATAGTAAATCTTCATTAATTGCTTGCTGCTCTTTTCTTTCATTCATATTATAATTCTTGAAACTCTGTAAGTCTGTTGGTAGACTTTGTATGGTTTTCACTATATCAGAATTTAATTCAACCACGAGTTCTTCTTCCCAAGTGGGGGTATTCAGTTTTCCTTATCACTTGTTGTCTTCTTCTGTGTTCATGATTTGAACTATTCTTTGAATCCTGCAATGTAAAATTTTAATAAGAAGAAATTTTCAGTTAGTTAACAAAATTTCAAAAACATAATTTATTTTCTGCAACGAATGTTTGGCACGCTCATTAGGTCTCTTAGTGTTGAAACTGTGCTCTGATACCACTTGTAATGTCCCCTAAATTAAAATATAAAATAAAAAAACTTTTGTAGGCTAGTTAAATGCTACCTATCATGGACATTAGTCTATCTTATGCAGAATATGCCTGTCATTGTTTACTAGATCTAAGTGTCGTAAGTTGTCTTTCCCTCTTTATATATTTTCCTATGTACTGTTGATATGGTTATGTTCTATGGTTAAGTTACTTGGATTTGTTATGTGATTACTCTACTGGTGTTCACCATTAACATACATTTGCATATATTGGTTCAGTTATGTCTTACTTCCTATTTATTTGTTTCGCACTTTGTTTATATTTTTATTTATTTAAAAGTTCTAACTTGCCTTGAACTATCAAGGGGTGGAGTGGCGGGGGTTTTATCCCTTGAAGGACCACTCGGAGAGGTAAAAAGTTCCCTTCTTCTTTTACTGGGTTTACTTAGTTCATTGCGAACTAATGCGAACTTCCACTTTTTGTGCAGGTTACTTTATTGACGGAATCTATCTACGACAATGAAACGTAACATCCTACAACATGATAACTATGCTACAATATCCTATGCATACCGAAAATAAGAGGACTAAAGTCCTGTTCTAACCGTACCTACTTTCTATGTTTACGCGGAGTTGGGAGTGTATGACCTAAATCTTTATGGTTTTCATTATTATTATGTTTTGAGGTTATGATATTTTTATCCACTTAGCTTTAGTTTATAACATGTAATTTTTAAGGTGTAAAGTCTAGGGTTTAAGGCTTAATTCATATGTCATGGCAAACCTTGTGATAAGTCTTTGGAAATACTATGGGTTATGTATAAACATTTTATGGCATATTTCATATGCCATAAAACTCTGGCTTAGCGATGCAAAGGAGGGTTTTGATGAGGGTTTATTGCTAATGTGAATTCGTTATGGATTTGACTATGGAGATGTGGGTAAGAATTTCGTTGAGAGTGGGAACCAGGGTGGTGCATTTATGGCTCCTTGGAAAGAGTGGGAAACGAACCTCAAATGTTGGCTTGGTCATTTGTGTGATTCATTTGGCTCTTCTGCATGGAGTGACACATTTCTCTATGTAGATAGGTATGTTCTCAACCTGGTTTAGCAATGTTGTTTCTTTTGCTTTCTTCAGTTAAGGTTTCAACATAATTCTCATGGCTCTGCGTGTTCGATTTTGCAAGTGACATGGGTGGCTTGGACTCATGGCTTGTTGGTGGCTCTTTGGATTGTCTATGCAACCCTTTAACGTGTAATCGCTTTGAAAAAGCATAGGCCTTTACCTCTGCACATATGTGTGACAGAGTGTTTCACTCTGGTTTGGGAGGGTTTATCTCTATGTAGTTTTGGTTAATAGACTTTGATAATTGGTTTGGGGCCTTTGTATGGTGTTGGGAATCTGAGAGATGCGATTGTATTTAACTTGTTCCTTGAAGTTCCAAGTGGAAAGACGTTGGGTGATTCGTGTCTGTCCAAACGAAGACTTGACTCTATAAATAAATTTTGGTTTGTATTTCAATCATATGGTTTGATGTTTTAATGGAATGGTGTTGTGTTTGGAATTATATGATGCGAAATATTTGGCATTGCAGTGCCATTGCTTGCAATGGCACTATGTAACTCATGCGTGTGTTAATTTACTGTTTGTTCAATTAAGTTTGTGGAATGTATGGTTTGTTATCATGACTAGGTATTCTTATTACGACCATTAGCTTGGCATACTACTGCACATATGGTGTCTATGTTTTATTAAGGACATGACTGTATTTGACAGCAGGGTTTTAAATATCATTCTCGACATTATTTTTGTTGGGTTTGATTTAATGTTTATTATGGGCGATGTTTTCACCTCACGGCCATGAGCCTAGCTCGGCCTTTGGGTGAATACACAACATACACATTTTATTGTTATATTTATTTAAACATGTGAATGTGTAAAGATGTATAAGTTTGGGGTTTACAGTCATGAGCTTGGAAGCTGTGACTCGACCCTTAGCGAATATGCAGCCGGTAAATATAGTGTTTGAATTAATTCTCTGTTTGTTTGGTTATGCTAGCGTATTTCATATTTGGTGTAAACTGTGGTTTATGGTGAAACTTTCATGGGCATCGTGTAGTGCGAACCCTTAATAGTATTAATACGTCGGTGTTCTAAAATCGATACCTACATGATTCGATTCCTGGGCATGTAATTCGATTTGGTTTTGTTTTTAATATTGCAAGCCTACAGGATTCGATCCTGGGCTATCCTAATGCATGGACTGGTATTTTACACAGCCTTAAGTTTTTGTTTTGGCAATGATGCCGACAATATTCGATCTTGGGTTTTTAAATGAATTATGTTGGTTAAATTTTTGGTTTATATTAGGTATCAAATACTCATGTTCCTGAGAGCTCGCGCTCAACACAAATATATCTGATCAATTATGTGCTCCAGGTTCCACGCCCAACACATGAAATCATATACATAAAACATATGCAATTGGCTTACACCCAATATATCAAACAAATCATCATTCTCATGTGTAGTGGGGTCTTATGCCCAATATACAAAATAAAACATCAAAGCAACATCACATGCAATGGGGCTTATGCCCATAAGCGTCAGGTCAAAAATTCGGGATATTACAAACTAACAAGGAGGAGTGATCACTATACGTAGTTTAAGTTTCTTACAATGTTGGTAAAACTGCTAAACTTCAAATCTTAAGAGGCATATTGAGATTAGGAAATTTAAAAAGAGGAGATGATGAACAAGTTGAGTGGATAATTTTTTTTCAAAGTGATTAAGTTTCTTACAATGTTGGTAAAATTGCTAAACTTCAAATCTTAAGAGGCATATAGAGATTAGGAAATTTAAAAAGAGGAGATGATGAACAAGTTGAGTAGATAATTTTTTTTCAAAGTGATTATCTCCACGCCCTTTCCCTCATTTCAAGGAAGGTATGGAAGGCACAAACACTACCTTTCAAATAATAATGCCTATTCTTTGTATGGATAATTTTTTTTATTTTTTATTTTTCTCTCTATAGCTTTTGCTTAAGACATTACCACCTAATGACTCTTGTCTTGTAAAATTATTAAATCCAAATATATAAAGAAAACATATAATAATTATAAGTGAATTATCATTCAACCTAGAAATAAAAAAAATTAATTACATAAAATTAAAAAATGCAAAATATTTATAATTTAACATTACCTCTACCACCATACAATATAAACTATATTTATTTATTTTTAAATATAAAATTCACAAAAATAAAAATATATTATAAAACAAAATTCTACACTAATACACTTCACATAAATAATATTATTAGATTTTAAATCACATTAAGTAAAAGTGGAAGATGACAAGTACTTTGATCTCACTCATAATTAATTTCATGCATCTCAACAAGAGGAGCCATGATAAATGATATTGAAAAGACGTGATGCCATAATCAATTTTTATTTTTTTAATATCTTAGAGTGGAAGAAAGTATTTATAATCTAGTAAGTAAGTGAAATTTTTTATCTGTTTATATGTTTTATCTGGCTGTTGGACAAAGATAGAATTCTAACCTGGGACCATCTATAATCACGAGGGTACTATGGCCCTAGCAGATGTGTATTATGTAAAAAAGCTACTGAGGACTGTGGACATTTATTCCTTATGTGCCCTTTCGTGAATAACATTTTCTCTCATTTCTCGATTTGCTTGGGTTCCATCATCTGTCCTCATAGCACTGTACACTCCTTTCTGGAATACTGGTTTGCCTCCACTGCTATATCTGATCCTTTCCGTTACACCCCTATATTTATTTTCTGGCACCTGTGGCTTCTCCGTAATCAGTGTATTTTTGAGAACTGCATACCTTTAGCCTCTGCGCTCATAATCAAAATTGAAAACATACTTGCCCTTTTCCCTGTGCCTCAATACAAAAAGAAGATCAGGCTGATTGGTCCTCAGCCTATACATGTCTACCTTGTTGGATATTTTGATGGTGTAGCTCAAAGGAACTTGGGGGGTGCTGGGTTTGTGATCTATATTAGTGAAACCCACTAGTACTGTTTTTCTGTGGGCTGTGGTAATGGATCCAATACTAGAACAGAACTGCTGGCTCTCTGGTCTTTGCTCAGAACTGTCATATTGATGGGACTGCCCATAAAAATGATATTTGGTGATTCAATGGTGGTTATATCATGGGTCAAAAGACGATCGGCCCTTAATATACCCACATTGAAACATTGGTGCGATGAGATATTTACCATGTTGCATTTTGTTCCTTCAGTGGCCTTCAATCATATATTCCGGGAACACAACATTCTTGCTGATGAACTATCAAAAAAGGCACTTTCATTGGATATGGGTTCTGGATATTACTCGGAATATTTGGATGGGAAACATATTGGTGATGGACAGTTTGCACTTTTTTGATGGCTGTTATTTTCTCATTTTACAGCATCTGATCATATGATAAGTATTTTACTTATTGTTCTTGGTTATAGATTCTTCAGCATGTAGTTTATGCCTGGAATGGTATGTTTAAAGGACACTGATCGAATGAATTCTGACCTGATATTTCAGGAGTGATGAATAAGTCTGAAGAGTAACAGACTTAGTACTCTTATCTATATTTTGAATGCTGGTTGTTTACGTTTTTATACTGCTGCTACAACTTTGTACATGTTATATTTTGCTTGTTTGGATGACTGTTTTGCAGTCTATTTTTGTTGTTACTGTTATGTAAAAGTTGATTTAAAACTGAGATGATATCCCTCTATGGGCTGTTATACTTGGGACTATTTAGTCTCTCTATATGTAACTGTTTAAGATGTCTTTTGATTCTCATGAATATCAACGGCTGGTATTTTTTCCTCTCAAAAAAAGTAAGTGAAATTTTTTAATATTTTGGAGTGAAAGTAAGTATTTATAGTCTAGTAAGGGTGAATATTTTTTCCAGAAAAACTATAATTCATATTATAAAATAATAAAATGGTTTTATAAAATTAAAAAAATTATAAATAAGATAAATTAAAATTATTAAATAAAATAACTATATAAAATAAAAGACTACTTCACGTCAATCTTTCAACTCGGACTTAATTGCCCATATATGAAATTTAAGTTGATTTTAATTGCGTCTATTGATTTTAATTACTTATATATGAAATTTAAATATTTTTATCTTTAAACTAATTTTAATTGAATTGCAGAAATTTTAAATTTAAATATTTTTTCAAATAAAAGATTAATGAAATATAAATTAAAATGATATGTTTGAACCCTAATATTCAAGAGAAAAACCTGGCAGCACTATAGGTTTGGGTATTTTCTCCGCCATGTAAAACCAATAGA
Organism: Pseudotsuga menziesii; assembly: GCA_001517045.1. Classification (NCBI taxonomy): domain Eukaryota; kingdom Viridiplantae; phylum Streptophyta; class Pinopsida; order Pinales; family Pinaceae; genus Pseudotsuga; species Pseudotsuga menziesii. The sequence continues at coordinate 189,827 of LPNX010413177.1, forward strand.
TGAAACTGCAATTGGTTTACCCTTGGTAAAGTACCGTTAGTTAATTTCATATTTGATGAGGTAAATTCTAACCTCAATGTGCATTCTATTTGCGCGACATATAATTATATATTCAGATGGAGGTTGTGTTTTGTAAGGCATGTGGTTATTGTTTATTGAACTGGTTGTTAATCGTGGGGATTTGGGTTCTGCAAGGGGGAAATCTTATTGATTTTTGGGGATAAATTGGTTTTTTTTTGGTATCATTTGGGGGTTTGCCGGATTGAAATCATAGTTCCCATCAATAAGTTGTCTCATTCTTCAAGTCATTTGATGTTTATGCAGGGTGAGCTTTGGCAAGAGAAAAACCTGGCTGCACTAGATGAAACTGCAATTGGTTTACCCCTGGTAAAGCTCAGCTAGTTAATTTTATATTTGATCCGGTAAATTCTAACCTCATTCTGCATTCTATTGCTGCGACATATAGATATATATTCTTTCTCTGTTAAGTTTTTCCAGTTGTGTTATAGAAGTCGCATAACGAGAAATTACGAGATGGAGGTTGTGTTTTGTAAGGCATGCGGTTATTGTTTATTGAACTGGTTGTTAATCGTGGGGATCTCAGCTTTGCAAGGGGAAAATCTCATTGATTTTTGGGGATAAATTGTTTTTTTGGCATCATTTTAGGGGGGTTTGTAGGGTGATTTTTGGGGATAAATTGGTTTTTTTTGGCATCATTTTGGGGGTTTGTAGGTTGATTTTTGGGAATAAATTGGTTTTTTTGAACATAATTTTGGGGGTTTGTAGGGTGATTTTTATGGGGATAAATTGTTTTTTGGGTATCATTTTGGGGGTTTGAAGGGTTTAACGATGGAGTTATTGGCAGACAAATTGTGGTGCAAGAGGTCGGATGGGAAGTAGTGGAGGTGTTCTGCCCCAGTCATGGAGGGAAATACCCTCTATGAAAGATATATTCTATAGGCCAAGAAAAGGGTTGTTAGTTCTTAAGCTATCAAGAAGCCTAGCAAACCTAGCCCTAACCCAGTTGCCTACAATGGCCTCAAGGTTGAGAACAAAGTAAGGGGCAAAGAGACGGATATATTTTTTCAATATATTCTAGTAGTGACATCTCCATGCTTTATAGCTTCATTGAATTGTTCTCAATAATTAATAATTCTGATTTTCAGTGGAGTTTTAAGCTTGAATTAGGTAAGTATTAAGATCTAGTTTGACTTATTTAGTTTTTAAATATATATATATGATCACTTGAGATCTATTCACCTAGATAAGAAATTATATCAATGTCCATGCAAATTCAATCTTTGGAGATGGCAAGTTTGTTTTACTATGGAATTGGTTTCCTCTGTAATTTTCCTTGTATTTGACAAGTGAATTTTGGACTATCAATTTCTTATATATATAAATGTTTAGTGAGATGAAGAGGGTTGAGTTGATAAAGATAGAGATGATAAATGGATACATTTTATTTGTTCATCTTATATGATTAGGAAAATGATCCAAGTGATAGTTGTTTTATTCCACTTGGAGGAGGACAGAGACTTTTCCCAAGCGTTGACATGGAAAAACTTGAAACTTCCATTTTTTTGCATTAGCATGTCACCCAATATAGGTAAAATTACAAAACTACATATGCTAATGTAGTAATTGTTTTTTCCTTTGTATGTGTGTACACCTTATGTTTGAATTTTAATGTTCTATGCTATTACTTATTCTTTTCTCATGAGAAAAGATTCAAGCAAATTTTTTCCACTGTAATGTTATTTTAATCCTTATGTAAGTTACAATTAATTTAGTTTAGAGGGAGGGGATGATTCTATTGTGAGTTTTCTAACATTTAAAATGAAAAAAAAAATGCCCAATTGGATCAACAAGAGCATCACTCCATGCTTCGAGCTTTCCATAAAACATAATTTATGCATGTTGAAAACCTGTAGAATATGCTTCTAGCCTTCCATAAAATATAATTTATGCATGTTGAAAAAATTGTGGAATATGACAAATATGACATTTATGGTTATAAAATAAGGTGAGAACATTTTTTCTGTTTTACTTCATTTTTCTTTCATTGAGTTTTATCATGTCAAGAAATGATTATATTTTTCTTTCTTTGACACAGGTATCAAAGTCCACGAGAGAAAGGAGGATTGAATTAGTTAAGAACTATTATCGTGGTTGAACTATAGAAATATTTGAATAAATAAGTATCAATTTACATAGTTATGTAGTAAGCTTTAGGAGTGGTCAATTAATGTTTGTAGGATAGAAAAAGGATGAACAGTGAAACAAGGTACACATATGAGCTTCCACAATAACAAACTTTTTCTATAGTCAATCTTACAATGGGAATAAGCAACTAGGTAATATTTTTTTGTTGAAGAAAGCATAAATATTAAAGATTTACTGTAGAAATCTAGTTTGGACTTGAATTTTCCATGTCTGAGTTGATAATATTTTATATGAAAAAACAATGATAAAAATCCCAATGCTTTTCAAAATGTTTCCTTCACATGCAAGAAAAACAATGTTCCTTGTCTAACTTCCAGTACCATGGTTTTCCCTAGTGGAGACCAAATCTTGGTGTATTCCAATTCAATATGAAGCTCTTATTTTAAACAATTCAAATACTTGTATAATCATAAATTAACAAATAATTTATTAAAATATTAATAATCACAAATCTGTGCATAGGTTAATTTTTTAATTGCCCTGCCCCTAACTAACCTTGTTAAACTTGTTGCACTTTGCATTATGAATAAATATCATTGATTTCTTTAACACTTGTCAAGAAATATTGTTACTGCTGTATATAAAACATCAAATGTTAGGGTAGCTTCAAGATTATCCATTTGCATAGAGTAAAATGCAACAAATTCGAAAAAAAAATTACTCTTTTAATACGACTTGGTATCTGGTTGCAGATGGGCGCAAAAGCAACAACACTTGCCCACTTGTTGACCTTCTAGGCACTTGAGATATCATGCTTACATGTTTTGTTGAACTTTCAAGAAACATAACTGTTGGGTTAGACTTGGATGAGGGGAGAGAAACTTGATGAGATCTTAACATCCATGAATAAGGTAATAATCAATTCAGTTTCATGACAAGAGTCCTCTGAAGAGAAGGATTGTTTTGTTGTGGTGCTTTTGTATTCTTGTATACACACACTCATAATTGTACTTAAGAATGTGATTACAAGTATTTAACATCTATATATGTATTCCTCGGGTTGCAGAAGGTGTGTCTACAACATGACCTTTCATTGGTTTAGCACAAAAATATCATGTGAAGATGTGTGTGTTGACTACAGTTGCTAGTATATTGACAATGAATTGACACTGAAGAAAGTTGTTTTTAGAGAGAATTAATTTTCAATAGGTTGGAAAATTGTCTTCCATCAAGATTTAGTTCCTTGTTTATTTTTTTAACTTTCATGTTTGGGTTCCAATTGGACCACTAATACATTTTTATGGAAATACTATCTGGTTTTTAGTGGAGAATTGTATGGATTGTTTGTATGTATAGTTTATGGAGATTTTAAGTCACTATTAAATGGGTAAAAGGTCTTTATAATTTACAGGTGCTACAGCTAGATCATTGGTGGTCAAGGATAAAAATCATGTTGGCATAATTTCTAGATATTTCATTTTCACATCTCAATAGAACTTTCAACATGGAAGTTGATTCTTTGTATAAAAAACAATGGATCTTCTGTATGGTTCTTTATCTTTTGAAGAAGTTGTTGAAGGATCTGTGATTTTTGAAGGCTCACTTTTGATGATAAGATAACTTAGGTAGTAGTTGGTTGTTTTTTTTACGTTGTTTGTGTTCAGTAATTTATCTTTTTGTTCATAAGATTTTGGCTAAGTGTGTTGGTAATTAATAGATATGTATTTCTGGGTTGATGCTCATGTTCTTGATAGATGGATATTGATTTTATGTATTTGGTTTGGGACATATTGATAGTTGGATATGGATTTTATGTATTTGGTATGGGATTAAGTCATTTTGTCAAACTGTATGGATGTCCCTGATAATACTACTTGTTGTAGTAATGTTGGATGTAAGATTTTCTTGTTATTTAATTCCTTGGAATAACAAGAAAAATGTTTTTTTTTTCATTGAAAAAAATAAGGTGCAAGAAAATATAAATTAAAATTACACACACACACACATATATATAATATGTGATTTTTTTTTGCACTACTTTTCATTTTATGGTGCTTTGCACCATATACAAGTTTCGGTATATTAAATAATAGTTGAATAATAATAATTTTGGTGTTTTGCACCAAAAAGTCTCAATCCATGTTGGATTGGTTTTGGTGGTTTGCACCATACACCATAGAATGTCACATATTCATTTAACACCAAAATCAATTTTTTTACAAACACTACTTTTACACCATAAATCTTAGCACCACATATGTATCCCCACATTATAACCACTTTTGCACCACTATTTGGAAATTGAGAATTTCTCAAACCCTTTACAAATAGTGGTGCTAATGTGAGGCTAAAATGCCTTTTTTCTTGTAGTGATGATAGAATTAAAATAAAAGAAAGAAAAAAAATGTGATGAAGTTAAAATAAGAGAACTAAAAAAAATAGTCAAATTAAGAGAAAGATTGGTATGGTTGGAGTGACAATTGTGGAGATGATATGCATTGTGTCATTTTTTCTAAACATAGAAAAGAGATTAGATAAATGGGTATATTATATTTCTCTCCAAGGCCCCATTTTGATCAAGTGGGAAATTGGTAGCTATCTTCTCGGTGACCGTTGTGATAGAGTGGAGTGTGATCCAGTGAAACACTTGATAAGCTAAGGAATCCTTAAGCAACAGTTTTAGATTTGGTGTTTAGCAGTTTTAGATTTGGTGTTTAGCGATGGAGTTATGGTGTAATATCATACCTTTATGCTCAATGCTATATTAGCTGGAGTCACAGGTCACTGGAAGTACAAATAATCTGCACAAATTGTTGTCTTTAATATTTTTATTTTTTAATGAATTATATTTCTCTTTAATATCTTTGTCATACCCTTTTAATGTCAAAATTTTAAATGGATTATATTTCTCTAATTGTACTCTTTTAATGTCCGTTTCTCGTCGGGATGGTTTGGTTTTGTTTTGTTTTTTAATGTTATTTCATTATTCTCTTCTCATCAGAGATCACCTATGAAGTAAGAATTCTCTTAAGTGTTTGGATAATAGATTACCATTTTTAAAAATAAATTTAATTCTTTCTGTAAGTGTTTGGATAATATAATAGATTACCATTTTTTAAAGTAGTTATAAAAGTGATTAATCTTTTAATAAACATAATAAATAATAAATGGTTTTTCTAAAATAAATTACAAAACAGAAAGATCGTTTCTAAAATATCCTCTCAATAAAAAACAAAAATAAATAAATATGTTATTTCAATCATGATCTCTCACCCAAAAAGACAAGTATTACCAACCATAAAACAAGTATTACCAACCATAATGTTTTATGATTGTGATAAATATTTAATAATTATGCTCAAATTAATTATTAAGATTTTTCTTAATATTATATATATATTAAAAAAATAAAAATTAAAAAAATAAAAATTAAATAATAAAAATAGGTAATTGAAGTATTAAAAACATACCAACTATCATTAAATTTATTTGACTTTTTAATAATGTAACTTTTAACTTTTATAAATTTTTGAGAAAAATTAATTTAAAAAATATAATAAACCTATAATCAATAACAAGTATAATTATAATTTTGTTTCAAAATTACTATCAAAATAATTAATTTTTTTAAATTAATATCATAATAATTAATCATATGTTATTTACTAACTCTATTCCATGATAGTCCCAAACAGTCGATGTATTTATCAAGTTTATTGTTCGTTTGGGATCAAATTTCTAAAAGGTCTCAATGAGATGTGAATTCATGAGTTTATGAAGACAATGAGAATATTTGAAGTCAAAGAGCTTTTTCTTAAGTATACATTTATTGTGTGAGTAAGATGTCATTGAAAAACTAAAATTATAATCAAATATTATGGTAAATGTAAGACACGAAATGATTAAAAAGAAATATTATAAAAATTAAAAAGATTATTGGACAAATATGTTCTCAAAATATAATTATATCTAATAAAAACATGTTTAAAAGTTATCTAATGCTTTGTGCGAGTGTGGCACTGCCTACTTGTTGATTTCTATAACATTTTCAAATAAATAATATGTGAAACTTATAATATGTTAATTGGAAATCCCTCACACACATATATATATATATATATACGAGGAAATCCTAATAGTTGTTCAATCTATCAACATGCAACCCAAAACCAAACTATAGAAACATAACAAGTGAATCGAATATGTGTGTGAGGGAGTGGGGGGGTGTGAATTTGAATTGTTACCCTTCTTTTAACCCCCCCACTCCACCCACCCACTTTATCACCTGAAACCACCCACCCACCCACACCCCCACTATATAACCTAAACCCTCCTCCCATGGTTTTATGAGGGAGCATGTTGGAGAGAGAGAGAGAAATGAACAAAATGGGGGGAGAGAGAGAGAGAGAGAGAAGTATAACCATGGGAGGAACAATGTTAATTCAATTATGTAGGTGTTTAGGCTTATATATATTGATGGCAGTCCTTTTAGAATATTTCCACCATGGTAGATGAGCAACATGTCTATGCGAGGACTAATAATTCTTAGGGTATCTTTACAGTGTACTTAATCAATAGAAACAGTAAATAATGAGAAATGCTAAGATGAAATATAAATAGTAGGAGACAAATATATTGAACCTACATATTATAAACACTTATATTTATTATGTGAGAGAGAGAGAGAGAGGTATACCTATGGGAGGAACAATGTTAATTCAATTACGCATGTGTTTAAGTTGATATTTATTGATGGTAGTCACATTGAGGTGCTTTATAAGATTTCCACTGTGGTAGATGAACAACATGGTTATGAGAGGACTAATAACTGGGTGTTCGCATGAAGATGGGTAACATCTTTTAGCAAGCGGAGGGCACACAAATGTTGCAAGGCGACCTCGATTAAGATTTCTACAAGCCCTTAATTGAGCTATAAAACCTTTGAGTGAGTGCTCAATTAAGATCTCAATCGAGTTATTTTAAAACTCTCAATCAAGCGTTTGTAAAACCCTTGATCCAAATTCATAGCTTGCTCAAGGGTTTTTATTAAACCTTGATCCATCATTAAAATCTTAATCAAGGCATTTAGAACAAGATTAGTCAAGCTCTTTTAAAAGCTAAATCGAGCTCTTGCAATAGTTATAACTATAGAAGAACAATAAACTATGGTTTATTTCACCATGCTCAACCAAGGACTAGTAGAGAGTGGTTATAGATATAATAACTAAATAATTGTTGTTTATGGATGTGATTGAAATCATGGGAAGTAGCTTGGGATGCAGAATCTGAAGCAGAATAGGAAGCAAAATTGGATGCACAATGGGAAGCAATAGAACTCGAAAAAGCAAAAATGGAAACAATGGTTTAAATGTGATTTATTGAACGAAGATACATAAATGGTAACAATATAAGTGATAAGAATAGCATTACTTCATCCTGTCCAACTTGCATGTATAATTTTGAATTGGGAGAGGACTCCAGTCATCTCCATTGTGGTCACATATACCACCCATTTACCAATTACTAATTATTTGGTTACAAATAAAAGCCAAATTGATAAGTATAGGTCTCAGATACGAAACGTAGTATGAGCCTCTTTTGTGATGAGAAGGGCTTATCACAGTAACTTTATTGCGATGTCATGCATGCTAAAGCAGGCTGACAAGAATCCAAGAGCAAAATTGGATGCATCAACACATATATATATATTTTTTCATGCCAAGACCAATCCCAATCTCTCTAAGTATGTTCAGCCAACTAACTTGCACACTCTTGTATTCGGTTTCAAGCATCAATTTACTTGTCTTGTAGTGGAAAAACCAGTGCTCAACTTCAGAGTAATCAACAAGTGGTAAAATATTGGTGTGTTGTATTGGTTGTGTGTGATTATATCCTGGTGATCTTATACTCATTATGATATAATCTGAGTTAGTAGATATAAGGTGCACAATTTTCATTGATTACGTTGTGTTTTATTGTTCATAAATGTAATCATGTCATCAATTCTTCCTTGCAGTCGACATTGATCATTGTGACAGCTCCATCTCAAAATAAAATGGCTAAAAAAAACAAAACAAAACTTGCTTACCTCATTTCGGAAGCTGCTTAATGACCAATGGAAACTATCAGATGTTACATTGATCTTGATTTTCAACCTATTTTGTGTTACAATATTTTTAGTTGACAACCTCACATCTTTACCAATTGTAACTTGTTTACTAAACAAGAAAAAACTGTTAATTTTTTTCCAATGTATCTTGTTCTTTATCTTTTCATTGCTTGCCATTCTAAATATTGTCTCACTATGTATTCTATTGCTAATATCTAAATTCAATTTTGATCTTATCTTGACATGTACAAAGTAAATAGAATTTGGCCTTCATATATATTATCAATGCTTTCATGGAATGCCTTTTCTAGTTGCAATGCCTTCATAACAATGTTATGAAACTTTTAAAAACTACAAATCTTAATTTTTGATTTTCAAACAAAGTATTCTCTTCAATCGAAAATCACACCTGTCACAACGATATGGTGGCATTGTCGAGGACATTGCCACCACGTGGCTCTTGTTTTGTGTTGTTCTTAGAATAAATTTGAAGAACACAATTCTATTAGATTTGAATTAAAGAAAAGTGGATTAGAATTAAATTAAAGGAAAATTGGGTTGATGAAAGTTTGTTATTATATATATAAAAAAATTATTACTGATTTTAGTGTGATTACTAATTTAAAAGTTTATTTGTAAGTCTTAATATTTTGTTTCTTGTTTTTTTAATGTTATCTATAATTACAAAATTGTTTTGATTAAATAGTTTTATTTATTAGTAAAATATTATTTATAAAATATTTAAGCAATTATTTCGGCGATTAATAGTGCTAATTATCAATGTTTGAGTGATAAATTTGCTAGGTTCTTTTATGTTCACTTTCTGAATATTAAATGAATTCTAATAATAATAAAATGAAAGACAATTGCAATGTTGTAGGGAGAATTGAATCTAGTTATGTAGATAGGCGTCTTATTTCAACACACACAATGGGAGGGTGGGATGATTCTTATTTATCCAATAAATGAGTGGTCATATTTAAGAGATGCTGGAATATTGATAGTTGTGTTAATAAATTGCTAGCTTTAGTTTAGGAAATTAAATGGTGTGTAACTTTTTTCGGTTACAATGTGTATTTATTGAAATGATTTCTATTAATTATTCAATTTATCTCCTTATCTCTCCATTGTAATGTTTACCTGTTCCACATCCCTCCATTACATTTAATACACCCCATTTCTCTATCTTTCTAGCAAGTTATATTAATTACAAGGAAAACTTTAAGGGTGAAATTTAGCCCATGGGCTATTTTCATACGATAATATCTTTTTAATCTTAAAATAGTCAAAATTATCCAAAAACTACTTAAAGTACTTAGAAATTTGAATATTAAAAAAATGTCAAATATTTTATGGTTGCAAATGTAAGAATTAGTAAAATTCGCCAACGTTTTAACACTTTGAGAAAATTATGGATGCTTAAAATTTCCCCTAATTAATTAATTAATATGACTTATATACGTCCATTGACGTATATCAACCACTTTTAAATGTGTGGAAATGGTTGATATATGTTGATTGGTGTATATAAGTCATATTAATTAATTAATATTGCTTGTTAGTTGATAGTTGAGGTTTGTGAAACGATTATTGAGTTCTTATTATTATAATAATTAGAAAGCAATATTGACTAATAATAATTAACAATAATAACCAATGGCCAACCAATAGTCAACCATGGACAACCATTGGTCAACATTGGTCAACATTGGTCGATCGTTGTTGGTGACCATTGGTTAACCAATGCCAGTGATTGGTCAACTAATGGTCAATAATGGTTAACCAATGGTAAATCAATGGTAAACCAAAGTAAACCATAGTCAACAAATGGTCAACCAAACCAACCATTATCAACCATTAGTTAGCCAAGCATTTGTCAACCATTGGTCATCCAATGTCAACAAATGATCAACCACTAGATGACCATTGGTTAACCATGGTTGACCATTGGTTAGCTATGGTTGACATTGGTTTATCATTATTTGACCATGGTTGACTATGGTTGACATCGGTTTACCAATGGTTAACTATTGGTTAAGCATTGGTTATGGTTTACCATTAGTTGACTATTCATTGACTATTAGTTGACCATGGTTGACTAAGATTGACTATTGGTTAACTATGGTAGACTATTTGTTGACCATTAGTTGACTATTAGTTGACCATTTGTTGTCTATAGTTTACTATGGTTGATTATTAGTTGACTATGATTGACTATCAACTGACCATGGTTGAGTATAGTTGAGTTTGGTTGACATTAGTTGATTATGGTTGACAATTGGTTAACCATGGTTAACTACTAGTTGACCATTGTTGACTATGGTTAACTATTGGTATACCATGGTTGAATACGACTTACAATGGTTGAGTTTAGTTGACAATGGTTGACCATTTTTGACTCTGGCTTCCTTGTGTAGACTTCAGTTTACCATGGTTGACGATGGTTGACTTTGTTCGACTTTGGTTGACCTTGGTTAACTATGGAAAGCCATGGTTGAATATGTTTAATTATGTTTTTCCATAATTAACTGTTGGTTGACCTTGTTTGACTTTTGCCTATGGTTGAATTTAGTTGACTGTGCTTGAAATTGGTTGAATTTGGTTGAATTTAGTTGTCTTTGGTTAACTATGTTTGAATTTGTTTGACTATGGTAGAATTTGGTGGACTAATTAAATATGGTTGATTATAGTTGACTTTGTTTAGCCATTATTAACTATCAGTTAACATTGTTTGACTTTAACTTTTGTTCAATTTAGTTGGTCATGGTTGACTTTGGTTAGATATGGTTGATTTTGGTGGACAATGGATAAATGTTTTTTGAATAAGGTTAATTTTAGTTGACTATGGTAGACCATTGTTAGCTATGGTTGATTTTATTATTTTATTATGGTTAACTTTGGTTGACTAATTCACTATGGTTGACCATTGTTAACTATGGTTGGATTTGGTTTACTAATTCACTATGGTTGAGTATGGTTGACCATGGTTGATTATAGTTAAATATGGTTGACCATCGTCGACCATGGTTAAATTTAGTTGAACTTGGTTAACAATGGATGACTATAGTTGATTTAGTTTAGCCATAATTGACTATTGGTTTAGCATGGTTCACCATGGTGGAATATGGTTGAATATGGATTACCATGGTTGACTTTGGTTGACCATTGTTGGCCATGGTTTATTATGGCTGAATTTGTTTGACTGTGGCTGACATTGGTTGAGTAATTCTTTATGGTTGACTATGGTTTACCTTGCTTTCTCATGGTTGACTATGGCTTAATTTGTTTGACTATGTCTGACATTGGTTAAATAATTGTTTATGCTTGACTCTGGTTGATCAGGGTTGACTATGGTCAGTTGTTGGTCAATTTCGTTGATTTTGATTGAACATGGATGACTGTGGTTGACCATGGTCGACCAAGGTTAACTTTAGTTAACTATGGTTGAATTAGTTTGGCCATAGTTGACTCTTTGTCGACCATGGTGGAATATGGTTGACTATAGTTGGCCATGGTTGAATATGGTTGACCATGCCTAACTTTGGTTTACCATGGTTGACTTTGGTTGACCATATTGTAGCATGGTTGACATTGTTTGGCAATGGTTAATTATGGTTGACCATGGATAAACTTAGGTGGCCATAGTTGACTTTGATTGACCATGATTGACTATGGTTGATCATGGTTGAAATTGCTTGGCCATGGTTGACTTTAGTTGAATTTGGTTACTTGTGGTTGACTATGGTTAACTTTGGTTGACTTTGGTTAACCACGGTTGATTATGTCTGAATTTGTTTGAATATGGTTATCTTTGATTAGGTAATTGTTTAAGTTTGACATTGGTTTATAAAGGTTGACTATTGTCAACTATGGGTGATTTTGGTTGACTTAGTTTGGGCATAATTTACTATTGGTTTACGATGGTCGAATAAGATTCACTATAGTTAACCATGGTTTCCCTTGCTTGACTTTGGTTGACCATGGTTAACTGTAGTTGAGTAATTGTTTATGGTTGATTATGCTTGACTTAGTTTAGCTATAATTGACTATTGGTTGACCATGGTGAAATATGGTTGACTATGGTTGAGCATGCTTGACTATGGATGAATGTGGTTAACCATGGTTGACTTTGGTTAACTTAGCTTCGTCATAAGTGACTACGTGTTAACCATCATCGAATATGGTTGACTATGGTTGACCATAGTTAACCAAACTTGAATTTGATTGACCATGGTTAGATTTGATTAGCCATGACTGATTTTGGTTGATTATGGTTGATTAAATGTTTATGGTTGACCATGGTTCACTTCAGTTGACTTAGTTTTGCCATAATTAACTACTAGTTAACCATGGTGGAATATGGTTGACTGTTATTGACCATGGTTGACTATAGTCGACCATGGTTCAATATGGATGACCATGGTTAACCATGCTTGAATTTGGTTTATCCATAAGTGACTACGTGTTGACCATCATTGAACATGGTTGACTATGGTTGACCATGGTTGATTATGGTTGACCATAGTTAACCAAACTTGAATTTGATTGACCCTAGTTAGATTTGATTAGCTGTGAGTGACTTTGGTTGATTATGGTTGAGTAAATGTTTATGGTTGAACATGGTTCACTTCAGTTGACTTAGTTTTTCCATAATTAACTACTAGTTAACCATGGTGGAATATGGTTGACTATTGTTGACCATGGTTGGCTATAGTCGACCATGGTTGAATATGGATGACCATGGTTGAATTTGGTTGACCATGGTTGAATATGGTTGACCATTGTTGGATTTGGTTGACTTTGGTGAACTTTTGCTTAACTTTGGTTGACCATGGTTGATTTTAGTTTAGCATGGTTAACTTTGGTTTACTATGGTTAATTATGGTTGACCATGGCTAAATTTGGGTGACCATGGTTGACTTTGGTTGACCAATTTTTATGTAAGTTGAGCATGGTTGAACATTATTGAATATTGTTGACCATGGTTAATCATGAATGACTTTGGTTGTCATAGTTAAGTTTAGTTGAGCATTGTTGAATTCAGTTGGCTATGGTTAACCATTGTTGAATTTTTTACTTTTGTTGACAATGGTTGAATTTGGTTAACCATGATTGAATTTAGTTCATTATGATTGTCTATGGATGTCTATGGTTGACTTTGGTTAACGATGGTTGACTATGGTTGTGTTTGTCTTACTATGGCTAAATTTTCTTGGGAAACTGTTTATGTTTGACTATGGTCAAATATGGGAGACTTTGGTTGAATTTCAATTACGTTGGTTGATATTGTTAACCATGGTCAATTATGGTTAACTTTGGTTGACCATGGCTTATTTATTTTGGCCATGATTAACTACTGGTTGACCATGGTAAGATATGGTTGGATATGGTTGAACATGGTTGAATATAATCGACCATGCTCGACCATGGTTGACTATGCTTGAATTTCATTGAGCATGGTTGAATTTGGTTAAGTATGGTTGACTTTGCTTGACTTTTGTTGGATTTGGTTTACCGTGGTGAAGTTTAGATGACTTTGGTTGACCATGGTTGACAATGGTTAACCATGGTTGAATTTGGTTAACTATGGTTAATTATGATTGAATTTGGATGACCATGGTTGACTATAGTTTAGTATGGTTGAATTTGTTTGACTATGGCTAGCTTTGATTGTATAATTGTTTATTTCTAATGATGGTTCTTCAGGGTTGAATATGGTTAACTATGGGTGACTTTGGTTGACCATGGTTGACTATAGTTTTCCATGATCGACCATGGTAGACTTTAGTTAATTATGGTTGACTTAGTTTGGCCATAACTAACTATTGTTTGACCATGGTCGAATATGGTTGACCATGGTTGATTATGATTGACCATTGTTGAATATGGTTGACAATGCTTCACCATGATTTACTTTGGTTGACGATGGTTGACTTCAATTGAATTTGGTTTACCACAGTTGAATTTGGTGGTGTTATACCTGATTCTTGTTAACATAATGTTGTGGGACAAAAATCTCAGTGTTTGCCTTGAAATCCTAAAAAGTTGAAGTTGGAAATGAGAAAGGATGAACAACTTCGTAGTTTTGGCCACTAACGCTTTTTACCTATGGACAAACTACGGTACCCATATCAGCAATGCCTTTTTTCTCTCTGCAAAAAGTGGTGCCACCGCCTACTTCCCATGAACAAGGTGTGGTACCCACTTGGTAACACCTTTTCCCCTTAAACAAGGCGCACTGCTCGAGTTATGAAGGAAAAAAAGGAAAGCTCAAGAGACTTCTCAAATATTTTCTTCATGGAAGCCTCATCCCTATGGTTTAGGACACCTAGAGATCGATATTCATCATCCTAGGATTACCCCTCCACCTGTCCCATCGAATCCTCAACCTATCCTTTACTCTCATTCCTTTATATACTAGCTTACCTCTCCTGGGTAAGGGGAGGATGAATGTGTTATTGCATCCAAATGATGACCAAATTCAGTTAGACTCTTAGGTGATTAGTGGGAAATCTTGAAGCTTTGAGGCATGGTTCATTTGAGAAAGAGTTCTTAACACCAAGGCATTGGTTGTAAACTCTCCCTCTTTGTACTTTTAATACAAATATAGTTTCTTTCCCACATGCATTTATATGTCTGAGTATCATGATGTTTTTGTTGTTTAATTCCTTGGTCTTTTACATATGATTTTAAGCTATCTTGTTACCCTTGTCGTGGTTTGTGCTTTGTCTTGTCCCTTGTAGGTTATCCGCAAAGATCAATCACTTCAAGGATAAAACCCTTACAACATGTGGAAGGTCAAAAGAGCAGCTAATTCAAGAGTTTTATCTAATCCTAGGAGAAGTTTCTATATTTTGTTGTTGTTTTGTTCTAGTACTGAGTGTTTCATGCTAGAAAAACAATCTCTATCAGCACTGGATGAGAATATCCTGTAACAAAAGTGGCGACTCTGCTGGGGAGCTAGATTAGATTCTTGGTTTTGTTTCAAACTTGTCTTCAATTTTCAATTTCATTTCATAGATCAGATCATCCTGTAACATTCTGTACTAAGTTGTCAAAGCGCGGTACCAGGTAAGTACTTTATACTCCATTTTGAAATTTGATTTTTGGATGCATTTTTCAGTTCCCAAAGCATAGTCTCTGTATTAGAGTGAATTTTGATTTCCAGATTTGTTTCTTAGTCTTTTTGGAGTGTTTTTTGGCTTACTTTTAGAGGAAAATGATTTTTTTTAAAATTTCCATGAATCATATATTCTGCAATTGTTGGCTCGCCAAATTGACACTTTTTGCACCTCTTTACATCCTCCATGTACACCTTTGATCCCTTCATTTTATCCTTTTATCCCATAAATCCTTCTATATTTTCACATATTTACCCAAATATTCAGCAAGTACACCAAGGTATGTTAATTCATCAAAATCCTTTAATTTCCTTTGATTTAATGCTTAAATACCATTTCTTGAAGGATTTGTGACTAATTCTATTTCTGCAGCATACTTTGATTTTTGCAGCACACGTCGGCATTCAGCAGCAGTTAGATATTATGAAGATTCTCCATACGTGGCCAGTTCATTCAAACAAATCCGAGTCTATCCATCCTAATTTTCACTGATGACTCATGTATAATCAATGCAATCTTCATCTCTAGGCACTACGTGCCATAGAGATGAAGATTTTCTATTAGATGGAAAACCAAAGAATATCTCGAGCATGATGGAATTAGCTATTTTTGCATTAAATGTAAACAGTTGTATCATTAATAGAAGATAGAGTCCGTTACTCTAAAATAGGGATTGGTTACCCTAGCCCTCGACCTATAAAAAGCCATGGATCGAAAATGTAAAGTAGTGTGTGTGTAGACAGAGATATGTAGACAGACAAAGACAGAGATACGTAGATGGAGAATGGATAATGAATAAGAGCAATTACGCTCCTTAGATGTTGGTTTTTCTGAATTGAACAGAGGTCAAATTTACAATGTTATTCCTGTTATCTTAAGTAATGATGTATATGTCTCTTTAGATTGTAATCAATTTGTTTTCTATTGTCATTATTTTCTTCATTATAAGAATCATGGTTGTAGCTTAGAAGTTAGTCTTCAAGTCGTTTAAGGACTTGTGGCTTTCTTGGCAAGGATCCACCAAGAAGACCATAAGCCCTTCTTTTGTAAATCTAGTTCTTGTATATAATAGATATGTTAATTGTTATTTTCTGTTTTTACTAAAAGAGAGAATTGTAGTTAGTAAGATTGTTAAGTGGCTGTAAAAAATAGATTTACATATGTTTGAAATCAGTTAGTTTATTGTGTGATAATTATGGAATAATATTTACAGCATTTGTTAGTTTAGAACTGAGCTCGGATATTAGGATAGATTGATTTAAAAGCATTGCTTTAAATACTTAGTATTGTAGATTTGATTTGTTTTGTTGTAGATTTAAATTCCATTTTAAAACCATACATTGTTTTTGTGAAACTGGTTCCCAATAAAATGAACTTAATTGTATTTTCTTCTAAATTATAAAATATGTAGATTGCATTCATCTTTATTATGGTTTAAGCTTCAAGTTAATTACATATATTTATTCTGCAAATTACATTTACTTTGTTGTAGTATCAAAATGCAAGTTAATTTAAGAATATTTTCAGTCACAAAAGTAGCCCATTTTAAAGATTAAGGTGAATAAGTAAGCTCTATAATAGTATTAAACTATTAGAAAGAAATTCATTAATTTAATATGAGCTTTAAAGTATTAAAAGATATATCAATTTCATAAGTCTACTTTCTGTCACTTACTCTGTTTTCTGTGTTAATATGTAATTTCTATTCATTTAGTCCTAGTTCACTTTCTGTTACGTACTTTGCTTTTTGTGTTGATATGTAGTTTTCTACTTATTTAAGTTTCTGAAATATGTTAGATAGTTCTTATTGGTTTATGCTTTAGTGTTAGAATTGTTTTGAATATAGTTTGAAAAGTATTTTCATTTCTGCAATTAGGATAGGACATAAATTCAAATGTTTTATAGGTCTTAGATGTGAGAGTATTTAGTTAGTATTAGGATTTTACATTTGAATAAGTTTGAGGGTTGATAAATTAGAAATATTAATATTAAGCATTTTGAATGATCCCTAGATTAAAGTAAGTCATCTTAGAGTAGATTAGATTAGGATAGACCCTAATCCTGCATATACAATGTTTGCATCTCACAAGCTACCTTCCCGGGTTGACAAATTAAGTGTTGTATTAGATAGTGCATATTTAGCCCAACATTTTGGTGCCGCTACTGGGGAGGTGCTAAAGGGATTACTCAGGGAGATTACTATGCATGTACTGTCGAGGTAGTCGAGTATTCAGAAAATGGTATGATCCCAATCCTCCATGTCGCGCTCTATTGTTGGACCCCACAGTATATAGTGATTTGTGATGGTTTGATAATCCTGTGAGGATATTTACTCTTTATCCACTCCTTTCACATGTTTTCTTGTTACTTTATATTGAGTAGCACTTGTTTATTTTATAGTTAAAAATATTAGAAAGAAAGTAGATTAGTTAGATAGCTATGGCTATGCCTTCTAGTACGAGCAACAAAGAGGTCCCTTCTCAAGGGGAATCTTTTGTTTTTACTTCATTTGGAAAAGTTGGTCCTCCTCTCATGGCCACTTTGAGTTTTCCCGGATTGACTATAGGATTACCTATATGGTTATTCTCTAGCCCGGTCAATCCCACCTTGTATCTTGGATGTTAATTCTTCTTCACGAGAACACCAACCTCTTGTGAATCCTCTATCTTCTTCACCAGATGTGTCTTCTCCCCTTTCTCCCTCTTCGCCTGTTGAAAGTTGTAGTACTAGTAATCAAGTGAATAAGAAGAAGAATAAAAGTAAGATTAATAAGAGTAAAGGAAGACCCCTAGCCGATTCCCAACAACCTACTCTTTCTAGTGAGAGTGTTGGAATACCTACCAAAACTACCCATAATCCAAAATTCCCTTGCACGCTTTGTAAGGGTGATCACCTTCTAAAGGATTGTGATCTTGGTCTTTCCCAAGTTTTGGAAGTGTGGTCTAGTGGCTCCCAACACCCTGTTTCATCATCCTTTTGTCATCATATTGATGATACCCCATCAACCAGTGACTCTGTGGTTAAGAGTTGAAAAGGAAAAATAAAAAAACCTTGCTTGTTGTGTAAGGACATGCACCTTACTTACCTTTGTCCTCATATGAATGAATCCTCAAAGTTGTTGGAAGATATTATTGTTCCTTGTCAACGGCTTCCAACAGGTTATCATTAGTTGTCTCTTGACCCCCTAGTGGTTGACCAAGTTGTCAATTCGTTTCCATCCATTGTTGATCCCACTCTTCCTTTGAAGAGTGAAGTTAAACTGGTCGAGTTGATGTCTTCTCCACCCGATCCCACTGCTCCACCCGTGAGTGCTAAGACTGAAGTAGTCACTTTGATACATTCTTCGTCTTTTTCCTCTCTTCTAATTGAGAGTGAAAGGAAAAAATCTGAAGTTTTTGTAGTGAGTTCTGATTGTTTTACGCAAGGGGAAATTATGTCTGTTTCAACAGAACCCTCTCCAAGTACCGAGGTTATTTTATTTGATTGGAGTAATATAACAGAATCTCATATTCCTTTGAGTTTTCCTTTCCATATATCTATGCAAGTTACTGCTAGGAGCATGCTTCACAATATTGTTGATGAAGGTGCCTATGTTAGTATTATGTCTTCAACAGCTTGGAAATATATAGGTTCTCCTCATCTTGTACCATCTTCCGACTAGATACTGGCTTTTAATAGAAGACCTGCTGCACCTTTAGGGATCCTTCCTCATTTTCCTATTACCTTAGAAGGGAAAGTTTTCATTAAAGGTCCTTTAGATTTTAATCTTCTCATTGGACACGATTATGTTTACGCCATGAAAGTTGTAGTGTCCACACTCTTTCGAGTGATGCATTTTCCCCATGATGGGAATATTGTGACCACTGATCAACTTTCCTTTGTTAAACCCAATCATTGTATGAATCCTTGTCATCAGAATTCCATGAATGTCCTGCATTTTCCTATGCTTCATACCCCTTCCTCAACCATGTCTCTTGACTCTGACCATCATGCAGGAGTTCAGTTGTTTGAAAACCGATAGAATATTCCCATTATGGAGAAGCTTGGGAGGCATGTCTCTAGTGTTTGGACATCATACTGGAGTTAATTTTCTATCATTTTATGTATTGGGGGAAACCTACCAACCTCTGGGCATCATGTTGGCTAAGAACTGTAGACGAGCATAGTTTGGATTCTGTTTCAAGCTCGTTAAAAAATGAAACAGGTTTGCGAGCAGAGTTCACATTATGTGTCAAGCTCATTAAAAAATGAGTCAAGATTTCCA
Organism: Pseudotsuga menziesii; assembly: GCA_001517045.1. NCBI lineage: Eukaryota > Viridiplantae > Streptophyta > Pinopsida > Pinales > Pinaceae > Pseudotsuga > Pseudotsuga menziesii. The sequence goes on from LPNX010413177.1 coordinate 209,487, forward strand.
GAGCATAGTTCCCTTTCTATTTCAAGCTCATTTGAAAAATGAAATAGGATTTCTCAAGCAAATTTTACCTTTAGGTTTCAAGCTTGCATAAAAATGAAACCATCCTTCAAGCATAGTTGTTTTATGTTTCAAGCTTGTGTAAAAGTGAAATAGGTCATCCCTTTAAGGCGAGTTTTCCATCCTTTTTAGGACTTGAATCTTCATTTCATCTGTCGTTGAATCTTCTTTCTTCATTGGTATCTGGTGAACCTTTTCTTAGTAGTAACCCATAATTTTAAATTTTGGTGAATAAAAAGAGTAGATAGATGAAATGAAGCTTGGGGGGCATGTATTCAACCTATTTTATGTTGAATTTGCGCCACTAGACAGTTTTACTAGGGGAAAGTATCAACACATCTTTCAGGCATCATGTTGGGAAAATACTACTGAAAATACTCATGATGAGAATTTCTCATTGGTTTTGAGCTCGCTAAACCATGAATGATCATCTTGAGCACAGTTCATTCTTTGTTGCAAGATCATTAAAAAATGAAGCAGGTACCCTAAGCATTCTTCCAACTCATCTTCGAGCTCGTTAAAATAGTAATATGGTGTTGATCTTACTTTTTACATTTTGTGTGCTTTGGTTAAAACATGAAAAATGGTTTGATATTACTTTATCACTTTTTCGTGCTCTAGATTCAAACATGAAAAATATTTTGAGCACAATTTCAAAACTTTATTCGTGCTCGTTAAACCCTAGAACTAAGTTTTCGATTCAAATTTAGAACTTTTTCAGACTCGTTAAGCCTGTTTATGAAAAAGAGAGTCCTCTTTAAGCTATTTTCTGACTCTTAAATTGTGAGAAGATTGCCCAGTGAACTTGTCAAAGGACCTAAAGAGTCGTATTTCTGACGGTATTTTACCCCTTTTTCGATTCGGATTGACTAGTTACGAAAAAGGTATACTCTAGTCATTGACTAGATGAGTTCTCCCCAGTATTATTTTATACTTTTTTGGGCCTCAGAGACTAACTTCTACGAAAATGACTTTTTGGAGTCTTCTTCATTTTCGTTCAGAATCTCTAAATGTGAATGACACCGAGTTTACTTTCAATGGACTCGTTAAAATAAATGCTGAGAAACCCTCCTTTCTCATGTTCGAAAAACATATGAGAATGGACTTATCTTAGGATAAGATGGAATGAGTGTTTTTTACTCTCTTTGAACTCGTTAAAAAAAAGAGAGGCACTCATCAATCGTGATGAGGGAATTAAGGAAATAGAACTGTATTTCATTTTTGATAATGGCAGTTTAGCTACAATTGAACATGGCACCTGTCTGCATTTCATTCAAACACTTGGGTATTCATCTTGTTTCCGAGTTGATCCACTTTCATGAGTCATATAACTGCTTTGAGTCTTTCAAAGAATGCATTGTTTAGCGTCGCATTATGTCCTAGTATATTCCTTGTTAAGTCAATGCTACCAAGTCTTCGGTCATTAGAGGAAATTTCAACTCAAAATGGGCCTCTTGAGGAAAATAATAAAATAATAAAATAATATTTATTAATTTTGGAGGAAGAAAAGAAAAAACTATTTTTTTTGTTCGTATTTTTCGACATATCTACCTATGTTTTAACTTAAATTTCGAGCGGGAGAGCTCCCTGGATGCAGAATTAAATTCCACACCCAACGATTACCCACTCTGCATACTTTTGATAGATCCCGCTACCCCAAAAACAAGAAATACCTGAAAATGTGATGATGATGTCATCATCACATTTTCAGGTATTTCTTGTTTTTGGGGTAGCGGGGCCTGTCAAAAGTATGCAGAGTGGGTACTCATTGGATGTGGAATTTAATTCCATATCCGAATATCTCTCCCGCTCGAAATTTGAGTAAAAAAATAGGGAGATATGTCGAAAATACGAACAAAAAAAGTAGTTTTTTTTATGATACTTATCCCCAAATTTATATTAAAAAATTGTTTAAGACCTATACACTATTTCAAATTTAAAGAAATTTCATTGGCTAACACATGATGAAATGGAATTTGAATTAGTTTTGAAAGGTACATTTTGGGTTGAAATTTCCTGTAATGCATGTGACCCCAATGTTCAAAGGAAAGTTGTGTTGAGAGTTACCCTCTATAGTCAAAACTACTTTCATGTCAGTTACTTTTGAGTCAGTCCTATGGTTACTTCATACTCAAATTCCAGAACTTTGTTCAAAGTTTCATGTCGTTGATGAGGGATTCATCATGGCCCTCCTTCAACGAGGATATTCCTATCAACTTCCACACACCTTCCAAGAATTAGTCTTAGAAATAAGCCAATACCTTGAGATATGTATACATCAATGACAGGTTTCCTTTCTTTCGACAATAGGTTTACAACATTGACCTTTGATCGAAATATTCATCCGAATGTTAGACGTTAGTCCATATATTCACATTCGGAAGATTGTACTAAGGTACCTTGGGAATCATCGACATTAATGGTGATTTCCCTCGCACTTGTTGATGGTTCTCATCATTAACAGGTAATCAATTGGTTTCTACCATGTTCAACTTCAAGACCTGTATTCGCATGGATAGAATCGTACTTTGTTGAAGACGAGCCGAAGCCCCTGGATATCCAGTAAAGTGATCATTGCTTTCCCCAGTTTGTGATGGATTATTTGTATGAGTCATAACATAGATCCACATTTGTATGGATGTGGCTGTGCTATCGTAGTTTACCCCATTTTAGATTCATATTGATTAGTTACGAAAAATGTATACTCTAGTCATTGACTAGAAGAGTTCTCCCCAGTATTATTTTATACTTTTTCGGGCCTCAAAGACTAAGTTTTACGAAAAGTAATTTTTGGAGTCTTCATTTTTGTTCAGACTCCCTAAATGTGAACAAACCCGAGTTTAATTTCAATGGACTCGTTAAACTAAACACTGAGAGACCCTCCTTTCAGAACAAACCCCTCATTTCTCAGTTTTGAAAAACATATGAGAATGGACTTATATTATGATAAGATGCAACAAGTGTTTGTTCCCTCTTTAAACTCATTCAAACGAAAAGAGGCACTCATCAATAATGATGGGGGAATTAAGGAAAGGGAACTATATTTCATTTGTAATAATAGAAGTTTAGTCACCTTTGAACATGGCACTTGTCTGCATTTCATTCAAATAGATGGGTATTTAGCTTGTCTCTGAGTTGATCCACTTTCATGAGTCATATCACTCCTTTGAGTCTTTCAAAGAATGCATCGTTCAACATCGCATTATGTCCTGGTATCTGCCTTGTCAAGTCAATGCTTCCAAGTCTTCGGTCGTGTGGCCCCAATGTTCAAAGGAAAGTTGTGTTGAGAGTTACCCTCTATATTCAAAACTACTTTCATGTCAGTTACCTTTTAGTTAGTACAATGGTTACTTCATACTCAAATTCCATAACTTTGTTCATATTTTCGTGTCATTGATGAGGGATTCATCGTGGCCCTCCTTTGACGAGGTGATTCATGTCGAATTCAACACATATTTCGGTAATTAGTCTTAGAAACAAGTCAGTACCTTGAGATTTGTACACATCAATGAAAGATTTATTTGGTTTCGACAATAGGTTTACATCATTGACCTTTGATTGAAATATTTAGCTGAATGTTTGAATTTATTCCATCTATTAACATTTGGAAGATTGTACTGGGGTACCTTGGGAATCATCGACATTAATGGTGATCTCCCTCGCACTTGTTAATGGTTGTCATCATTGATCGGTAATAAAGTGGTTTATACCATGTTAGAATTCAAGACCTATATTCACATGGATAGAATCGTACTTTGTTGAAGATGAGACAAAGACCCTAGATATCTAGTAAAGCGATCATTTCTTTCCGCAAGATGCGATGGAGTATTTGTATGAGTCATAGAATAGATCCACATTTGTATGGTTGTGGATGTGCTGTCGTATTTTACCACTTTTTCAATTGGGTTTGACTAGTTATGAAAATGTTATACTCTAGTCATTGACTAGAAGAGTTGTCCCCCGTATCATTTTATACTTTTTCAGGCCTCCCAGACTAACTTTTATGAAAATGACCTTTTGGAGTCTTCTTCAGTTTTGTTCAGACTCTCTAAATGTGAACCACACCGAGTTTACTTTCAATGGACTCGTTAAACTAAACACTGAGAGACCCTCCTTTGGGAACGAACCCCTCCTTTCTCAGGTTTGGAAAACATATGAGAATGGAATTATCTTAGGATAAGTTGCAATGAGTGTTTGTTACCCTCTTTCAACTCATGAAAATGAAAAGATGCACTCATCAATCACGATGGGGGAATTAAGGAAAGGGAATTGTATTACATTTGTAATAATGGAAGTTTAGTCACATTTGAACATGTCACATGTCTTCATTTCATTCAAACAGTTGGGTATTCAGCTTGTCTTCAAGTCGATACACTTTCATGAGTCATATCACTCCTTTGATTCTTTCAAAGAATGCATCATTCAACGCCGCATTATGTCTTGGTATATTCCTCGTCAAGTCAATGCTTCCAAGTCTTCGGTCGTGTCAACCTGATGTTTAAAGGAAAGTTGTGTTGAGAGTTACCCTCTGCAGTCAAAACTATTTTCATGTCAGTTACCTTTGATTCACTCCTATGGTTACTTCATACTCAAATTCAAGAACTTTATTCAAAGTTTCATGTCGTTGATGAGGGATTCATCATGGACCTCCTTCGACGAGGCTATTCATGTCCAGTTCAACACATCTTCCGAGGATTAGTCATAGAAACAAGTCTGTACCTTGAGATCTGTATACATCAAGGACATATTTCCTTGCTTTAGACAATAGGTTTACATCATTTACCTTTGATCGAAAGATTCAGTCAAATGTTCGACGTCGGTCTATCTATTCACATTCAGAATATTATACTCGGGTACCTTGGGAATCATCGACATTAATGGTGATCTCCCTTGCACTTATTAACAGTTCTCATCATTGACTGGTACTCAAGTGGTTTCTACCATGTTCGACTTCAAGACCTGTATTTGCATGGATAGAATCGTACTTTGTTGAAGATGAGACGAAGACCATGGATATCTAGTAAAGCTATAATTTATTTCCCCAGGTTGCGATGGAGTATTTGTATGAGTCATAACTTAGATCCACATTTGTATGGTTGTGGTTGTGCTTAGATTTGCATCTGTATGACATAGATCTAAATTGTATATATGGTAGCTATGTCCAAATTTGAGTCTCTCTTACATGGATCTACATTGTATTCTATTAGCCATGATTGTTTATGTCTTGCATGGATTTGCGTTGTATTGGTCGGTAGCCATGGTGTGATTCATATGGATATATATCAAAGTGTAAATGTACTGCAGGATGACTTTGGTTGTTGAATATTTCTGATCTTTGGACTATTTCCTCGAAGTGATACATTGTTCCTACAAATCCTTTGCATATCCTTTCCCTCTAGCCTCATGCTTTGGGGGGAATTCTATTATACCCGATTCTCATCAACATCATGTTGTGGGACAAAAATCTTAGTATTTTCCTTGAAATCCTCAAAAGTTGAAGTTAGAAATGAGCAAGGATGAACAACTTCATAGTTTTTTCCACCACCGCTCTTTACCTATGGACAAACTGTGGTACCCATATCATCAATGCCTTTTTTCTCTTTGCAAAAAGCGGTGCCACCGCTTGTCACGTCCCCTCCCCTCCGAGAGGATGCAACCTACATGATGGTGCTATCATTTAAGCAGGGATCTAAACCCCATGAACATAATAAGAAATGCATTGGAAATAAAAACATACACATATGCATAATGCAATGTAATCTACAACGGAAGTAAATACATTTCAACACAACATTCATCATGTTCATAATTCATTAACAAATGCAGTTGCATAGATTACACAAGAGATACTTATCTTTAAAAGAAGATTGTCCCGCAACCAGATATGTTGCTGCAACATTCCACCCAACCATAGGCTAGTGTTCTCATCAATATCTCAGCAGCACTACCACCCCTGAGATGGGAATGATTCCCACAAGGAATAAGGGAACTAAAGTATGCTCACACATAGCCAAAGACGTATCAAAAGTCATCCAAGACAAAACTACATTTGGGTTTATTAGGATGCTAAGGAGGTGGAAGGTTGAATTTCTAAGCTACCGATCTTAGCCACAGAGCTATGGACACCTACAGAAGATCTGGCTTGGATTTCCCCACACCTACACACCCAATACAAGGAAGCATCCCCTTCTCTGCTACACAGTCCCTCAGGCTATGCCTTCCCCTTTCAGTTCTCTTCAAGATGTGTAAGAAAGAATAACCAACCCCTCTGGAGAGTCTCTGTGTGATTCCTTTCTACAGTAGGCTTATCAAGCTAATTCTTAGTTCTTCCACTCCAACTAGTTCAGACCAAAACACAGGATGCACAAATAGCAAGATACAAATTATGGGTTTGAGGAAAAAATGTTCTGCATCCAAAAACGGATTGGTAAAATGGGGAAATCGACCCCTGGGTGAGAAATTCAAAATCAACAACGATTTTGGGCATTGTGCAAGCAAAAATGGCTGCTATAAACCCCAAAATCATGTATCCCTACTAGCCATTCACTCAGCAACCCAAAAATGGATTTCCTCGGCATGGAAAATGAGGAAAATAGTTGAGGATAAAAAACATGAAGGTTCAGTTGTGTGAGAGCCCAACGTGAATGGAGCATGGATGGGGAAAAAATGTCCCATATCTCCCAAAAACGCATGAGGAAGAGAGGACATGACTTCATAATGGGTGAGTAATGAATTTTTGGGTTCTTCCATTCCCATTAAGCCAAAACATGTTTTTCCAAAAATGGGTGCTCTGCCCAATTTGAATTTTGACCTCCATACCTTTCCCATCCCAAGGAAATAACTTCCTCAACCAATTTATGGCAGTAATAAATCATTGGGTGAATAAGACAAGAAAGATAGTTGACATCTTGATGGGTTTTCCCTTTGGCATTTGGATTTTCCCCATTGGCTCAAAGGTTTGAATATCCCCCCTATCCTTAGGAAATCATGCCCCCATTTCTTTAATGTTGCATTGACATAGTTGGTTGTGGGTAATTTAATTAAATTGCATATTTACATGATGTCCAAAATTACAATGTGCCTGGCTAGCACGAAATACCATCGACATCGATTTTAATCGCCAAAACATAAAATGCTAAATCGATGGTGGGGATTTTTCCTTTAGCTCCTCACCATGATTAATTACAATATATACATCATATACATTTTTAATGCAAACGGGGTTAAAATCAGGGTGTTACACCACCTACTGCCCATGAACAAGGTGTGGTTCCCACTTGGTAACGCATTTTCCCCTTAAACATAGCATGATGCTCGAGGTATGAAGGAAAAAAGGGAAAGTTCGAGAGACTTCTCGAATATTTCCTTCATGGAAGCCTCATCCTTATGATTCAGAACACTTGGATCTCAAGATCCATCATCTTAGGATCACCCCTCCACCTCTCCCATGGAATCCTCAAACTATCATATCCTCTCATGCCTTTATATACTAGCTTACCCCTCATGGGTAAGGGGAGGAGGAATGTGTTATTGCATCCAAATTCTGGACAAATTTAGTTAGACTCTTAGGTGATTAGTGGGAAATCTTAAGGATTTGAGGAAAAGTTCATTTGAGAAAGAGTTCTCAACACCAAGGAGTTGGTTGTAAACTCTCCCTCTTTGTACTTTTAATACAAATATAGTTTCTTTCCCACATGCATTTGTATGTATGATTATCATGATGTGTTTGTTGTTTAATTGCTTGATCTTTTACATAGGATTTTAAGCGATCTTGTTACTCTTATTGTGGTTTGTGTTTTATCGTGTCCCTTGCAGGTTATCCATAGAGATCAAGAACTTCAAGGATCAAACCCTTACATCACATGGAAGGTCAGAAGAGAAGCTAATTCAAGAGGTTTATCTATTCCTAGGAGAAGTTTCTATATTTTGTTGTTGTTTTGTTCTAGTACTGAGTGTTTCATGCTAGGGAAACAGCCTCTGTCAGGACTGGTTGATAATTTCCTGTAACAGTGGACTTTGATTGACCATGGTTGGATTTGGTAGACCATGGTTTAATTTGGTTGTTTTTTGTTTAGTTTTGTTAACTTTATTTGACCATGGTTGACTATGGCTGACTATCATTGATCATGGTTGACTTTAGCTCACTATGGTTAACAATTGTTGACTATGGTTAACAGCTGTTGACTATGGTTAACCATTGTTAACTTTAGTTGACCATGGATAAATTTGGTTGACCAAGGATTACCATGGTTGAATTTGGTTGACTTACGTTGGCCATGGTTGACTATGGTGGACCATGGTTGACCACAGATATATTGTGTGTAGCATGGTTGAGTTTGCTTGACTTTTGTTGATTATGATTAACCATGGTTGAGTTTTATTAACTTTAGTTGATTATGCTTAACCATGGTTGACTTTGGTTGATCATGGTTGACAATGGTAATTCATGGTTTCCTTTGGTTGACCATGGTTAACTATTACTGACTTTGATCGAAAATGGTTGATTATAATTGACTTTTATCTAACCATGGTTAATTTTATTTGACCATGGTTCACCATTGTTGACTATTGTTGTTCATGGTTGATCATGGTCAATGATGATTAACCATGGTTGACTATTTATTCATGATTGACTATGGTTGTTGGTGGTTGATGAGAAATGTTTATTTTTATTGATTATGATTGGACATGGTTGAATTTTGATGTTTGATTTTTTAATGATTGAAATTTGATGTTGTTTACTATGTTGATGTTGTTAACTATGGTTGAATATGGCTAGTATTTTGATGTAGTTGACTATGGTTTATGTTGTAGACTATGATTGAATATGGTTGTATTTGGATGTTTGAGTTTTGATGGTTCACTTGAAATATGATGTTCATGAATGGTTATGGTATATTATGATATTCATGTTGGTCAAATTCTATTTTAATTTATATGTTTCTCAATGGCTATGTTGCATTAATGTTTTTAAAGTCTTATGTGAAATGACCATGGATTAGTTGTGATGTTTGAGTATGGGTGAATTTGGTTGAATATGGTTGAATCTAATATATTATTTACCATGTAACCATGGTTGATCATGGTTAACTATGGTTTACTATGGTTGTTGTTCCTCCATGGATGTCTATGTTTGTCTATGGTTTCATAGCATATTTGAAAATTGTACTCTATGGTTCAATTTAGGTGACTATGCTTTGCCATGGTTGAATATGCTTGACTAAAATATACAATGTTTAACTTTTGATAGTTGGCCATGGTTGATGATGGTTGACTTTAAAGATGATTGACTTTTGATGTTGTGAATATAGTTATTGTTGTTGACCATGGCTGGAGATGGTTGACTTTGATGGTTGTATTTTGATGCATCTCTTTTGATGGTTATATTTTGAAGTTGTTAACCATGGATAAAGATGGTGGACTTTTGATGGTTGATGTTAAGTATGTTTCACAACATCTCAGGGTGATTATGTCAAATTATAGTGTTTATTAAAGGTTATGTTGCATATGTTCATATTAATATTAGCTTAATTAGTGTTAATATTATTGTTATTAGTGTTATCAATGTTAATAATAATGTTATCGATGTTAGTATCAATGATGTTTATAATAAGGATTTTAATATTAATGTTATTATTGAAATTAATGTTTCATAATATTAATATTAATGATAATATTATAATTATCTAGGGGCGACAGGTGCAGGAGGGGTCATCTTTTATCCACGAGGAGATAAGCTTCTATATTTCTCATGGGGTCTAAGAAAGAGGATGAACAACTAGGTTGAATGGGAATCCTTAATGCATGGAATAAAGGATTTGAAATATTTGAAGGTAGACTCATGTCAAGTTTTTGGGGACTCGTGGATTGTTATTCAAAGGATGAGAAATCTCTAGAAGAATAGAGACAAAGGAATATGAAGCACGTAGAGGAGAAGTTTGGCCCACGTTCAAGACTTTTCTAATCTCCATTTCTTTCATATAAACCATCTTTATAATATTGAAGCAAATTTCCTTGCCAATATTAGATGTAGGATTTCAAAAGGAGAGATAATCTCCAAAAACTCCATCAATATCTAAATGGACCCTGTGTTCTCAAGCTTGCAAATTCTACCTCTATTACAAATAAGAAGCTATAGGATTATTTCTTCCTTGATGATTCTCACAAGACTTCAACCGAAGTCTTGGACCACACCAAGTATATGTTTTATTGGACAATTTGGCGGAGGATAATCTATCCCATGCACATTAATGTCATCCTACCAATCCATGATATCATTCCCATAGAAATTAAGAAGCCTGTACAAACCCATGTGGCGATATTCAAGGCAGGATGCAGTCTCGAAGGCTTGCACGAGATGGATTCTATTTCTTATGAAAGGATTGAGAAGGTGGTCATTTGTTTCCATAACATTTTGAGAGCAGTTTTAAATTCATGCAAAGGAAAGTCTGAAGCAAATTTTATTCTGCCAAGGCCTCTCCCCCTCAGCCCTAGAATTTTTTTTCAGAGAGGATTCTTGAGTCCATTATAATGAATGGAAACCCAGTTGATTCCTTGAAAGGGGAGATGATGCTAATAACACGTATCGGTAATTTAAGGGTTATATGGTTGAAAATAATAAAATGCTACTTTGTGAAAATCACGTAGCCTCTATAATTCTAGATGGACAACGCTACACTAAACAAGAGATCTCATGCTTTGAAACCAGGTTGGAGGGCGTTGAATCAAGATCTATAGTTTTGTAAGTAGATATGTAAGAAATAAATGATAGAGATGTAAATAAAATTTATCTTAAATTTTTACAAACTAAAAAAAATTACACCTCAAACATTTTGATCCCTTTGATGTTTGGTAAATCCAGGTTTAACATGGATTTTTAATTACTTTTCATTTGGTTTTAATATTGGGTTTTATTATTGATTTAATTATTATTTGATAAATTAGTCCGACATGTTTTTCTCTATATTCTTTTTTATTTTTGTTTTTTAGCCGATATGTTGGTGTAGTGTTATGTTACTTTCGTGACATCTCCCCATAGTGGGCTATAGAGCACCTCGCTACTCTCGGTGCTAATAACAATTAACAATTAACAATGTCAATATTATTAATACAATTAACAACATAAACATTAATACAATTAATAATTAACAACATCAATATTATTAATACAATTAACAACATCTAACAATAATATAATTAATAATTAACAACATCAATAAAATTATTGTAAAAAATAAAAATAAAAAGCATAACACATGTTACATAAGGCTTATGAATATTGCAAAATCACACAACAAATTAAATTAGATACATCATAACCCTCGAGAAACACCTTAATGGACATTTAATATTAACATTATTAAAATTAATACACAATAATAGTAACACTATTAATAAAACTATTAATATTAATATTAAAAACACTAATACTAATATTACTAATATTAATTTTAATATTAATTGACTACTTGTCCTGATGATGGTTCTTGATTCGGAATCGAAACATTGACTTAAAAATGACTACTGCGGACTTTCTGGAAAACCCTACATCAATTATATTATTATCATTAATATTAACATTATGACACATTAATTTCAATAATAATGAACTATTATTAATATTGTTATTATAAACATCGTTAATGCTAACATTGACAACACTAATATCAATAATATTAACATTATAGTAAGTTAATATTAATATGAACATTAATGCAATACAACCTTTAAGAAACACTATAATTTAACATAAGCTCGCCAAGATGTTGTGAAACATACTGGCAACAACAACCATCAAAAGTCCACCATATTTAGTCATGGTCAACAACATCAAAATTCAACCATCAAAAGTGATGCATCAAAATACAACCATCAAAATTCAATCATGTTCAACCATGGTCAACTATAACCACCATATTCAACAACGCCAAAAGTCGGTCATCTTTAACCATGTAACTCAACCATCATCAACCATGGCCAAATATCAAAAGTCAATTGTTGTACATTTTAGTCAAGCATATTCAACCATGGAAAAACATAGTCACCCAAATTGAACCATAGAGTACCATTGTCAAATATGCTCTGAAACCATATAAAAGCATGGACATCCATGGATGAAAAACAACCATAATTAACCATGCTCAACTATTGTTCCATGGTGAATAATATATTAGAATCAACCTTATTCAACCAAATTCACCCATAAACATCACAACTAATGCATGGTAATTTCACATACGACTTTACAAACATTAATGCAACATAACAATTGAGAAAGATATAAATCAAAATAGAAGTTGACCAACATGAATATCATAATACATAATTACCATTCATAAACATCATATTGCAAGTGAACCATCAAAAGTTAAACATCAAAAGACAAACATCCTCAATCATAGTCTACAACATTAACCATAGTCAATAACATCAAAATACTAACCATCTTCAACCATAGTTAACAACATCAACATAGTAAACAACATCAAATTTCAATCATTAAAAAATAAAACATCAAAAGTCAACCATCTTCAATCATCATCAATAACATCAAATGTTGCTCATCAACCACAATCATTCATGAATAAATAGTCAACCATGGTTAATTATCATTGACCATGGTCAACCATGAACAATCATAGTTAATAATGGTTAACCATGGATAATTAAATCAAACATAGTCAACCAAAAGTCAACCATGTTCAATCAAAATCAACGATAGTCAATAATGGTCTCCCATGGTTAACCAAAGGAAACCATGATTTACCATAGTCGACCATGGTCAACGAAAGTCTACCCAAGGTTAATCAATGTCAACCATGGTCAACCAAAGTCTACCATGGTCAATCAAAGTCAACCATGGTAAACCAAAGTCAACTATCGTCAACCATAGTCAACAATGGCCAACAAAATTCAACCAAAGTCAACCTTGGTAATCCTTGGTCAACCAAAGTCATCCATGATTAACTAAAGTGTTGTGGTCCACCATAGATAATAATTGTCAACCACAGTGAACTAAATTTAACCATGGTAAACCTTAGTCAACCATATTTAACCAAATTCAACCATAGTTAACAAAAGTGAGAAAAAAAAACCAAAGTCAACCATAGTTAAGAATTTTCAGTGAAAATCAACCATATTTATCCAAGGTCAACCAATTTCATCCAAAGTTTACCATGGTAAACAAAATTCAACCAAATTGAATTGAAGTCAACCATGCTCACCAAATTTAACCATCATCAACCAAAGTCAAGCACGGTCAAGTATTTTCAACCACAGTCAAGCATATTCAACAATGGTCAACTATAATCAACCATGGTGAACCATAGTCAACCAATAATCAATTATGGCCAAACTAAGTCAACCATAATCAACTAAAGTCATCCATGGTAATAATGGAAAACTATATCCAAACATGGTCAATCAAAGTCAACCAAAGTCATCCATAGCTGATCATACTCAACCTTAATGAACCATAGTTAGACATAAACAATTACTCAATGAAAGCTAGCCATAGTTAAACAAATTCATTCATAGTCAACTATAGTTAACCATGGTCAACCAAATTCAAGCATAGTCAACTATATTCAACCATAGTCAATTGTAGTCAATCATGGTCAACCATTGTTAAGCATGGTCAACTAAAGTCATCTAAAATCAACCATGGTAAACCAAGGCCAACCAAAGTCCACCAAAGTCAATTGTGGCCAACCAAAGTTAATTGAAATCAACCATGATTAACCAAATTCAACCATGCTCAACAAAATTCAAGCATAGTCAACCCTGGCTGACAATGGTCAACTATATTCAATAATGGTCAACCATAGTCAACCATATTCGACCATGGTCAACCAATAGTCAATCGTGGCCAAACTAAGTCAACCATGGTCGACCAAAGTCAATTATGGTCCACCATGGTTAACAATAGTCATTCATGGTAATTGAAAGTCAACTAAAGTCACCCATAGTTGACCATAGTTAACCTTGATAAACCATAGCCAAACATAAACAACCTATCAAGAAAAGTTATCCATAGTAAAACAAATGCAACCATAGTCAACCATCATCAACCATTGTCAACCATCATCAACCATTGTCAACCAAAGTCAACCATAGTGTTATGTATCTAAGTATTTAAGAACAAATATTTTAAATATTAAATGTAATATTACTTAGCTAATCGGAGGGTCACACCACTCCATCTAAATAGTGTGTTTAGACCTATAAAGGTCTTTTCTCTTATTGTAAAAATCATCATTCAATTATTATTCATTGTGTATATTTCGAGTTTTTTTATGGGTTTTCAAATTCGTTCACTTCAGTTGGTATTAGAGATTACCGATCCTTAACAGCTTTCGCAGTCCACTCTATCCTCCACACCATGATCATCTCTTTGTCTCCACTTTCCACTTCATTTTTCGTACACTCCTCTGCACACTCGTTCATCCATCTGCACCATAACCTTGCCTTCCTCACGAACTACACCACTTTCACTACTCTACACACATCGTCCATTCGTCCATCACCTCATCATTTTCCCCTATTTCATCCCTTCTCTTGGATTCTGCACTCCCTCACAACTTTCTCACATCTCCTCTCTCCTTCCATGCTCCCTCGCCACTACTGTTGTTGCCACATCCTCTCTCCCACCATCCCATCACCCATCCATCCTCCCTCTACCTCCTACGCTACACTCCATCACTCCCCTTTCTACTCATTGCTCCAATCCATGCCACCGGTCTTCCCCATTCCATGCAAATTCCTTTCACCATCTGCAACTACGCCCTCCTCTGATTCCCAACTCTCCACTCTGCAACACCCATAACGACGAGTGCCTCTCTTGTACCACTCCATCACCTCCATGTAACCTGCATAAAACCAAAAATTAAAATATTATAATACTGTTAGTATAATATTTCAAAATTTAATAATAATAATAAATTATTATTTTAATAATATTGCTATTATTAAAACAAAATAATAAAATAAGGATTATTATTAAATATAATAATTAATTATTATATTTAAAATTTTCCCATTTTTAGTAAGAAAAAATACCTCATTGCACGATGTCCATGGAAAACATGAATGATTTGATGGAGAATTTGGAGCAAAATCAAGCCCGAGACCCTAAAGTTCTTGAAGATGTAAATAGATGACTTGATCAAATCGAAGTTGAACTACACACGGGAAAATAAAACCTAATAAACATCGTCAAATAGGAAGTCAATGAAGTTGTATCATGGGAGATGGAGGGAGTAAGAAGAGATATAGCATTAGGCTTTGAAGCCGGACGAAGCAAAATCATGTAGTTTTTAGATGAAAAGGCACCAAAAAATATGGAAATGTGTTAGGGAAAGAATAGCCATCCTCAAGTTCAACAAATGCAAAACATCAAGAGACAATTTCGCCTAAAGGGGAAATCCTACAAGAAGAGACCGATCACGATCATGCCCCAAATCTTGAACAACCGTTGTTTCCTCGAAGACCACTAATAGGTGGATATCAAATGGATCCTAAGTTAGAATTTCCAAAATTTGATGGCGAAACAAAACAAAGCATGGCGTGGATCAATAAGGAAGAAGAATTTTTCTCCATACACAATATCATATCCAGCGAAGAAATGATAAAGTATGCCTTGATGCAACTAGAAGGCCGGGCATACAACTGGTATATGTAGTGGAAGGTTACAACATAGAAAACTATGCTCTATTGGAACACGTTCAAACAAAACTTCTTTAAAAGGTTTGAAGAATTAAAGGAAAAAGACTTATTTTCAAGAATCACCAAATTACAGGAGAAAGGTGACGTCGATGAATACACCGGCGAGTGGGAAGCCCTAGCGACACGTGTGTCAAAACTCACAGACAATCAACGTCTACAAACTTATGTGTACAGACTAAAACCCCATATCACGGATGAACTAGAACTACTAAATGTCTCAACCCTGGATAAGGCGAGACGTAAGGAAAAAATAATTGAGGAAAATATATAAAAGACTTGGAACAAAAACCATGATAAAGATCGAAAGCTCGTCCAAAATACCAAAACCAACACTAAATATTAGCCACCACATCTAAGAAGTGACAATAAGCCCACTTTAGAAGCCCAACGAATGAAAGAATGAAAGTGTAAATATTGCGGAGAGAGGTAGGACCCAAGACATAGATGTTTGAAAATAGAGACCACCAAGAACCTATATCAATGTGAAGCAGAAGAGGAAGTAAAGTTAGATAGTGATGAATCTAACATAGAAGAGACATGTGACCTCCAAAATACTCCATCAGAGTCAGAAGATGAAGAAACACCAAAGATATTGATCGCAACCATAACAGGAATACACCGACCACAGACATTAAAATTTAAAGGGCATATACAAAATAACAATGGTGTCATCCTATTCGACACATGAAGTACTCATAATTTCATTGACTTAAGTGTTGCAAAGAGGCTTAACATTTTCATATATCTAGTACCTAACATGAAGGTAATGGTCGCAGATGGAAAGAAGATTGAAAAAGGTGGGAAAATGCCACAAAGTTAAGCTGCAATTACAAAATTATAACCTTGAGTCATAATTTTATGCAGTACCCTTAGGAAGAGTTGATGCAGTATTAGGAATTTAGTGGCTACAAACACTAGGTATCGAATGGTGCTTGAAGGTAACAGACACAATGACTATGAATTCCATACCTTGTATGGTGAAGAGACATTTATGGTATTCAAGTTAGTAAGATTTATAACTTAGATTGCTTATATTAGTTATGATTTTCAAAATTGAAGTATATTTAATAATTACGGCGAAGGCGTTTTCCCTATGGAGACGCAATCTCAAAAGATTCCTCATCTCCCTGGCCATTAACAAATTGGAAGGTGTCACGACGGATTAGCGAATGGGGCTTGGACAACTATTGTGTCTCAATTTCAAAGGAAATTATTTCCATGCTGATCAAATGGCATGATGGAAATATTTTTTTTTTTACTCCAGTTTAGTTGGGTCCCCGATTTTGTAGTCTCGATTCGAGAACTTCTGTCCCGCAGATCATAGGTGTCCTCTATGTTACAGATGGTGCTGCAGGTGAATGGATTGATGGATTGATTTCCAATTGTAGATCATTCTTTGCAGTTGGTGTTTAGTGTGTTTTCTTGACAGGTGGCATGCATATTTTCACTACACTTCTATATGTTGTCCTAAATGATACAATATTTTACTGTCCTTCCTTGCAGTTCATTTCTCTCGATTTGGCAGAGTCCTTGCCAAGACTTTACACCGACGATTTTGCTAAAGTTTTCATCTAGCAGTTTTTGTGGCTTTAGCCTAAGATATTCTAGATGAGTTTTCTGGATTTAGGCTCACAATTTGTGGGGTCATTTTGGTCGAGGTTTCATTTCACTGGTGCTTCACCCAATTGAATACACTTTGCCTATGTCCCTTCATCCACTAGCATTTATGTTTCATCAATGCATTGTTTCTCAATTAATGCAAGAAAGCTTGTCATGTGATTCAGACATGGGCCAATATTTTCATTTTTGCTCACCTTATGGTGATCTTCAAAATCTTGTTACAATACTGCATTTACCACATTTGTTGCTACACCTCCTTTGCTTTGCAGATATAAAAAGACCTTCAGGTAACCACTATTTTGTACTGCTTGCTTCGCACATATTGATTTTGATTCGCTTCATTTACACTAGAGAGTTTCCAACAAAGGTTTTCGTACGTTCTTAAATTTGCAGGTATTCCTTTAGTCTGCTTAAATGTTTTGAATATTCATTTATTTTGGTTTTGAGATGGTCAAACACCTTTGCTTTGTTTTGACTGTTATTGTTGTTGTGTTGCAAAATTACTGACTTGTATTGGTTATGTGGCTTCATAATGGTGTAATACTCATGCTATGCTAATAAAATCGGATAGGTATCATATTTTATGATGGAGTTATTTTAGGTAAGGAATTCAACATAAAACATGCGAGGCTAATATAACAGTGGTCACTTCCGGTTTCCCCGATTTCTGACTTCCGTCAATGGGAATTCCGTATTATTAGTTTATCTTGCCAATTTTTGCTTTCCACTTTGGAGAATGTGTAAATCGGAATTTACATTTTCCAATATAAGTTTCCATGCTTTTCTGACTTCTGCTTTCCGCCGTGAGTAATGCGAAAACCGGAAAAGTCTGTGGCAGTTATTTTTTCGGAATGCGGAAATAGGACTTTTTCATGCTATGTCGATAAAATTATAGGTATTTGATTTTATGGTGGAGTTGTTTTAGGTAAGGAATTCAGCGTAAAACCTGCAAGGCTACTATATCAGTGGTCGCTTCCGGTTTCTGTGTTCCGCTTTCTGTCGTTTGCTTTTTGAGGTAGGAAAGATGAAGAAGTTTTTTATGTAATTAGAACTTGGGTAGCAGTTCTGCATTCTGTTTTCCACATTAAGGAGTGGGGGACATGTATTCCTGATTTCTGACTTCCATCAATGTGAATTCCGAATTTTTAGTTTATCTTGCTGATTTCCTCTTTCCACTTTGGAGAATGCGGAAATTGAAATTTACATTTTGAAATATAAGTTTCCGTGCTTTTTGACTTCTGCTTTCCATTGTGTGTAATACCGTAGTCAATTTTCTCTAAAGCCTCTATCTGCAAAATACTGGAGTCAATTTTCTCCAAAGAAAAATGAATGAAAAATCAATTCCGCAGTGCAAAACGAGGCATTCCGTTTTTTTCAATTGATAAGGGAAATGTATTCCCGAATTTTGCCTATCGTCTATGGAATGAAAGGAGAAATTGAGAAATAAGATAAAAAATTATGTGAAAGACTATTTCGATTTTCAAATTTCTCCCTACGGAAACGGGAGGTCCAAAATAGAGGGTTTTATTCCCTGAAATGTTTTTTTCGTGGCATGAAAAATTTCGATATGTTTTTACTTGAATATAGGGAAAGTTATGTAGATAGATTTATTTTAAAACATTTTTTATTCAAATTTTAGCACATGTTTAATTATTTACTTACATACTAAGTTATTATAAAAATTCAATTTCATGGGCTATATTTTTCTGCAATTTTGTTGAAAGCCAACGTTTCACCATTGAAACATCAGAATTATACAATAGCATTCGGCATTCCGAAGTGGACAAGTAAATTGATAATCAATTTATCAATTTACCTTTCCGCTTTCCAATGCGGAAAGCGGAAAGTGTGTAAAGCGGAAAGGTAAATTGATAAATCAATTATCATATTACCTTTTCGGAATACGAAAAAATCTACCTTGGGCATATAGTCTTTGGAATTTGGTATTAGATATTTGGTATATATACGTATTAGGATTTCTGGATTTCTGAAAGCGGAAAGGTAAATTGATAAATTGATTATCAATTTAGGTTTTCGCTTTCCGCTTTCCGAGATAGCAAATATGAAGAATTTTTTTATGTAAATAGAAATTGGGTAGCGCTTCCGTATTTTTCTTTCCGCAGTAAGGAATGGGGGCTACATATTCCCAATTTCCAACTTGCGTCAATACAAATTCCAAATTTTTAATTTATAGTGCCGGTTTCCG
The DNA here is from genome assembly GCA_001517045.1 of Pseudotsuga menziesii. Lineage (NCBI taxonomy): Eukaryota > Viridiplantae > Streptophyta > Pinopsida > Pinales > Pinaceae > Pseudotsuga > Pseudotsuga menziesii. The sequence continues at coordinate 229,093 of LPNX010413177.1, forward strand.
CTTTCCACTTTGGAGAATACGGAAATCGGAATTTACATTTTCAAATATAATTTTTGGTTCTTTCCAACTTCTGCTTTCCGAATTACGAAAGTTGGTTTAAATATATTCCCCTTATTTTTCTTAAATGAATAGTTTCATCTTTCCCCAAGATAGATTTTCCACAAAGCGGAATGCGGGAAGGTAAAATGATAAATTGATTATCAGTTTATATTTTTGCTTTCCTCTTTCGACATTGGAGAGAGGAATGGGGAAATGTAAATTGATAAATTGTTTATCAATTTACCTTTTCTCTTTTTTCTTTCTGCATTGGAAATCGAAATGCGGAAAGGTAAATTGATAAATCGATTATCAGTTTATCTTTCCTCTTTCCTCTTTCGGCATTGGAAAGTGGAACGGGGAAAGGTAAATTGATAAATTGATTATCAATTTACCTTTTCACTTTCTGCTTTTTGCATTGGAAATCAGAATGCAAAAAGGTAAATTGATAATGAATAACAATAACCAGAATCATGAAATATGTTCATGCGAAAAAAACTTGTTGTCATATATGCATTTTATTTGTTGTCATTCCATCACACGAGTATGGTACATTGCAATTTTTTTATTTGTTCATACCCTCTTTGATTTCACAGGAAAATATAACCATCACGCTATGGAGACTATGCTAACTGAAGATTCTATTTCACTCTTGCTACATGGTGCTGTCAACCTTTGCCCACTGGTACAGGTGTCCTTATTAAACCAAGTGAACTCACTCAACTCATTATCTATTCGGTTCTGAATAGCTATCTCAGATGGGCTTAACAGGTATGATCTATTGCTTCCAACTATATATAGTAGTCTTGTAGAAACTGAAAAACTAAAAGAAGGATCTATAATCAAAGTTACCAAATATACATGCAACATTGTACATAGTGTAACGTATGTTTAATTTCCTTGTTGTCTTTCTCAACTTAGTCAATTTCACACTGTTCATGCATCCAAGGTTTTTCTATCCCATTGAACTCTAACATATTTCTTCTCACAGGACTATCGCATTGCTTGCACTTGAAGTTGTCATAGTGGATGTAGAAATTATTGGAGATCCTGCACCTTACCACTTACCTGTATCTTCTCCCTCGCATAGTTGTTCCTATACTCTAGTGAATCCTAGCTCAGTAGATGAAAACCATGCCTCAGTTGCATCAACTATTCCATTCACATCACTCTCCTTTTCTAGCAAATTTTGGAACATTCATGGTCGAGTTATTTCCAAGACAAAGCTACATGAACATGGAAACCAACGAGGGTCTGAAAAAATATTTGGATTTGACATTGTTAATGCTTCACACAATGAAATACATATATCTGAATTCAATGAATTGGCACTCTCTTTGTATGACCAAATACAAATAGGAATAGTGTATATAGTATCAAATGGCACAGTGAAAGCATCCAATCCAATTTTCAACTATTTGAAAAGCCATAATGAGATTTTCCTAGGCTCCTCCTCAACCATCCAACCATGCTTAAATGAATACCCCTTAATACCTTTTTATTGATTTAACTTTAAAACTATTCAAGAGATACAAACTATACCCGTCAATTCCCTGGTGGACCTTGTTGGCTTTGTCATTTCAGTTTCTCCTACATCCACAATACAAAAACGAGACGGTGTTGAGACTGTTAGGTGCACTATTGGACACATGGCATGTCAGGCTATAGTATTGACATAACACTTTTGGGAGAACATTGTCAAATTGAAGGAGCTGATCTTGCCAACCTACATGGTTTACCTATGCCTCCAGCTGTAGCAATCAAAGGAAGTCATGTTATAGATTTCAATGGAAAAACTGTCGAAACTATTTCCAACACTATTGTTTTTATAAACCCAAAAATTGAAGTCAATTCAGTTCTCCAAAAATGGTTTCATGACAATGGATTTCGTTCAGCATTACCATCTTTGAGCCGAAAGTTCAATGCCCCTCAATATGGTTCTTGTAAAGTCATTACCATCAATGACCTACAAACTCTTCAAGCATCTGAAAAACCTGTTTGGTACTCTCTTGTAGCAACCATCACAAATGTTAACATGGATGGCTTTTATTTCCTTGTATGCCCTCATTTTGTTGACGGAATACAATGCATGAAAAAGATTGCCCACAAAGTTGGAGACATTTGGCATTGTGCTAAATGTGATGGAGAGTTTCTTGATTGTGACTACTGATATACACTAAAGGTTGACTTGGAATATATCACTGGATACCTTCATGGTGTGATAGCTTTTGATGATGGTGCAAAATAGCTCATGGGAATTTCTACAAAAGATCTGTCTCTTCTGTCAACTAAGACAACATCAATTAATGAAATAGTCCAGAGGATCTGCAACAAAAAAATGCTTCTTACTCTTTCAGTTAGAACAGAGACCTTCTATGGATTTGCATGCCTAAAAGTTGTAATTGTCATGGTTGAAAACACATAAATGACAATTTTAGATGGACACATAAATATATAAGTTTTTTCAACTTGATACTTAACCATTATTCATTGTTTATGATGAATTCTTTCAATCCTCAATTTTAACTCCTTGTTTCATTGTTCAACATAGCAGGGTATTTTTTTTAACTCTCGTATAGCACCACTTTCTTGTAGTTTCATAAATGTATGTTGTCTTTTTTACTATTGCAGTAATTTGTAGAAATAGATAAATTTTAACAGAATAAACTCTTTAAAATTTTATTAGTTACATTAAATCGATAACAGTGGGAAAGAAAGGTTATGAATTAGTGCACTCATTGATTACAAAGGACTAACAGTAATATTGATCCATCTGAAACATGAAAAATAATAATCTATTAAAGAAACTTAATCAAATAAAGAACAAGATATATGAAATAATATCTATCTGTATTAAATCAAGTTTGCAAAAAATTACAAAAACCTCAAGTAAACAGAGGTACACTCTCTTGTCCAGATCTTTCCCCTTCCAAAACGTTCCTAATACATCTGAAGTCTACCCCTTAAATAATTAATACAAATAATAGATCTCCATCAAACTAGGATCGTAAAAACCCAAATAAAGATAATAACCCAGAAAATCACGCCATCTGTTCCAAATCTCCAACATTTTTTCTATGTTGGGATAATTGGTTGATTGAAAACCAAGTTGAGCATCACATATATAAGTCTCTATTTAATTCTTAGCCAACTTGTGCTAAATGTGGAGGTAAATATGGATCTTTCCCTCAAGGGAAATAGGTTGTTAGATTAATTGATCCACATCTTCAATAGTGATATGATCAAGTGCCTGGATTTTCTCCTTTGCTTCATCTCGCCGGTGCTGGACCTGTTTGATCATCAATTTTGGTGGACAAGCATTCTCGATAAGATTCATTGTGGGAAAACACAATGTTTCCATGATACCATCTACAACATTACACCTTCTTCCACACACAGCCCATGCCTTTTTAATAGTATCCTCAATCATCTCATTTAGGTTGAGCCAAGCCTACAGTACAGTTCTCACCTTTTTCAGCTGAAAGCTGCTGAGGATGGTAATGTTTTCTAGCTTGTCCTTCATATATATTTTCCAATCTAAAATAGCATCATAATCTTTGGAATATTTCGAGTCTCTTTTCAACTTGTTTTTCAAGGACAATAGACGTCTGACCAAAAGCAATGTGGGTTTCATAAATATCATTCATAGTCTGGAACAATTCATTTATTAAATCATATTGCCCTTGATTTGTTTTAATAGCCAATTCTTTAAATTCTTTTTGTAAAAGCCTAGATAACGAAGATGAAGCTGCACTTGCAGTTGCATCTTCACATTGCTTCTCAAGTAAGGCTATCCTCTACATCAAGGTAGCATTTGCAGTCTTCTCATACTGCAACTCATCCTGAAGGGAAACATTCTTCACCTATACTTCCATTAGAGGAAATTTCAACTCAAAATGGGCCTCCTAAGGAAAATTAATAAAATAATAGTTAAAATTAATAAAATAATATTTATTAATTTTGGAGGAAAAAAAAAACTACTTTTTTGTTCGTATTTTTGACATATCTCCCCATGGGTTTACTCAAATTTCGATTGGGAGAGCTTGTTGGATGCAAAATTAAATTCCACATTCAACGAGTACCCACTTGGCATACTTTTGATGCACCCCACTACCCCAAAAACAAAAAATACCTGAAAAAATGTGATGATGATGTCATCATCAGTTTTTTCTCAGTTATTTCTTGTTTTTGGGGTAGCGGGGCCCATCAAAAGCATGGAGAGTGGGTACTCGTTGGCTGCATAATTTAATTCTGCATCCAACGAGCTCTCTTGATCGAAATTTGAGTAAAACCACACGAAGATATGTCGAAAATACAAACAAAAAAAGTAGTTTTTTTTATGATACCTATCCCCAAATTTATATTAAAAAATTGTTTAAGAGGTGCCCCCTTTTTGAATTTTTAAGCATTTTGATTGGCTAATACATGATGACATGGAATTTGTATTATTTTTGGAAGGCCCATTTTAAATTGAAATTTCCTCTATTGATTGTATTTGTCTTGAGATGTCTTCATAAGATTTGCAATATGAACTTCATGCTCTCTTTTGTTTTGTTCCAGCTCTTCCTTCAGTTTGCTTATCTCTTCTTTTCTTCTATCAAATTCTCTATTTAGTGTATTCATAGCATGAAAATTTGTAGCTGTGAATGCTCCCAAAGCAGTAGCAGTATCTGCATCATCTAATTGTGGATCACCAGACTGCTAAGTCCAAACTATTTGGTTAGAGAGAGATGTATCCATATCACTTTGATCTCTGCTTCTCTTTTTTCCCTTCTTAACCACTGATTTATTAGACTTACTGTAATGATAGTCTCCAAGAGAAATTACAGTATCCTCATTAAACTCATCTATTGACTCAGTAGTAGAAGAGGTTCCAGCCACCGTGGAAAGTGCGTGGAAACCAAAGAGGATGTCTGAGTTACAATGGGGAAAGGCATAGGCAAAGTAATGTGAGTAGTAGGTGATGGAGAAGAAGAGTATGTCACTACAGCTGCTTCAGAAGTTAAAGAGATAATTGGAATGGTGGAGTTTCAGGGATTGAAACAGGAATGTTAACAGCTGGAAATGATGATGAAGACACCAAGATCTTCTCATAATTTGATGATGATGGTAAAGTAAATGAGGGTATGTGCAGAGGGATATTGAAAATTGGGGTTTCCTCAGCAGTAAAATGCAACATGGGAGTTTGAAATGAAGGAGGTATCATAGGAGCAGATGTAGAAGTTGCAGTTTGGTAAAGTTGATACAATGAGGGAGGTACGGTAGCTCCAACAGGAAAGGTAGAGAGAGCTTTGATGGATGAAAGGAGAAATGCTGAAGATGAGGATCTAGGCATAGAAGTCGATTATGGAATGCTGGAAACAAGGACAGAAACCTTCGTACCATGACCATTAAAAAAATATGAAAAGGCTTGCAACTGGTCATCCACTTCTTCCAAAATAGGCGCAGGAGAAATTTCTACTTCTTCAACATCAGAATAAGTTAATTTGATAGTAGGAACTGTAGAGGAAGAAACATGGGTATTCTGTCTTTTGAATGGATTCTCTTCAGGTGGATCATCAAAAGTTTGAGTAACTGCAACAAATGTATGAATATCAGCAACAGGAGGAACAGCTACATCTACTTGAGTATCTAAAATAGAATTCATCATACTTAACCTTTGTTTGAACTACTGGGAAGTATGCATCAAAGTTTTCATTTGCTGGGCAATAGCTTCCTATGGATGATCTTCCACGAGACCTTTACCTTTATCCTCAGTTGAACCTGTCACCACTAAGGGAACTTTGGTTATATGATCTTCCTTTTCTTCATTGTTCTTTCTTACCTTTTCCAGTAGATCCAATTCTAATGCCCTGTAGCTCTAGATCCTATCTCTAAGCTCTTTCTGATAATGTAGGATAAGACTCTGTTCTTCTTTACTTTTGGCCGTGGCAAAAACCTCAGGAAAGGTATCTACTCCCCTGTATATGGAGACATCAGGGATATCTTCATGAATAAAACCACCCTTGATATGTTTCTTCTTGAAGTGAGCATCAAGGAACCCTTTGGGATCATGCTGTCTCTTACTAGCAAAGCCAAGTTTCAATAAAACTATGTGCTCACTTAACTTTGCATCCCAGGTTGAGGTTGGGATGGCCAATGACCCAAGATACAGAGGGAATTTAGGCCAACCTTTTCTCTTAGTTCCAATGAGTCTCTTGTAAACCCCTTCAATGACAGTTTGGAAAGACACCTCCTCAAGGACTAATATGTTAGGGACAAACTTGGGCAACATGTGAACAACACTGCTACCAAAAATTATGAAATATGCAAAGGACTCACCAACATGCCAATCACCCATTGTAGCAATGAGATTCTTGGCCTCAGTGGAAAAGGCGGGAGCCTCCTTTTTGAAGATTATGAAATAAATGCGGCCAAGGAATGTTTCATAGATGTCATAGAACCTAGGTACATAATTGGTATCCCACAACTTTGCATGGTAGATAGGCACTGGAGGTGCCGGTAAAGTCAACTTCCATCCCAAATTGGGATAGTGGAACTCAGTACAAAATACGTCGATAATGAAGGCTAAAAAGAATAAATTTGGTTTCTTCCTGGAAGTGGCCTTTTGATAATCTTGGATGATCATTTTAAGCTATAGAGACAAAATAGAAGCCCATGGGAAGGATTCTTTTGTGGTCAGGACATGATGAGCTATTGGATCCCATTCAGATTTAAAAAAGGAGCAATTAGGGAGACCATAAAGTATACATAGCATGGATTCTAGTAGAGAGTATGGTTCCCTAAACTAGGCAAGGGGGTAAATGTCATCATTCCTCTGAGAGAACTTACTGGATTCGCTCATCCAATATTTTAACATTTCATCGAAATTAAACCTGGACTTAGAAGCTTTGGAAAAATCAGCGCCGAGGGGTTGTCTAGCCGGTTTAAGACCATAAGATTTGACAAAGACATCGGGGCAGAAATTCATGAGCTGTGACCCTGCACTGTCATTGAAGGAGCGGTTTTTAGGGTTTGAATGTTCAATAATCCATTTAACTGCGTCATTATAAGGAAGGATAGCAGGTCTAGTAGCAATGGCATGGATTCTAGACTCTTTAATTCTTTGATAGGTCAGTCGGTCTTCCTGTATGTCTGAGAAGTCATCATTGTCAAAAATGGAATATATCCTAGACCAATCAATTTGATAGGTTTCAGTGACTCTGCCACTGGTATCAGAAAAGATGCCAAAGTTTGGGTCCTTGTCCAGCATGCCTCTTTGAATTTTTTTGCATCGGGTAATTCGAGACATTTTTGGGAACCGAAAACACTCTATTTAAATGCATAAAATAAAATCAAAACTAGTTCAAATAAAATTATAGTAATCAATTTGAATGATGAAAATGACTACAACACTAACCTATAATCAGACTAGACTATGACAATGTTTCCTGGTAAAAATACAAAGAAGATTCATGCAGCACAGTAATTCACAGCAGTAAAAATGGAAAAGAAATCGTAAAAGACTGACTTATATATAGATTTTACGGGGTCAGTTAGAACAGTAGGATTAAGATTAATGAACGGTCGATATTAAACCTCGTGGGATGCGGGATCTTATCTCAACACCAAAATTTTATTAACTATCCCGCAATCTGCATTCCTCAATTGCGGGATGCAGGATGACAAAAGTACTGAAGTTTTATTCAATCTCTCCCACAATACGCATCCCACAAATTGCAGGTTGTGGGAACAGACAACAAAAATCACAAAAAATCACAATTTGCGGGATGCGGGTTGTGGGATGAAAAAGTTGACAAATTATAAACTTCAAGATCCCATAATCCGCATTGCGGGTTGCGGGATGGACATAATTCTTTGAAAAAAACAGTTTTCCGCAATCCACCAAAGGAATTCAAAACACGCAAAATTCAAATAATTCAACTAAGTTAAATCATAGAAACCATGATAAATATTATGGGAACCCCCAAAACGACTTGAAGGATTCGAAAATATTACCTTGCATGTAACATTGGGGTTCTCATGTTTTGGATAAAGCATGGGATCTGTTGTACGTACAACAATATACCAAATATCAATTTCCATAATCCAAATAATATATGCCCAATGTAGACTTTCCACAATCCGAAAAAGTAAATTGATAATCAATCTTTAGTTTTCTGCATTCCCTTTCCGCTTTCCAATGTGGAAAGCAGAAAGGTAAATTCATAAATTCATTATCAATTTATCGATGTACCTTTCTGCTTTCCCTTTCCATGGATTAGGTTTTTTCAATATTCATTCTTAGAGCCAGTAGAACCCGACATTATAAGAATCCAAGGACTAACTCGTAATTTCACATAAAATTGACTAGGTTCTATTGCACTATACACTTGGTTTTATCTAATGAGTAACATCTACTCGTTAATACAAGGTACTATATAATAATTCTGTGGAATAACTCCACCTGCATCGGATACTATTGGAAGAGAAGCATACATCTGCGTAGCACCAATGATCTCATGCAATCTGGGATCATCTACACGGACATAATGTGATGTAGGAATGAAAAAGTAAGGGGTGAAAGGAAAAGAGGAAAGGTAAATTGATAAATTTATTATCAATTTACCTTTCCACTTTCCAATGCGGAAAGAGGAAAGAAGAAAGGTAAATTGATAAATTCATTTATCATTTTACCTTTTCGCTTTCCCTTTTTGCTTTCCAATGCAGAAAGAGGAAAGGTAAATTGATAAATTGATTATCAATTTACCTTTTAGCTTCGGAAAGATGAATACTATTCTAAAATTCTATTGTTTCAATGTTGAAACGTTGACTTTCAACAGGATTGTAGAAAAATACAGGACACAAAATTGAATTTTTCTAATAACTTACTACGTAAGAGTTATTCATTTTTTTTTCATATATACTTTCTCAGACTACATTTTTTTCTTCTATATTACTATTTTCTTACAATTATCAAGCTAGCACTTGAAAAACAACATTTCCTCTAGTTATATTATTTTAAGCTACATTCTTACTTTCCCATATGCAATGAATTAACATTTGTTTTTTATCTTTTTCTTTATATCCATATAGATTGCAATTAATACATATAGAAAATTTGTTGCTGCCAACAATCAAATCTTCTAGGTGTTTAACAAGTTTAGAATTTTCTTGTAGGCATTATGCAAAATCGTGACAATGAACATGCCAATGCACGAAGAAGAGTTTTATATGCATGAAACAGAGATAAAAACAACAAGAAACAATGTCTTCTTTACAGGGCTGCTCGTCTACCTGTGGATATATCTTCTTCAATTTCTCTTGCGGAACCTATCGACACAGGTTCACTTCCATCTCCTGTTTCAAATCCATTGAACAACCACCTCAATCACACACATCAACGTTTTCGTAAAAAAATGGACCAACTAGCTGATATGAATGTCTGCTCGATTTGCAAAGAATGCTACCCTAGTATTGTAACAAAAAAATTCCATGGTGCATACACTTTTTCTTGTTGTATTCTAGAATGAAAAGGCCATCGATTTTCATTGGAAAACAATATGGATCCAGGCAACCAACCAACTATCCTTGCAGTACTTACACAGGTTGAATAAATTCTCATTAGTCGTGCTAACCCAATCTTGCAAGTGACACATGATCATGGTGGTCAATATAAATACTCTGGCCATACTATTTTCTTCCCCCAAGACATTTCCAATATTGCCACATACCTATCGCATTTAGTATTAGAACTCGACATCCTCGTTGTTCGGAAATGCAATTCTATAAACAATCCATATGAATTGTTTGTTAGTCAAACACATGTTCTTGCTTCCCTTCAATTCAAAATGGAAAACGACCCATACTACAAGGATGTACAAGTCAACCCAATTGAATTATCTTCTTTGCCTCTTATTTCAACATACATTTCACCTTTGATTCCGCATCTTAATAGCAATGATGCACTATCTCATTAGCAAAGCTTGTCCTGTACAGATCAACCACCAGATTCATTCGAACCCTATGAATTGGAATCCTCCTCATTTATTTCAACACAAACTAATGCTAGAACTGAAGTTGAATAAATTAGACAGTTGTTACACATATTAAATATCCCACTACCACCTTCCATTGATTTCCCCCCTATAGAAATGTCCCCTATCAATGAGTACAACACAGAAGGACTTCTTTCCATGGCTTTTCCAACTATGTTTCCCACAAGTACAACAATGTTATTACAACCACACATTCATGAGGTTGATATGCACGAATATGCACTTCACCTCATTCGCTATCATGACAACAGATTTGACCAACATCCTCGCTTCCAATACTATATATACAATCTAATTATGCGTCATCGAATTAATACTACTACCTCTATTTTTGTCAAAAAAAATCTTGAAGATACACTACCTCCCACAGTGCTTGAGCTTGTCAACCAATTAGAAGACATGCCTAATGAGAAAATTGGTGAAAGGGTCGCAAGGTTTGGGTCTTCATTACATGGAACACGTTCGTGTTGGAACAAAAGTAGAGCTGAACTCACAAATATGATCAATCAGCAAGGTACACTAACGTTCTTCTTAACGCTTAGTGCAGCTGACACAAAATGACCAGATTTGCATGCTCTAATGCCTGCTAAACGTCTTACTGGTTTACCTCAAGAATATCAATGGAGGGTTCAGAAAATCATATCAAATCCACATATTACATCAAAGTACATGCACAATAGATTCAAAACATTTCTTCAAGAGGTGCTTCAAAAAGGTTTTCATATAACAGATTCTTGGTGCAGGTATTATACCATCTATTCCTTCTTTTTTTTCTCTTCATATTTTTCACTTTATACAATCTATTTCTAATATATGCTTTTTCCTCCCATGTAGATATGAATGGCAGCATAGAGGCCCTCCCCAAATATTCATGGTTTTATTTGGTTGGAAAATGCACCAAATATGGATACGATAGATTGGGAAGATGATGTTGCAGTTGAAGCCCCAAAAATTGTTTTTGACACATATGTGATAGCTTGGAATCCTCGTAATTCCTAGTTGTCCACATCTGGGTCACACCATTCTACCACAAATGATCCATGGAGTCTCGCATCACCATAGATATTTGCAACAAACTATGAAGAACTTGTCAATTTTGTTCAAAGTCACACCAGATGTTCAAAGTCAATTTGCCTTCACAAAAAAGGAACATCTGTTCAATGTCGCTATGGTTTTCCATATGAGCTACAAGCTACTTCTTCGTTATTCATTGATCCAAATGGATGGAAAACCTAAAATCCTGTAAGAAATGACCCCCTTTTAAATATTCACAACCCTACCATGCTTTCAATATGGAGGGATATTTTTGATTTCCAACCTGTTCTTTGTAAACATGCTATTTTCAAATACATTTCAAAGTATGCATCAAAAGCAAATCCAAAATCAGAAACCTACCATGCAATTCTCTCTCTCCTTGCACATGCTGCACCAAGTGACAACCCCATTCTTTAGCCATTCAAACAATTCCTTGCACAAACAGTTGCAGAAAGAGACATTAGTGTACAAGAGACATGTCACATGCTGCAAAAAATTCCTCTTGTGCTTTGTAGCTGTCACTTCTTTTCCCTAAACGTGAGCCAAACTATCTTCCGTCGTGTTTGTAATGACACTAATAACACCCCTGCAATGCCCCCCTTCATTTTTGCTTACATGCAAAGACCCATTTATCTTGAACATCTTACTCTGCTTGAAGCTGCTCGTTCTTGGTCTTTCTCGCCTAATAGGAAAAAAAAATCCATGGAAACAAAACTTGCGTGACAAGATTGTTAGAGTCTATCCACAGTTCACTTCCATTCCTCCCTCTAATTCTTCATCTTTTGAACTATTTTCTTAGAGTGAAATTATTTTATACAAACCTTTTTTGTCCATCCCTCACGATATTGGAACCACAACTTCTCCTTGGAATCACATTAAAGGAAGATATGTTGTGTGGCATATTCAACGTGCAGAAGAAGAACCCTCTACACCTCTATCTAATGATTCAAACTCTAATGCTATTACCTTTTCATTTCCCCATACCATGGATGAATGGGAACTTGTCTCTCAAATGTGTCCAGGAAATAACATCCAAGTTGATCACCTTGAAATGCCTGGGCATCATGAATTTGACAAAAATTACAATTGGTCAAATAACAATATACCCACCCATTTGCATGAGACAAAACATCATTCATTGATGTCAATCGCTTGTCCATCCAACTACATGAAGACACCCCATCCTTCTCCAATTCACCTAATTCCTTGTCTCCCACACAACGCATAGCCTTTGACCTTGTCATGTCCCATTTCAGAAACACTACATATGCTCAACCGCTAAAACTCATGATTCAAGGTACTGCAGGCACCGAAAAATCTTAACTCATATCTTTCCTGGGATTTGCATTTCAAACTGCATCTGAAAAAAATACCTCCCCACTTCTTCTCCTTGCTCCAACTGGTTTTGCTGCTTTTAACATACATGCATCAACAATACATTCTGCTCTTCAAATACCCATTGGTGAAATGCAACCTCTTGAAGGCCAATCCCTTTCAAAATTTCAAGAAGAACTTCGTCATATTCGCTATATTCTCATAAATGAAATGAGCTTTATTGGCCCAAAAATGTTAACTCAAATTGATGCACGCTTACGTCAAGATTTCCCCTCGAAATGTACAATCCCATTTGGTGGTTGCTCCATAATTCTTCTTGGTGACTTTGGAAAATTGCCTCCTGTAAAAGACATTCCCATGTATGCAGGCTCATCTGTTGGAACTGCTCTTTGGTGTACATTTGATACTTTTATCACACTCAAAACAATTTTTCGACAAGAAGGAAATAGTCCTTCTCAAACTTCCTTTCGACAACTCTTGCTAAACCTTTGAAATGGAACCCCAAATGTTGAATACTGGGCACTCCTAATGACAAGAACAACCTCATGCCTTTCACATGTCGAAAATTCTTCACTTGTATCCCACAAATAGCTCTATTGCACTGCACAACAAACACATACTGAAACAACTTAATATGTCAATTGCACATTGCTTTGCAAAACAAAGGAACAAAAATGGCCATCAATTTATTAATGACGAACAATTGGCATTAAAGGTCCTTCTTGTTGTTGATCAACAAGTCATGTTAACTGCTAATTTATGGGTTCAAGCAGGACTTGTTAACGGCTCACTTGGAAAAGTCATTGATATTGTCTACAACACAAATGAGCAACCTCCTACCTTGCCATCATTTGTTCTTGTCGAGTTCCTCCATTACAAAGGACCCTTATGGGATGCTTCTAATCCTACTTATGTTCCAATATTTGCAATAACAAGAGGATCCCATAGACAACTACCACTTAGTATGGCATGGGGTTTAACAATTCATAAAGCCCAAGGTATGACCCTACAAAATGTAACAATAGATATTGGAAAGATTGATAGACAAGGGCTTACATTCACTACAATATCAAGAGTTACATCTCTTTTAGGCGTACACATTTCTCCACCTTTATCTTTTTCCAGATACTCTTGAATGCAAGGCAATCAATATGTTCAATGTAGGAAACAAGAGGAAAGCTTACTTGCTTCAAAGTCTTTAGAACCAAATTGTGGTTGAAGATTCTCGTTGTCTGCTGTATAAATGGATTTTTTTTCTTTGGTCACTTGTTGATGTAAAATATCTACTTTTGTTTCAATAAACATCCAAGAAAATTTGAAATATTTGGATTCTAGACTAAACTGTCTCAACAAACTCAAATAGTAACTGTGAGAGTTTTTAAGTATCTTAGTTACAATATATAATTGGTAGCTAAGAAATAATTACTCAATGCACATTTGATATGTCGAATTTGTAATGCAAACTCAATACATAAATCAACACATTTAATACATCCACATCCTATAATCAATATACCACAAATACTGAAGAATAGCTCAAAATTGTTGAAACAAATTTAATAAAAAACCATAAATCATTACATAACTAATAGTGTTATCTTATTCAATTGCAAAGAATTACAATGTCGTTCTTCAATACTGGTCATTGCAAAACTGTTCTTTAGGGGTTTCAATGATCAAATCCCCATTTGACTAAATCCATATTGAGCATTAAACCAGGTTTCGATAATTGAAAAAGATAAAGGTAAAAGTGATTTATTTTCTTAACACATAACTATTCAAGCTAGCATCAGTCTCTACAACCAGCTTGAAATAAATCTCAAAGAAAATTTTGTAAAAGGTTTATGAACAAACTTAAAAATATTCAATACATCCAAGAAGTAATACTAATTAAAGACAGAAACATAATAGATGTCATAAGTTAAACAAAAACATTCATTTACTATATATGAAATAGAAGAAAACAAATTTATCTATACCAGGTAACATTGGTTTAACATACCAGTAATAATCACCAAGCCAATAAAAAAAGAAGAATAACTATAATTTGCTAACAAACATTTTACAAACAACCACAAAACAAAGCACAAACAGCTGTAATTTCATTAACATGTAGGACATTCGCACATTCTTATGCTTAGTGTCCAAACAACTAATTTCTTCTACTTGCCAAATCCCTGTTGATCCATGGATACCTACTGAGATATTTGCTTTGTTTGAACCACTACAAGCTGAGTTTTCTTATTCTCTGTCTCAGCTTCAGCCTCCTCAACATATGTCAGAACTAAGCTTCACTAGACCTAGTTTAAATGCTTCCCCTCTTTGAAGAACTTCCATCTCTTGCGAAGACTGACCACTGCCATAAGTTTCTATCACAACTTTGCCTTTCTCTTTCAACTGCAATTCTGAGGAACAAGCTATTGTTCCTTGCTATCTTGCTTCTCTTTCCATGTTTTCCCTATCAAGCTTATCCTCTGCTTCAAATTTTGATCTTCTTTTACAAAGGGTGGTTTCCTTAATTTCTTTCTGATATTTGAAAACATGATATTTTATCTCTGGATCAGTGATCTTATCCAATTCTTGTCGAAAATCAACAAATCCCCTGTACATGGAATCATCTAGAAAATCTTCATGTGTATAATTCAACTTAGCCTTTTCTTGAGAAAAAAGGCTAACGAGAAAAGCGTTAGGATCATGCATCCTTTTGGAAGCTTCTCCCAGCTTCATAATTGTAATATCCTTTCCAAGCATAGTTGCATGAGTATAATTCTATATAACCAAACAATCTAGAGACAAAATAAACCTAGGCCAACCCTTCCTCTTGTTCTTAGCCAATTTTGGATAAGCGCCATCAATAACTATTTGAAAAGCAAATTCCTGTAACACCATTTAGTCTGGAACAATTCTCGGCAACAAAAGGACGGTATTGCTTCCCCAAATTCTGAAATAAGAGAAATATCCCCCCACATACCAATCTCCATGAACAACAATTAAAGCCCCGAATTTTGCTGAAAATGCCAGAGCATCGGCTTTGAAAATCATATGATACATGGACCCTAAGAAAAGGTCGCAGATGTCATATATACGACAAACAAAATTATCCTCCCACAAGTCAACATAGTAAATATGAACCGATGGACAATTATTCTCCCAATTCCAACCTAGATTAGGAAATTTTGAAGTCATACAAAAAACGTCCATGACATACGTCGACATATAAAATTGCGGTTTTTTTCCTTTCAGGTATTTTTCAATTTGATGCTGCAAGTTTAGAGATAATATTTGAGCCCAATTGAACGAATCACCTGTAAGAATAATGTGTTGGGATGCTGGAACCCACTCTGATTTGAAATATGTGCAATTTGCCTCACCATATAATTGGCAGAACATAGCGGCGAACAGTGAAAATGGTTCCCTGAACCATGAAATAGGGTAGGCAATACCTGGTTCTGCAAGAAACAAGATAGGGTTTGCCATCCATGATTTTACCACATGTTCATAATTGAAATGAGATGCTGCTTCATCAAGGAACTTACGACTCAGTAACTATTTCGGGGGACTGAAAGCATAAGCCTTAGCAAAAATTTCAGGTCTGGACGAGGCCGAAAAAACACCAATGTAATCATTGAAAACTTGCTCTTCAGGCTCAGCGTGGTCGAGTGCCCTCTTCACTGCGTCTGTGTAGGGCATAAATGCTGGTCTGGTGGCAATTAGATGGATATGTGAACTCTTAATGTTGATGTAAGCCGACTGATCCTAAGGAATAGCCGAGAGATCATAATTATCGAAAATTGAATAAATTCTTGACCAGTCTAAATACATGTTTTCAGAAATTCTCCCACTAGTGTCTGTAAAAATTCCGGCATTTAGGTCCTTGGACCTTTGTTCTTGGAGAGACGTTTTTTACCTTGTCTTTCTGGGCATCAAAGAGGCCATTTATGCTGGAAATACTGCAAATCTAGTCAAAACTTACTAAACTATACAACCAATGACAAATGTAAGGTGCAGCAAAAATAAAGCATAGTAAAAATCAACAGGCACAATAAAATCACAGATAAAACAAATAGTAAAAACCTAAAAAATTGAAACACACTATATAGCCAAAACCTCAAAGGAAAAACAAATCTAGCACATGGATCTAGGGAAGAAGAAACGGATGAGATCAGGGTGGGAAAGAAAAATTGAATATAGATCCTTTTATTAACACAAACTATAAATTGTGAAAGCAGAAAGGTAAACTAATAATAAATTTATCAATTTACCTTTCTGCATTTTGCTTTGCGGAAACTCTACCTTGGGGAAAGTTGAAACTGTATGTTTAAGAAAAATAAGGGTAATATATTTGAAGTGACCCCTGCTACCTCGGAAAGATGAAAGAAGAAAAATAAAAACTTCAAAGTTCCTATTTCCCCATTCAGGACAGAGATCAATATCAACATTAACATTAACACTAACAATAATTTAGTTCTCATAAAATGATATAAAATTCTTAAGCAAAAACAATATTCTGCTATTGGCTTTTTGCTTTGGAAAGCGGAAAGTGGAAAGGTAAAGTGATAATCAACTTATTAATTTACCTTTCCCCATTCCGCTTTCCAATGCCGAAAGAGGAAAGCGAAAAGGTAAACTGATAATCAATTATGAATTTACCTTTCCACATTCCACTTTACGGAAACTCTATCTTGGGGAAAGTTGAAACTATTCATTTAAGAAAAATAAGGGTAATATATTTAAAGTGCAACATTGTCGTGAAACATTTTTAACTTTCCCCAAGGTAGAGTTTCCGCAAAGCGGAATACAGAGAGGTAAATTGATAAATTGATTATCAGTTTACCTTTCCACGTTTCGCTTTCCTCTTTTGGCATTGGAAAGCAGAATGGGGAAAGGTAAATTGATAAATTGATTATCACTTTACGTTTCTGCTTTTTGCATTGGAAAGCGAAATGTGGAAAGATAAATTGATAAATGATTATTAGTCTAGCTTTCTGATTTCCGCTTTCCAAAGCGAAAAGCCAATAGCAGAATACTATTTTTGCTTAAGAATTTTATATCATTTTATGAGAACTAAATTATTGTTTTTTTTTTTGTAAATAAAATAGTATATTACTTCAAAGAGTCGGAATTACATAACAGACAATCTTCATGAAAAAGCATCCATGGCTTCCCCGAGACAGCCCGACTCCATTCCTAATCTCCCTTCCCAAAAGTTCACATAAGTTCGCATCCCTGGAGACATATTTCCAAACTACTGCACCTATTTCTTTCGAACCCCTTACAATCAAAATGGTCATACCCGACCCTAATACACTTTGTCCAAAACATAACCAGGAGGAACCCTATACAAGTCAAATTAGGCAAACTGATAAACATAAGACAGGAGAGAAAGAAACCAGATCTCAAACTGGACCCTGAAGACCGGCTCCTACTCTAGGAAAAGTAGTAGATGTTGACACAGTTGAGGCAAATTGGGGGCTGCTTCTCCTTGGCATCCACAGAGTGCATTGCAGCGGTGGCTACCTTTCTCCCTTGGATGAGTGAACTCTTTCGATCCCCTTCCCGCTGGGTAGAAGGGGATGTTCAACTTTGCCGCAATAACATCGATTTTTTGGTGCATCAAATGGCATTCTCTATTGTGGTCCTTCCAAGACTTCACTAGTTCTTCATCTCCCTTACACTTGACTTCCTTTGCGAAAGAGGAGTGGGAAACTAGGTGCATGTTCACCCAGTAGAGCATTAATAGGTGATCGTAGGCCGAGGCTCTGCTCGTCGTAGTACCTTGGTCAAGGACCTAGTCTGCCACCTCCTTGTGGAGGTCCTCTGAACACATGTTTTTCACCTCTTCCCAAAGATCTCCAACCACCTTCTCCACTTCCAGTCGGATACCCAGAGGCACATGCTCCTTGTAAAAATGCACTGCTTCCTGGGCTTGAACCTGCACCCTTGTCGCTTACTACGCCCAATGCATTATTCCCTTTCCCTTTCTGTCTCGACCATCATAAGCTTCTCCCGGGATTGACACACTTTTCAGTGAACGCTTAGGATCCATACGTCTGGGAAAAGGGAGATGAAACGCGCATAGGAATTTGGGTAAAAAATCAGCTTGATAGGAAAACATCCTGAAGAGAACCTGAGATAGAGAGATATAGTAGAGAACAAAGACCTCGCATAGAAGAAGGATGAAGGGTGGCAGAATTAGCCCAAAATAAAATGATGGAGGAGGCATGATTGTCTTCCTGGTCTTGCGTCACACCCATCATAACAACAATGAACCTTGTACCATCACCTGCCTCAGAGATCTTGACTGTAATGAAAACCCAATCCTTTTGACAATCCTACTCTTCCTTGCCCGTCCCGTTCACCCTTGCTGCGCTAACCAATATGATGGCGAAGGACAGACACCTCATAATCCGTCCAGTTACCCGTGTGGCCCCGCATATCATTTAAGAAAGGTCTGGCTGGGTGTGCTTGTGCCCCCTATCATCTCCCACGCCTCTATTGTCTAGACACTCCACCTGTGGTCTGCCTTCATAGTCCCTAGATTCCATGCTCTTACGCTGCCACTTCGAAACCCCACATACCCCTCCATGCCAGCGTTAGCTAACAGATTCATCGCCTTGTTGGAAGCATGTCTTACATGGAAAAAAGAGACCTTCGAGTGGGCGTGGAGCAGGGATTTTAGGAAGTCTAGTCTGCTGGATAGGCACCAGCTCGAGGAAACCTTCTCAAAGGCCTGCCCACTCGCCATCCTTTTGGCCATCTGGATCAAAACTCAGGTGTCTCCTTCAATGATC
The DNA here is from genome assembly GCA_001517045.1 of Pseudotsuga menziesii. Lineage (NCBI taxonomy): Eukaryota > Viridiplantae > Streptophyta > Pinopsida > Pinales > Pinaceae > Pseudotsuga > Pseudotsuga menziesii. The sequence continues at coordinate 248,327 of LPNX010413177.1, forward strand.
GCTGGGAAGTATCCGCCTCTGATTAGACACTCAAAAGCACATATCATCCCTTCTAATTCAGCAAAATTGTTGGTGTCATTTCCCAGAGCACCTAGGTATATGGAGATGATCCTCCCACTGTGATCCCAACATATCCCACCGTAGCCCGCAGGCCCCAGTTTGCCTCTGGAAGCCCTGTCGAAATTAATCTTGAACACCTAGGGAGGAGGGGGAGACCATGAGGAAAGGCTAGAAGGCATGCAAATCCTCTCACGAATGTGCAGGCCTGCCATCTGGGATCATTCAAGCCCCCAATTCTCCACAATGTGGGATTCCTCTGCTAGGATTATCTTATCCTGATCCTGCCATTGCATACTTTAAATGGTGGAAAGCAGGTTATCCTTCACCATTGTCCAAACTGAATCAGTGTTGCTGGGTTTATCTCGGAAGATCCTTCCATTCCTCTCTTTCCATATACACCACATGACCATGCTCAGAAAGGCTTCCCAAACCATCTGAATGATTCATTTTTTGAAAGATTTGGGGTTCCAATCAATCAATATTTGGATCGGTCGACCTATCCTTCTATCACTCCTCCTGAACCCTATTTCTCCTTTATCTCATATAGCTGAGGCGAAGGGGCAACTATCTCAGAGGTGGCCCATGGTTTCCTCGTCTTGATAAAAAAGGCATCATTGCGAAGGCCCCTGAACACCACGACGATGGAGGTTCTCGCTAGTAAAGATTCTTCCTTTGACCACCATCCAATTAAAGAGGGTCACTTTGGGCCACTGATTCAAAATGCAGATCTTCTTCCATATTCCTTCTTCATCGCTCTGTTGGCCTATCCTGAGGTTATAGGCTTCCTTTATGCTAAAGGATCCTTTTTCCTTATAACCCCACCTTAGAATGCCCAGTCCCTCCATAACCCTTATGAATCTCTGGTGGATTTCCTCCTGAAAGGATCTCCAATCCTCCTCACTTGTTAGGTCAGGTTTTGTCGGAAATCCCACTGTTGATGCCCTTCCAAGTTCTGGACCTCCCAAAATTGGCCCACCATTTCCTTGCCCTCCTTGGTGGATTTTTCTCTGATATAACACCATCTTGGGTCCATCCCTAATTTGGGGAACTAGTTCCAAGAATCCTCCCAGAACTTACTAGTGCCCCCCCCTATCTCCCAGAAGCTGTGGTCTAGCACAATATGCCTTCCGCTCAACACTTTTAACCATATGGGGGAACCAGTCAGCTCCTCAATGAATCTTACCAGTTGGTGATTGGGCCTGTCTCGAGCATATTTGATGTCCCAGAGTCAGGCCCAAGGTTTCGTTGAGTGATTATCCCACCTCCACCAAACTTTCGCTCCCTAAACCTCTGCCATGAGTTCCGGATCCCTCAGCCCTAACCCCCCATGCTCCTTTGGCTTGCAAATTCCATCTGAGCTGACCAGGGAAAATTTCTCTTTTGCCTCCCTGCTAACCCATAGGAAATTTCTTTGCATACCTCGAATAGCCCGCAAATCGACTTTGGGGCTGAGAGAATCAAGAAGAGATATGTGGGCATAGGCTGCATAATGGCTTTTACTAGGATCAGTCTGCTTGGTAAATTTAGGGGGCGAAGAACCCAACTAGAAAGCCTCTATTTCATTTTATCTAAAAGATCCTTCTAGGAAGATTTTTTCAGCTACCTGACCCCCAGGGGGATTCCAATATATTTCGAGGGCATTGTCCCTTTTGAAAACCCCAGGATCCGAATGATATTCCTCTAAGTGACTTTGTCCGTGTTCATAAAAAATACTTGGGATTTATTGGGATTGACCGTGAGGCCAGAAGCCTTAGCGAAGAGAGTCAGGATCCTTTTGAAGCTTTTTGCTTCTTGGACTGAAAGGTGCCCCATGAGCATGGTGTCATCAACAAATTGCTAATGGGTCTAAGGATCCATTCCTTCATGGATTTTTATCCCCCGTAGCTCTCCGTTTTCAGCTTGATTCTTAATAAGGTGACTCAGACCCTCTGCCATGAGAATGAAGAGGTAGGGGGTTAAGGGATCCCCTTGTCTGATACCCTCGGATGGCTGGAAAGCATGGGTAGGAGCACCATTAAGGAGGATGTTAAAGAACAGGGTTGTGACAAGGTTCATGACCCATTCAACCCATCCCTGGGAAAATCCATAGTCCTCGAGCATTTTCCCTATGAACTACCAACTTAATTTGTCATAAGCCTTTGCTATGTCAAGCTTGATCATCATGCTTGGCTATCGAGTGATTTTTAGCGAGTGGATCACCTCATGAACTAGGATGATGACATCTAGGATCTATCGACCTTCCACAAAACCAAATTGCTCAGAGAAGATGAGGTTGGGTAGGATAGGTTTTAGCCAATTGGCTATCACTTTGGAAATAATCTTGTAGATCACATTGCAAAGGGAAATTGGACGGAACTTGTTCGGACTATCAGCACTTTCCTCCTTGGGAATTAAAGTCAGGAAAGTTGTGTTAAAGGATTTTAGAACTCCCCTCTTGTTTCTATATTCTTATACTATCTCGAGAAACTCCCATTTGACAAGATCCCAGAAGTGATGGAAGAAGTTAGAAGTGAAGCCACATGGACCAGAAGCTTCCCCCAGGGCCATCTGGTTGATCACTTCCTCGACCTCCTGCATGGTCACTGGCTTAGTCAGCATCTCATTATTTTCTCTAGTGACAGACCTAAGAATCAGGCTAGTAATCCTATCTATGGCCCTCCCTCTGTCCTCCACATTTTCCCTGAGGATCTTGGAGAAGTGTTGGGTGAGTTCCTCCTCTATCTCCCTTCTGGTCTCCACTCAGCTTCCATCAGCCTTTCAGAGCTTTTGGATTCTAGAACTACTCTTGTTTTGAATAACTGAGTTATGGAAAAAATTTGTGTTCCTCTCGCCCTCCTCGAGCCATTTTACACTTTCCTTTTGCTTCCAAAATATTCATTCCTGTCTTTCCCTCGCTTCAAGTTGACACCAGAGATCTTTTTCTTTTTCCTTCAGGTCCTCATCCCATCCATTCTCCATTCTCTCTCTACTAATAAGCCCCATTTCATTTATCAGCCTCTTTTTATCTTCAAATATATTCCCAAACTCTTCCTTGTTTCATATGCGAATTTTGGCTTTTAAGGCTTTAAGCTTCTGCTAAAAATAGAACATAATGGTTCCTGGAGGGGGAACCAACTCTTTCCACCATTGCATGACACGTTCCTTAAATTCCTTATGTTCCATCCAGAACTGCTCAAATCTGAACAGTTTGCTAAGATTCGTACTTGACCAATCCCAGTTGAGACAAATAGGCCAATGATTAGAGCCAGCTACCAGGAGAACATAAGCCTTTATCTCCCCCATATTGTGAACGATATTTTCTGAAACTAGGAATCTATCCAATTGGGAGGCCACCAGATGATCCCCCCCTCTCTTATTGTTCCAAGTAAACCACCCATTTCCCGTCTCCATATCCACTAAGGGGCTTTGATCCAAGAAGTCGCAAAAGGTCTCTTGATATTTATCTAGGGTGCGTCTCCCCCCCTTCTTCTCCCCTAAGTTGGATATGAGGTTGAAATCCAATCCTATTACCCAACTCCCCACCTCAGCATGACCCTTGATCCAACCAAGGAAATCTATGAAGGCCTATTTCTCAGGGAAGCTACTAGGGCCGTAGACATTCCCCAACAAGCCTTTCACTTCGAAGTCCAGAAGGTGAATGTCAGCCATCAGTGAAAATTTGTTAGCATGCCAGTCTGAGAGTTCCACCACTCTGGGTTACCAGAGGATTGCAATACCACCTACTTATCCCACATCATCTAGGGCCATTAGCTAACTGCCCTTCCAGATCCTTTTTCTGATTTTCTCCAAACCCTCGAAGCTACACTTTATTTCTTGAAGGAACAGGATATCAGGTTTTTCCTGCATTAACTTCCTATTTAGAGTCTTCCATTTCCTGGGGTTGCTGCACCCCCTTATATTCCAGGATATAAGCTTCATTGCCACACCTTGATGACTTCATAGAAGGCCACCCAGATTTTGGGGTATTGTCCTGATTCAATGAGTTTTACACCTACTGCATCTATGCGTTGCTTGTTTTTTTTTCGTCCCCTCCGAAGCTCTTCCTCTGGTGATTTCCTCTTACTACCTTTTTGCGGATTTGGGTCAATCCCCAAGCCCCGGTGAGCACCAGTTCTGATGATAGCTTCTTAGAGAAGCTCAATATGGAAATAAGGCACATATCCCTTTCCCTTCTTTCCACATTCTTCCTCAACCGCGTCTAGATATAGCTCACCCATTTCCATCTCATCCCCCTCATCCTCCTCAATTACTTCCATCTGTTGCACCCCATCTTCTTCTGAGTCTTTTGCCTGTTCTTCCTGTGGCTCCACTAATCCCTTCTCCTTAAGGTTGTCTTCTTCAGGAAAGCACTCCCCCAACACCTTGAAGGGGTTGTTGGAATGAGGGGTTTTTTTCTCGGGCTCCTTCTTTGCTTTGGACGCCCCACCTCCCTTGTTACTTTCCCTGTTCTATACCTGAGTGAAGCCATCCTTCTCAGCTCCATCTTCAAGCTTATGGCCAGGATTTCCTGCTGTTGATGTCAGTTTGGGACAATCCCTCCCCAGATGTCCATATTCGTGGCAATTCCTGCACTGAAAGGGTAATTGCTCATAGTCAATAGGCTGGATCCATTCCTCATCTTCCTAGTTTACGCTGATGGGTGATTCCATGAAGATGGGTAACACTTTTTGGCCAAATTTGGCGATGAAAACCTAATTTTTTACTCATGTGCTAGATAGAAGCCCTCAAAACGCATATATGCCATGTAAATTTTGACTTGCAGTTAAGAAACAAATTGTAGAATATTATGTTGGCTTCATAGTGATATTTAAAAAAAAATATTCCGATGTCATTTAATGTGTGAATTTTTGCATTTAATGAACTGTGTGA
>LPNX010413177.1:253368-349656 GCA_001517045.1 Pseudotsuga menziesii
GGAAGTAATTAAAAAATAAATATCATATGAATGCCAAAATGCGTGTATGATACCTCAATGGATAGAAGATTCGTTGGTGAATCTATCGGTATCAACTCTGCTCAGTTATGTGCTAGGAATGGCAGGGTTTACACCTCTGCAAGGCACAGGAAATTTTCCATTTGTTTGAATGTGGGCTAAGTCTGCTTTTTTAAGCCCTCGACCGAGGTATGAACCTCGACCAAGGTATCTAAATACCTCGGTCGAGGTATTTAAATACCTCGACCGAGGGTTTTTAAAGCCCGCAATACCTCGGTCGAGGGCTTGATAAAACCTCGATCGAGATATTAAGACGTCGGTCGAGGGCTTAACAAGCCCTCGACCAAGGTGCGTTTTTCTGTTTTTGCCGAAATGCGCTTGCCAAAAAGTGTTACCTAGGTCCGTGGATTCACCCTGATGGCTTACAGGAGTTCTTTGGCAAGGTCCAGGTAAACACAGATTCAGACAAAAGACGTATATATTTGAACCCTAGTTTGATCAACCACCTTTATGAATTCCCCCAGTGTATCCCCTATATCCTTTAGGGTATCGAGATCCCAATATGTTGGAGACATTTACCATCATACACACTCCTTTTGGTCAAATTGGCCTAGTTAAACCACTATCCTAAGTATAATTGACATTAATTGACATCAGTGGAGCATTAATCGCCATCATCCAGTCACACCCACGCCTACCTACAGTCAAGGAGGCTAACTAGAGCACTCTGGGGGTGATCTAAGTGATATTAATGCACCTAATTCCTAACTTGTGGTTACAATCAGTTCAACCAGTCAGTTAAGGCGCCTCCTCTCATTAAATATATTATTTAATGATTATTTAATATTATTTAATGATCTGGAGTCAACAGAGGTGCCTCCACCAACTTCTGATGATCAGTTTATCTTCAGTTAACCTCATCGGGGTTCATTGAAGTCATGGAGCACTAGCACTTGATGGTTGGCTTGCTATGACATGTGTTTGATCTCCTTCAGTTGAGATTCAGTCATTTATTGAACTCTGACTTCAGTTAGGGTTTGGTGAGTCAATTAGGGTTTTGGTCAAGTGGTTAATTGAGTGTGATTGAATGGCTGACTGTCAGTTAAGCTAGACTCACTCATTGATTTCGAATTGCCTCCATAGGTATTCAAATTTCTCATGGGTTCAAGCTATTGCTTGACATTGTTATTGTAACCATTCATTGTTTATTAAATATACAGAGAGGAAACCAATTCCGGTTTCGATTAACACCATTTCATGAGTTATTTGTTGATTATTTCTTGATGAGATTGATTATTTGTTCCTATATCAATGTGTAAGAATAATATGGTATCAGAGCATACGGCGGGATGAAGATCTATCTCTCAAAAACAAGCTTTTTGACAGATTTCTCCATGAAAAGTGAGCAATAGCTCAAAATTCTAGCATTGCACTAGAAGCCAAGGCTTACCACTCAATATCCCAAGTAAAGAACTTGTTGATCAAGCTTGCTTGATTGACTATGCTGGGTGTGATGAAAGCCTAGAATGTGCAAGTTGTCCGACCTTATTTTTCCCTTTCTATTTTGATTTTCAGGTTTCTACAGGTGAAGCATTCGCTACAGCACATCCAGATGGCCTCCTCAGCAGATCTCTTGACTCCATACAATTTCCACTCATGGAAAAGTCATATGGAGATTCAATTGCACTCCAAAGGACTTTTTAGAGTCACCATGGACACTGAAGTTGAGCCTGGATCCGCCGTAGAAAAAGCAATATTCTTGAACAAGAAGGATGAAGCCTTTGGTTTCTTGTGCCTCTCTATTTCTTGAGACCTTCTCTTCCATCTTATGTATTTGAAGACACCAAAAGAAATACGGGACAAATTGGAATCTCTATACGGAAAGCATGATGACTTGAGGGTTTACCAGCTTGAAAATGAGCTCATGTCTCTCCAACCTTCTAATTTCGAGACTCTGAATGATTTATTTACAAAGTTCAAGCATACTGTTTTACTCTTGAAGCAATGCAACATGGAGAAGGAGGATGATCAGCTCATCCTTGCCATTCTCTCCAAACTCAGGGCTGATTATTCAGTTTTTGTTTCTACATTCCGTGCGGGGAAGTTCACAACCCTCGGATGGAAGATGCCTACACTCAATGCCTTCATTGAGTCCCTAACTAATGAACATGACAAGCTTGTCCATATGGGGATCATCCGATCTTCCTATGATCAAGCCCTCCATGTCTCGGGACCCAAAGATCTGAAGGGTAAAGGAAAGCAGTAGAAAAATCAGAAAACTAAATTTGATGCTCCTAAGCCAAGAGTTGAAAACTAGCAGCGTGATGAATCTTCCGGTTCAAGGAAGAACAAAGGAAAAGGGCACAATGGGAAAGAAAAAGTCAAGTGTTCTTACTGCGGGAAGGGTTTTCACCCTGAACATGCCTGCATGAATAAAAATATTGATGAAGCAAACCTCTCTCCTTGAGAGGAATCACATCAATCTTCCAGAGAGCTTTCGGAGGAGAGATCACCAAGATCAGGAACCACAGCATGAGAAAGGTCATGCCCTCATGGAAAGCACTTTGAAGTCCAAAGCATTGCTAATTGAATCTGGAGCTTCGAACCACATGATGGCTGAAAAAGACTCCGTTTCATCCTTGGAGACCGGCAAATCCGTCCCCATCCAAATGGGAGATGACTCCACCATCATTTCCGAAGGACAAGGTATTGTAGATCTTGAAAATGGTTTTTTCTCTAATGTTTTGTATGTACCTTCTTTAGCAGCAAATCTCCTTAGTGTCTATCAAATGACACATATAGGAATGCCTAAGAGAGTCTCTTTGTAACGTCCCAGACCCTCTGACTAGCGAAGATGATGCTACTAACACCAAACAAACGGGCAAACAGCCCCATGAACATGAACAGGGATAAATGCTGAAATTAAAAAGCTTAACATAATACATACTAAGATGCATCAAAAATACAAGGATACATAGTTACTCAACATTCAGTGGAAGCAAACATATACATTCCAGCATTCAACATGTTCATCATTTCACATGAAACAGTAGATATAATTTCAGAGATGAAATAGTCAGGAGTACTTATCTTTTAATGAAGAGATCACCCCGCAACCAGCTACGTCGCTGCAACGTTCCACCCAACCATAGGCCAGCGTGGTCATCAATCTCTCAGCAACACTGCCACCCCCAAGCCGGGCATGATTCCTCAAGGAATAAGGGTCAATGCAGGCTTACACATAGCCAAGGTACACAATCAGCCAAACCCACACACAGTAGGGTTTACCAGGTCATCAAGGAGCTAGGAAAGGCTAAATGCTAAGATGGTGATTTCAACACCAGTCTTCTCAAGCATACCCAGCCTCTAATCCCACTCTCAAGAGTCTGAAGACCAACCACTGCATACCGCATCAAAACAATCCATTCACAACTCTGTGAAGAAGGCAAAGACAACCAGGTGACAATCCCAAACAAAAGGCAAAACATAGTTCAGGTCCAACCACACTCTAGAGTTGTTCTTGGCCCTAGTGTGGACAAAACAACTCAGCAACAATCCCCAAAATATGTGTGCCGCCTCAGCAACCAAGAAGCAACCCAAAACCAGGGTGAATCGATAGCCCAAACTCACAATGCAAACTATGGAAACCTTACACAGTCTCAAAACAGGGGAGAAGTCTGATTCTCAATCTTGGGCAAAAGAAGGACATAAACGCAGACCACAATCTGATGAGGAAACGACGAGAACCTTACACAGTCTGCAGTTGGGGCAGAAGCAGAACTCCCAGCATAGACATGGGAGGACTCAACCAATGGATGTGGAAGTCAACAACCGTCCAACATCTAAAATCCCACAGCACACAACTCCTCAACAAAAATGTTGAAGAAAGCTACACAGACAGAAATGGGGAAAGAACCGATTCTCCATCAATCTGTGCATGAGGGGAAAGGACGCGGCCAACAAATTAGGGAAAAACAACAGCTCACGAACAACAAAATACAACCTCAGCGGTCCTTCACCGTCTGGCGATGGTGGATGCCAAAAACGCCGACTTCATGCATGAGGTAGATTAACTGGCCCCCTCTGCATGTCCCCTGCGTGAGAGTGAACCCCAAAATCCCCCAGAGAGTGTGTAGTGAGGGTTCCCTTACCCACGTGAATGTGGAGAGAGGACTGGTGGAGTGAGCATGTGGCAAAGACTGACAGTCCTGCCACCCTCCACTTCCAGCAATAAATGCCCCAACAACTTAGCAGAACATTAAAATGGTGGTTGGATAAGACAAGGGAAGGTGAGCAAAACAAACAGGGTGATGACATGTAGCTTTTTCCCCCATGACTCAAGGTTCATCATTTTCCCCCCTTATCCTTTGGAATCATGCCCTTTTCATTTTAACGTTGCACTGTCGTAGCTGGCTGTAGGTTTAGTTTAATTGATGTGCGTATTTACATGATGCCAAACTATAATGTGTCAGATAGCACGATATACCATCGGTAACTATCCCTATTGCCAAAACATACACAACCAAATCGATGGTGGGGATTTTGCCTTTAGCTCCTCACCACGATTAATTACATTATATACATCATGCAAACGGGGTCAAAACCGGGGTGTTACATTCCCCTCCTCCTTGGAATAACACCGTCCTCAGTGTTCCAATACATAGGAATACATATACAATTTGCACATCCAAAATTTCAAAATTTTGCAGATCTGTCCCATGTTCAATTATTTACTTTGAACGTCTAGTACCAAGCCCCTCGGCTTCCACGAAATTCTCCTGCTGGTTCTCAGCTTTTAGCTTATCCCAAAGTCTAGGAACTTTGCAGTTGTTTCCCTCTTCATGCTCCCTCATTGGGCAGTCCCGGCGTAAATGATGTCCTCCGCATTCCCAGCATTTCACTGGCTGCTTCATCTTTACCTGCTCAATTTCCTTTGAGTCTTCATGCCTGGACCGTTTCTTAACGGGTCGCTTGGATGAATGCCCCATCACTGATCCACCTTCCTTTCCTTGCTGATTGCTCCCAGAAGGCTTTTCACCTCCCTTTGCAAACCAATAGAGTCTTGCAAAATCTGGTGGTTCATTTCATTCTTCCTTTTCTGTATCTTGAGCATCTCCCCAATATTTTCTTGGGTCTTGGAAATCATTTGAATGAGACTTCTAGCCAATTCCAGCAACTTTTGTTCTACTGCCATGATTAATGTGCATCACCGGGTTTCACTTTTCTCACCTATGAAATGCACCATTGAAATTCTCTCAGGCCAAGCATAATATAGACATTAAAATCAGTCAGTTAATTACCCAATTGGCATGACAGTCCAAGTCTCATCAAGGAGACTTTCATATTTTCCATGCCTTCCCAATAGGCACATGAGCTCATTCATGTCCATTCTTGGGCAGGGAATTAACTATTCCAGCATTCACAATTTACTTTCAGCAAATACACACATTCTGTTTTCAGTCATACATGCATTCAATAATATTTTGTTTTCACCATGCATAAATATATATATATATATATATATAAGGCAAGAGAGAGCAGCAAGAGTTTTTCCCCTCTATGTTCTATTCCATCCTGGAACCCACACCACTGCTGTGGCTTTTCATGCTCTCAGCCTCTTTCACTTCACCGTGAATGCTGGACCAATCCCTCTTGGTCATGACACTTAGTGTCTCCGGTCCATTCCAGACCTCTAAACCATGGAGCCTCCCCACATGGTTTTCCTCGGCTGCTAGGAACTTCATAGTCTCACTAGCACCTTTTTCATTACCGCTCATTCCGAGCTCTCCAGGACAGTCACATGTCCACATGCACCCCTAGGATGCTCTCATAGTCCTCGCTCCCAGCGATACCTATATCCAAACATTGAATAGATTCACATGTTTATTTTATTCTCATCAGTTTTATCTCTAGAACAAGAGCTTAAAACATCACAACCAAATCATATACACATGTACATTCATAAGCAAAATAATCCAATACTTATCTGTATTGTGCGTTTCCTCATTGGTCCATAGGATCCTCCTTCGCTTTGCAAGCCTTGGGATCACCTATGGACTTGGATGTTAGGTCAGCACGCAGGCTGCTCCACAACATCAAATAATTAATGTCTAGCCAGTACACCCTCATGTTGACTGGGCTTGGAACTTTACCATGACCATTTCTAGGTCCAGGATCTACTATGGATCCCTAGGCATATAATAGCCCAACATACACTTATACCAACATACACTTATATCAACAATAATACATACACTTATATCAACAATAATGCACACTTATATCAACAATAACCCTTACTCTGCAACCCCTCACAACAACCGTTTTCCTTTTCTCTTTAGGGTGCAACACCCAACTACATCTATTTAGCCTGTCAACACAAGCAATATAAGCAAACTCATCAGTGTTATTGCTCTAAAACTGTAATCATATTTCATATCATTCATTATCAAGTATTGAGACACCAGGAGTGTGTCCACTCCCTAGGGTGTATTCAATATTGAAAACCCTTTCATGACTCAACATCGAAAAAGTGTGCACCCTTTCACGGTGTGTGCCATGCATGCCCTATTCATACTCAAGCAATCGGTCATCATGGAAATAAAATCAAAACATGTTCTGCATATGGAATTTTAATAATTTGACATGCATATTCTTAGTAAGGGTCACAGAACACTTATCCATTTGTCGACGCAGTATTCCTTCGTTAAGGAGGAATGGGGCTCCCTTCTCTGAGTTGACAGTCCCTTGGTTAGCCATCCCAACTCCTTTTTACATTTCATATCCACACATGTCTTACTGACATAATCTATACCATCTCACTCATGTTGCTTACCAAACATGTAGTGCAGATGAGACATTTCCAAAATGTCCAATGGAGTTTCACCCGAAACCCATTTCCGAAATAGGGGAAAACCTCCCCATAAAGTTTGGCTCCTTCAGGAAATCACACATGGTCTTTCTACAATGTGTACCCCTGGCACATTCATCAAGTAGCCAAACAGCCAATCATTACCTGATAATACAATCCAAATTGATCGTTCCATAACCAAGCAATGACATTAGTAATTAAATTCAATAAGAGTTTGTAACTCTGTCTACTACAAAAATTGATTTGCTTAGCAATGAGGTGATCCTCATTTGTGGGTCTCTTGTAAGTAGCACTACTATTCCCATTATAATTTTTATGCTTACTAGCATAACATGAATACCCACTTTCAATGCATCCTCCTGACACAATTCTAGGCAAGCCAATAGTGATTAGTAGTTGTCAGCAATTTCTCAAATTCAAAATTCACAAATTCAAATTTGACAACTCATTATGCATACAAAATAGCTTCACATCCATGAGACTCTTCTCATGAGGTCTGGCTCTTTCCCATGGTATATTTCGGTCCTTGTCATGGTCTTACCCACCTTGCCATGCCCCAAACAATCTACCTGAAACCTGAACTTCAATCAACCAAACACTTGGTAAGTCTTGATGCATATAACCTTTTCATCGCTGCAACCATCACTGAAGCATTTTCAGAATTTAGAAAATTCAAATACTTCCAGTTGTTAATCACATCAATATTACCACAACACATTTACTTCATGCAATCATTATCATACTAACATTTGCAAGGTATAGTCACATCATTCATGCAATTAAATGAAATGTTTAGATACTCCTTACTTCACAAGCGTATCGTTTGTACCACCTTGCTCTTCCATAGAGCATTCCTGGCAGCCAATTGATCATGACTATCCTCTTTATGCACTTATTATCCTGCATTCATAACAGCTCTTGAAATGGTTCCAGAATTGTCATCAATTCATCATTTCAGCCATTAGTTATTCATAATATCATATGCACTATCTCAATGCATTCATTCAATGCATCACAACAATTGCACCCATACTTATGCAATCAGTTACTCACACCCTTCATATGCATCCATTCAATGCATAACTACCAGATTTACAAAATCTTTTAATGCATATCCACCCAATGCTACCTTGCATTGATTCAGGAATACTCTGCATTCAAACATACCATGCATAGCCTAACCATGACTTCTTCATATAGGATGCATGACTATAATCAAGATCATCAGTACTTACTTTCCTTGGGATACTAAGATATATAGAGGCATGACACATTTCTATATGAATGTAGTATAACATTCAAATATCCATATGGTATGAGGTCTCTTACCTTTACCACTCCATGGGATTTGTCATAATCAAACTCTTACCTTCATGGGTCCTACTTACACCCTTGGAATGACCAATTTGGTTGGTCCTTTGTAGGAGATTGCAGAATTTGCTCACCAACTTTTGTTTATGGACTTGTTGCCTCATCCCTTTCTCCAGAGGGTTGCTACTCACATTCGTCAGCATCAGCAACATATTCAGTCAGGTCCATGTTGTCATTGGTTTTTCCACTAATGCCAACACCAATGCAATAACTATCATTAATGGTTCATTATAAATGTATAATCCTCAATATCCTATGTATGCAAAGCATATCCTCATGCATTTCATGCATAAAACTTATAAAATGTAGTTATAATCAGCAAGATAGGGTTTAAGGAAACTTCCCTTTTCAAGTCCCACATCATCGTATGGAACTCCTCTTCCACACAACAGCTAGTTTGACTTCATGGTCTTGCTACCTCTAGGCATGCAATCCCTGGATTTGTCTATATTGACAGCAGCAAATTTCTCTTTCAAGCAATTACTAGCACTTTGCTGCTCCATTCTCATATTCGGGTGATTCTCCCTTGTTCCCTGTTGGATAAGCTTTCCAACGCCTATCCACATGCTTCATTCTGACCTCGGGTGTGAAAACCACACCACTTCAAATATATTTTGGTCAGGAATGTTAACTTTAGTCACCGAGGGTTTTCTTCCTTTTCAGTCCTGAAACTGCTGAAAAACCCAATGAGAAATTCACTGCAAAACCCATTGGAACACTAGCTGGAATTTGCTGAGAATTCCACTATAAACAGTTGAAAGCTGCTTGAAAAATCCACTTGAAACCCCAATTTTTCTTTCTCCCTATCGGGTCTCATCCCATCTACAACTCCAACACTTCGGCGATCTAAGCAACAAATTTCTCCGGCACTCATTAGCGGCCCTAACAACAATAATTTCCCGCTGCATCGGCGGCTTCCTCAGCTGAAGTTTTTCCACTGTATCAGTGATCCGAACCACAATCCCTGGGATGGATAGTTATTTAGGTAGCCACAACTATGGTCAACAAACCGACTGTGGTTTTCGTATACAACCTGCCGGCGGTCTCATCAACTGATTTCCGGCGATCCCATCCACTAGTCTTTCTCTTCGCACCGACGATTCAACAACAAATCCTTTCCGCTGCGTCGATGACCAGAACCACTATCCATCGAGCGGATAGTTCCTTAGGCATCCACAACATCGAGCAGTAAACCATCTGTGGATTCCGCAGCTAAACAACTCATCAATGGTAAAAACAACTAATCTCTCTCGACGAATTGGTGGACCAAACAACTAGCTTCTCCCGACCTATCGGTGGTCTGTTCATCTACGCTTCCGGACTTTATCGGTGATGCCAAAGGCTATCCATTGGTGGTCAAATAGATAACTTCTTCCACCGTTTCGGATCCCCATCCGTCTAAGCTTCCGAGTCCTTTATCAGCGCTGCAAAAGCCATCATCGGCGATCGAATCCTCTACCTGTCGGATGGCTAGTTCTCTAAGCTTCTGACATTTCGGCGGTTTGATCTTCATCTTTCATCCGACGCTCATCGGCGGTCCAATCAACTAAATTTTTTCGACATTTTGGGCTGATCCTCCTCTGGCTTCCGATGTATCGGCAGACCGATCCTCTAATTTTCTTTGACGTGTCGGCGGTGCAATCCTCTAAAGTTTTCTAATGTTTTCTACACTTAGAAAAAAATTTGGAAATTTTTCTTCTTCCTTCCGCCGCCACATCGGCTGCTCGATCATTTAAATTTTTCTGATGCTTCCAGCTCTTCGGAAAAACTTCTCCCTTCATCCGCCACCGCATCGGCTGCTCAATCAACTAACCTTCACCGACGTTTCAGCGATCTTCGGGAGATCTCCTCCGAAACTGCGGCTTTGCCTTCAACTAATTTCCGCCGAAACTTTCTCTTCTCTTCCGCTGCTACATAGGTAACCTCATCCTCTAATTATCGGCAATCCCATCTTCTATTCTTCTCCGATACTTGCTGCCGCGTCGACTGCTCAAACAACTAAATTTCGCCGACGGTTTCCGTACTTAGAGGAATTTTCAAAGTTTTCTCTTTCTACTTTCTTCTGCAGACGTATCGGCACCCTCAACATCTATTTTCTGCCGACGTCTACTGTGGCATCGGCGATCTAAACGACAAAGTTTTGTCGATGTCTTTAACACTGAAGAGAATTTGGTGAAAAACCTTTCTTCCTTCTCAGCGCTTTCACCTCTTTCCTACCGCCGTATCGGCGTTTCCATTACCTAACACTTCGCCGCTCAATCAACTAATTTTCTCCGATCCACTTCACAAATCTTCGTTGCTCCAAATAGCTAATTTTCACCGATGTATCGGCTCATACTTCTTCTAAATTTCGCCGATGAAATCGCCTAACTCCTCCACTGCTTATCGGTGCCTCGAACAACTAAGTTTTCCCAACATATCGGCGGCCTTCAGCTGATTCCCTCCGCAACTGCGGCTCCGGCTTCCACTATTTTTCGCTGGCGGCATCGAAAGTCCTTCCATCTAAATGTGCCAATGTTTAGGCAGTCTTCATCATCTTTCTTCCACCGCCGTTGCGGCGCCTTCATGCTTTTCCATCCACTTCATCGGCTCAGACTTCCTCTATCTCTCGCCACCGCTGGTGTCTACATCAGAGGAGCTTCCAACTAAGTTCTCCGACGATTCGACAGTCTCAACACTTAGAAAATTTTTCAAGGGATTTCCTCTTTGTCGGCTTATTTCGCCCGATGGCATTGGCTCTCAACACCTCTTGGTTTCCGCCATTGCGGCTCCCTTCCGGCGAGCCTCCCCTTTCTTCTGCCACCGCCACTGCATCAGAAGACTTCTCGTGAAGCTTCCCGCCGTTGCGGCTCCGTCTCTAGGTTCTGTCCATTGTGCATTGGACAGACTTCCGCCTAGCTCATCCAATGATTTTTGTACTTAGAAAATTTTTGGAATTTTCTCCTGTTTCTTCTGGGTAGTAGGCACCTTGCCTTTGTTAACTATTCCTTCATGGCCCTCTGAGGCCCAATGGCTACAACATATGCTCTGTCACTGCATCTTCATGGCCCATTCAGGTCCATGCTACAACCTTTGCTCTGATACCACTCTGTAACATCCCCGACACTTCAACCAGTGAAGAGGACGCTACTAACACCAAACGAACGGGAAAACAACCCCATGAACATGAACAGGGATAAATGATGATATTAAAAAGCTTAACACAATACATACTAAGATGCATAAAACATACAAGGATACATAGTTGCTCAACATTCAGCGGAAGCAAACATATACATTCCAGCATTCAACATGTTCATCATTTCACATGAAACAGTAGATATAATTTCAGAAATGAAATAGTCAGGAGTACTTATCTTTTAATGAAGAACTCGCCCCGCAACCAGCTACGTTGCTGCAATGTTCCACCCAACCATAGGCCAGCGTTCTCATCAATGTCTCAACAACACTGCCACCCCCGAGCTGGGCATTATTCCTCAAGGAATAAGGGTCAATGCAGGATTATACATAGCCAAGGTACACGATCAGCCAAACCCACACACAGTAGGGTTTACCAGGTCGTCAAGGAGCTAGGAAAGACTAAATGCTAAGTTGGTGGCCTCAACACCAGTCTTCTCAAGCATACCCAGCCTCTAATCCCACTCTCAACAGTCCGAAGACCAACCACTGCATACCGCAGCAAAACAATCCATTCACAGCTCCGTGAAGAAGGCAAAGACAACCGGGTGACAATCCCAAACAAAAGGCGAAACACAGTTCAAGTCCAACCACACTCCAGAGTTGTTCTTGGCCCTAGCATGGAAAAAACAACTCAGCAACAATCCCAAAAGACGTCTGCTACCTCAGCAACCAAGAAGCAATCCAAAACCAGGGTGAATCGACAGCCCAAACTCACAATGCAAACTATGGAAACCTTACACAGTCTCAAAATAGGGAAGAAGTCTGATTATCAATCTTGGGAAAAAGAAGGACATAAACGCAGACCACAATATGATGAGGAAACAACGAGAACCTTACACAGTCCGCAGTTGGAGCAGAAGCAAAACTCCCAGCATAGACATGGGAGGACTCAACCAACAGATGTGGAAGTCAACGACCATCCAACATCTAAAAGCCCACAGCGCACAGCTCCTCAACGCAAATGCTGAAGAAATATACACAGATAGAAATGGGGAAAGAACTGATTCTCCATCAATTTGTGTGTGAGGGGAAAGGATGTGGCCAACAAAATAGGGAAAAACAACAGCTCACGAACAACAAAATACAACCTCAGCAGTCCTTCACCGTCTGGCAATGGTAGAGGCCAAAAACGTTGACTCCATGCGTGAGGTAGATTAACCGGCCCCCTCCGCGCGTCCCCTACATGAGAGTGAACCCCAAAATCCCCCAGAGAGTGTGTAGTGAGGGTTCCCTTACCCACGTGAAGGTGTAGAGAGTACTGGTGGAGTGATCATGTGGCAAAGACTAACAATCCTACCACCCTCCACCTCTAGCGATAAATGCCTCAACAACTCAGTAGAACATTAAAAAGGTAGTTGGATGAAACAAGAGAAGGTGAGCAAAATAGATAGGGTGATGACATGTAGATTTTTCCCCCATGACTCAAGGTTCATCATTTCCCCTGCTTATCCTTTGGAATCATGCCCTTTTCATTTTAACGTTGCACCGTCGTAGCTGGCTGTAGGTTTAGTTTAATTGATGTGCATATTTACATGATGCCAAGCTATAATGTGCATGATAGCACAATATACCATCAGCAACTATCCCTATTGCCGAAACATACACAACCAAATCGATGGTGGGGATTTTTCCTTTAGCTCCTCACCACGATTAATTACATTATATACATCATGCAAACGGGGTCAAAACCAGGGTGTTACACTGTTTTAACCCAAATGATGTTGAGATAACAAAAATTGCATCCGAGAAACTCATTGCAAAAGGCCTTACAAATCATCATGCAAAAGCCTATGAGTTCTCTCACTTTGTTGCGGATGCAAAGCCCACTACTATGCTAACTCATGGAAATGAGGTTAGTAGGCTATGGCATGAGAGGTTTGGCCATCTTAATTTCAAATATTTGCAGCAATTACAGAAACACTCCATGGTTGAAGGCCTCCCGGTCATCAAGGCAACCATGGGAATTTGCAAGGGTTGTGTGATTGGAAAACACCCTGAGCACAAGTTCGATCGGGGGAAGGCAAACCGAGCTACAAGAATATTGTGGCTGATACATTTTGATATCAGCGGTCCAATGCCTGTCACATCCATGAATGGATCAAGGTACCTCCTTACTTTTATTGATGATTTTTCAAGGTATACATGGGTTTTCTTTCTAAAAAAGAAATCAAAAGTATGTGAAAATTTTTCTGAATTGAAGGCCTTGATCGAAAATGGCTCTGGTCTTAAGATCAAGATCTTGAGATATGATAATGGAGGGGAGTATGTCAGTAATGAGTTGCTGTACATATGCTCCCAAAGTGGTATTCAGGTCCAGCATTCAATTCCCTACACTCCCCAGCAGAACGGAGTAGCGGAAAGGAAGAACCGGTCTCTCAAGGAGATGACCACCTGTATGTTGGAGTCAAAGAAGCTTGCTGCAAATTTGTGGGATGAAGCCATGCATGTTATAACATACATTCAGAATAGGGTGCCACACTCATTTGTGAAAGGAAAGACTCCTTTCGAAGCATACTTCGGACACAAGCCGGATGTGTCGAACCTACGGGTGTTTGGGTCCGTTGCATGGGCCCAGATTCCGCTTGATAAAAGAAGGGCTTTGCAACCACAAAGCATAGAATGTCTGTTTATTGGGTATCTTGATGGATCTAAAGGATTCAAGCTACTGGATATCAAGACTAAATAGATCATCATCAAGAGAAGTGTCAAGTTCGATGAGCCTCTTCAGGAGGTGGAACTAGTGAAGGAGAAAACTGCTGAATTTCCTTCCTATTCTAGTGAATATTTGGATCATGAAATTGGGGGTGATGACCCTGATTTGGATCCTCTGATTTCTGATATCAATGTGCAGCAATTATCAAATGCTGAATCAGAACCTGAAGTGCAAAATCATCTTCCTACATGGGTCCAACAGACATCTCCTCCACAGGAGACAACATTGGAAATCTGGATGATCCAAGGAGAACCCGGTTTGATTTCCAAAGAGCAGGTATTGCGCTCTATTGTTTTGATAATTTGCTGTCCAAAAATTGATATTTGATGATTAGTTCAGATCCAAAATCCTACTACCATGCTCGGAATGATCTGAGATGGCAAGTTGCCATGGATGAAGAGATGAATTCTCTTCATAAAAACACTACTTGGGAGCTAGTTTCTCTTCCTCTGGGAAGGAAATTGGTTCAATGCAAGTGGGTGTTTCAGACAAAGGTTGCTGCTGATAGAAGCACTTGCAAATATAAGGCAAGGATAGTAGCAAAAGGTTTCTCTCAGATCCAAGGACTGGACTACCATGAGACCTTTGCATCGGTTGCAAAAATGGACTCCATCTGCCTTGTTTTGGCTATTTCAGCATCCAAGCACTGGGAGGTGCATCACATGGATGTTAAGTCAGCATTTCTACATGGAGACCTTCATGAGGAGATATACATGAAGCAGCCCGAGGGCTACATCACTGATCCATATTTGGTTTGCAAGCTAAAGAAGTCACTATACGAGTTAAAACATGCCCCAATAGAGTGGTATTCCAAGATGGATGCCTTCCTTCTCTCGCAAAACTTTTAGAGATGTAGATCAGATCCAAATGTGTATTTACAGTAGCATGATGGTCATCTAATTATAATTGTTTTATATGTTGATGACTTACTGATCACAGGTACCACAATTACCTCCATTTCAGCCATCAAAACTGCTCTCCACAATGCCTTTGAAGTGAGTGATTTGGGGCTTCTAAAACAATTTTTGGGACTCGAAATTGAGCAAAATTCTGATGGGATTATGGTCACTTAGTCCAAATACACTTTATACCTGTTATTCAAGTTTAACATGGATAAATGTAGGCCTGTACCATTCCCTTTCCTTTTAGGGATCAGCCTTGAAGAAGAAAAACACACACCTCCCATGGATTGCACTATCTATCGACAGCTGATTGGTAGCTTGTTGTACTTGACACATTCTAGGACTGATATTTGTTATGCCGTGAATGATGTATCAAGATACATGTATCAAACTCATGATCTTCATTGGAAGGAAGCCAAGAGGATCCTCCAGTACATTCAGGGAACCAGGACCTACGATATTCACTGTGCTGCTGACTCTGAGCTAGAGCTGATTGGATACACAGATTCCGATTGGGCGGGTGATTCTATTGATCAGAAGTCAAATTCCAGATATGTATTCATGTTTGGTGGTGGCCCTATTTTCTAGTCAAGCAAAAAGTAGGCTTCCATAGCACTATCTTCAGCAGAGGTTGAGTATCGAGGAGCGGTGAATGCTTGCATCCAAGTAGTTTGGTTGCAAGGCATTCTTTCAGAGTTTGATCTTGGTAGTACTTTTTCCATTGTCCTCTTTTGTGACAACCAGAGTGCTATTAAGATATCCATGGATCCAGTTACTAGGCAGAGGAACAAGCATGTAGAGATTCACATGCACTACATCAGGGAGCTAGTGCATGACAGGACCATCATTCTACAATACTGCCCGATCGATGAACAGATTGTAGACATCTTCACTAAGATCTTTTCAGAAAAGAAGTTCACTTACCTCCGTTCACTGTTGGGGGTGAGTTCATTAGGGTGATCCAGACTACTTTCAGTGTTCAGCTTGAGGGGGGGTTTTTCCCACTGGGTTTTCCCTCTTTTCCTCACTTAGTTTATTTTGAGCATTGTTTCAGTTTCAGCATTGTACAGGGTGACCTATGGCATTAGTTGCTAGGGCCCTAGCATTTTTTTGCATCTATGTTTTCTAACTCTTCCTGAGTATAGCTTAAGGGGGGGTGTTGGAGACATTTACCATCATACACACTCCTTTTGGTCAAATTGGCCTAGTTAAACCACTATCCTAAGTATAATTGACATTAATTGACATCAGTGGAGCATTAATTGCCATCATCCAGTCACACCCATGGCTACCTATAGTCAAGGAGGCTAACTTAGCCTTCTCCTATAGTCAAGGAGGCTAACTGGAGCACTCCGGGGGTGATCCGAGTGATATTAATGGACCTAATTGCTAAATGCTGGTTATTATCAGTTCAACCAGTTAGTTAAGGTGCCTCCTCTCATTAAATATATTATTTAATGATTATTTAATATTATTTAATGATCTGGAGTCAACAGGGGCACCTCCACCAACTTTTGATGATCAGTATAGCTTCAGTTAACCTCATCGGGGTTCATTGAAGTCATGGAGCACTAGCACTTGATGGTTGGCTTGCTATGACATGTGTTTGATCTCCTTTAGTTGAGATTCAGTCATTTATTGCACTCTGACTTCAGTTAGGGTTTGGTGAGTCAATTAGGGTTTTGGTCAAGTGGTTAACTGAGTGTGATCGAATGATTGACTCTTAGTTAAGCCAGACTCACTCATTGATTTCAAATTGCCTCCTTAGGTATTCAAATTCCTCATGGGTTCAAGCTATTGCTTGACATTGTTATTGTAACCATTCATTGTTTATTAAATATACAGAGAGGAAACCAATTCCGGTTCCGATTAACACCATTTCATGAGTTATTTGTTGATTATTTCTTGATGAGATTGATTATTTGTTCCTAGATCAATGTGCAAGAATAATACAATATTCTCCTAGAAATGAGAAAAGGCGGATCCATACTGAGGCAACTGTCATGTCTTCCGTTTCTGGGTTAAAACGCTCTTTCCATGGCCGCAAGTACAAACCAGCCGAGAAGAAAAAATACGGACCCCCTTCCAAGATTTGGTCCCTATCTTCCTACTTAAAAAAGATTATGGTGAAGAAGTGCTTGGATCCAAGCTGTAAATCATAGTGACCAGCCGGGTTCCACACACTACTAATCCATCGAACCAGATCTCTTTCCTTAGGCCAGATCCCCATGAATTTCCCAATAAGGGCCTTTTCCTTCCAAAGTTCAATCTTGCCTCTCACCTGCTCAGCCCTGATCTGAATAGTTGGGATCGCTAAGGCCTTCTGCAGATAACCCCCCAGGACAGATCTTTTGCCTTTCATCTCTCTCGCCTGCCTCTCGCTTCCGTTTCCTGCCACCCCCTTCCCTAAGACACGGTTCTGAGGGTCCGGATCCGCCATGACCCACCACAGGGGGGCTTGCAAAATGCCCAGCCCTTTGGCCTTCCCGTCGACTTGCGCAACTGCACCTCACTCTGCCAGGCCAGAAACCCTAAAGCGCTCCTTCGTAGAATGTCAATACGTCCTCACTCTGAGAACTAAATTATTGTTAGTGTTAATGTTAATGTTGATATTGATCTCCATCCCAAATGCAGAAATAGGAATGTGGAACATGCCGTGAAACTTCCGCTTTCTGAATTACGGAAGTCCACTTTAAATGAACAATTTCAACTTTCCCCAAGGTAGAGTTTCCGCAAAGTGGAATCCACAAAGGTAACTGTGACAATGTTGCCTAGTAAAAACGCAAAGAAAATTCACTGACGACGTTCTGTGTTTTGAATTCCTTTGGTGGATTGCGGAAAACTATTTTTTTTCAAAGAATTATGTCCATCCCACATCCCGCAACCTGCAATGCGGATTGCGTGATATTGAAGTTTATAGTTTGTCAAGTTGAAGGAAGTGATTTATTTTGTGATTTTTGTTATGTGTTCCTGCAACCCACAACCCATGAAAAAATTCGAAGAATTCAACTAAGTTAAATCATAGAAACCATGATAAATATTATGGGGACCCCCAAAACAACTTGAAGGGTTCATAAATATTACCTTGCATGTAACATTGGGGTTCTCATGTTTCGGATAAAGCATGGGATCTGTTTACCTTTCCGCTTTCCTCTTTCAGCATTGGAAAGCGAAATGGGGAAAGGTAAACTGATAAATTGATTATCACTTTACCTTTCTGCTTTCCGCATTGCACTTTTCCAATTTCAGTTCCAGGTTTCGGAAGTAGGCTCCTCGACTTCCAATCTTCGCAAATTCAATCTTTTCCTGATCTCATAGGGTTTCTCCACATGGCGAGATCTCTTAGGGTTTCTCCTTCAGTTTTGAGATCTTTAAACGAACAATGCCAACACGAAAAATCTATTGCAGAGAATTTGTTGTGGTAAAGATTCAATATTTTTACCCTCTCGGGATTCCTTTACACCTCTTGGTACAAATGCTAGTTAAAAATTTTATTGGATACTATAGAACATACAAAAGATGTATTTCAGAAGTGAATGGGTATAGAACCATTAATTGTTAAAAAATCATAGTTTCCATTTATATGTTACCAATGTAAAAAAAATACACCATATACCCTAAAGATCTAAGGATTTATAGGCATGTTACACAACCAATCATTGGTCATGGATGAGAAGGTTAAGAAATAAGTCGTTATTGAGTATCTAACTTCTATCGATATTACCAATGAACGCACCTCAGCAATTAACAGTCCGACTGAGCTCATCCTTTGTCATTTAGTTCATTATATCTCTCGTTTATCGGAATAGGCTCATTATTTTTCTTTTAATTTACTATCCCTCCCATCATATTGGGCTATTGGAATTTATCTAAACATTTACGAATTTTGTTTGTCCACTCTATATGTTGTTACTTGCACTACCACAAGTCTTTTATCTAGGGTTTTTCTTTTTCTTCATCACAGTGGTATACATAATTTTAATTTATTTAATTTGTATAATTGTATATATATTCTATCGTCAATGTTTTAAATCTAGTTTAAGCTAACATTTTATTTTGTATAATGTTTTACTATTTTTTCAAATAGATATGTGTCAACTCTAAGATGAGCACATAAAGAGTTACATATCTTCCCAGTGAACTGTAAAATCGGTCTCTTGACACAAAAAATGCTTATTTAATATTTTAATATTTATAGCTTAGTTTATTGGTTTCTAGTGTTATAATTAATTAGTTAAAAAAACATTGGTAGCACATACCTTTGGGAAAAAAATACTACTTAGAAATACTTTCCTTGTAAAAAAAAAACATTTGTTGATCTTTATGTCCAATTTTCTTATCTAGTTATGAACTTCTCGTTTAATTATAGCAAAATGGCGTTATGCTCCTCGTGGGTAGTCTTGAACAATTGTCCCAATAGCGCATTCATCCTCCATAAGAGGGGAACGATTGTCATGTAGTATTTTGTTTCCCAAGATGGGGAAGAACCAAGATCCTGCACCCATGGTCTAATTTACTCTATGGTTTCTTCTTGTCGAACATGCTCTTTCTCTATATTTATCCACCTTTCCATCATTTCTATCTTCTTTACTATTTTCATAAAAGTGTGCTTCTAGTACAATTCCTAAGTTTTCTTAGCATATTTCATTTCCATAGTATTAGGGCCTTAACTAGCACCCTATATTCCTTCCTTTCCAAATCTAGCCATTGTTTCAAGAACCTTTAGGATAAAACATAAATGAAAGCGAAAACCCAAACTCCAGAAAAAGTCCTCCTACTTAGACTAAAGGCTTTAACTAGCACCCTCTATTCCTTCCTTTCCTAATCTAGCCATTGTTTCAAGAACCTTTAGGATAAAACATAAATGTTTAAAAACCTTTAGGAGAAAACATAAATGAAAGCAAAAACCCAAACTCCAAACAAAGTCCTCTACTTTAGAATTTTTACTAAAGAGTGTATCTTCTAGAAATGCAATAAGTGCAATGAAAAAAGGGAGATAAAATACCTGTAAAAAATGACAAACCTCCTCAAATACTATAATCGACTTTAAATGATGATCAAGACCCATACCATGTTTATTTATATCCTCTATTATTTCTCCATAAACAATCATAATTTACATTACACTATCATCATGGTAAATTTATTTTGGAGCATCTTCACACCACAAGTATGTCTCGTCAGGTTAATGCCCTATACCATTCCCTATACCAGGATTTGACTGGTCTCATATGACCTTATTTCCATTTGTCTCAGTAATTAGACAGTGAACTAGCCCCATCTTCCACCACCTACCTCACATAATTGCCTTATCGTGTCGACCTACTGCCTTGAGGAAGTCATGGTGGTGCACAAAGCTCTATCTCTAATCCCTATCACCCCATCCCATGGAAATACAAAAACATTTTAATGTTGATGTAAAGTGAAAAAATAAAATCAGTGGTATCTAATATATGTGATATCGTCATGCATGCCCTCTTTAACTTGTTCTTGTTCATGGATATATCATGTAATTATGTTTGTATGGTATCAAGAAAGTATTTAATATGGTTTTCTTATGGGACTTAGAATCCCTTTTCAATTTTAGTATATCCGTCTAGTAGAGGCCACTTAACTAGTATTATTACCAATTAGATGAAAATACTCTATAAGGATTTTAACAATATAATTACAATTTTATAATTTTAACAATATAATTAATTTTTATGATTTTAATAATATAATTATATTTTTATAAAATTTGAAATTTTTTTAGAAACTCCAATACCAAGGCAAATGATTAATCGTCAAGTTGCGGAGAAGACGATATGTACAAAGATTTCCCACAATGTGGAGACAAAATTAGTATGATGCACAATGTTTACGAAGGTAGTACAATGGATGATGTGGCGAGGAATTTATAAAGAATTTATATAACTTTGATAGTAAAAATGAAAATTATAAAATATAATTAATATCAATTTGATCGTGAAATATTTTTTATTTTCTATTTTACATGTCAAAATATCAATTAGTGTTATCTATCACTATTTAGTTATTAATTATATTAGTAATTAAATGTTTATATTTTTATATTTTATTACTTATTAGTAATTAAATGTCTATATTTTATCTTGATATTTTTAGTTTTAATATAATTTTTTTTAAATTTTTGTTAGTAAACTCTTTTTAATTAATATAAAGAATAAAAGCACTAAAATTAAAAAAACTAAAAGTAATCAACATTTTTTTCTTGTTTCTCAATCTTTTTTTCGATATTTAAAAGATTTATTTATAGAGTAAAATAGGCCTACAATTCAAGGTTTTTTGGGCCCATGGTATATGGTGGCTCATAGTAATGACCCATAGTATTCTTTCTGAAGAAGCCTATTTAAAGGTTTTATGTGTGCTTGGTTTAATCATTATGTTTATTCTATGATTTATAACACCCTTGGTAAACTTGGTAAATCTTGTTGGCTCATAATTGCTCTTGAATCTTGCTCCCTACAACATAATATTATGTTTTAATAATAAAACTAAAGTTTTAAGAAAGTATGCAAGATTGCAAATTTCATGTTTTTACAAATTTTATGTTTTTTGTATTTTTAAAAATATCTATATATCATGGATAAGTATGATTGACAAATTCATGTTAGATCTTTAGCTTAGATGAAAGTTTGCTAAATTTATGAGATTGAATTTATAGTAGTTTATTAAATGCTAATTTTGGTTGAGATCAACTTACATGTTACAACAAGAGTTTGTTAAGATATCATATGCTAGACTAGATATCATTAGTGTTCATTTCAAATTCACAACAGTAGCATATGCATAATCACTGATAGAAACACAATCATAAGATAGACACAGTATTTATCATGGGAAACCCTCAAGGGGAAGAAAACCCGGCAAAAATTCCTTTGTATAAGATGTATAAGATATCACCCCAAAACATGTATTCTCCTCCTTGTTGTTCTGTTTCTCTCTCTCCTATGTGCTACACAAGTGAGTGTTTATGTGTTCAAATAAGAACCACATGACTTCTATTTATACACTTTGAGCCAATTGACTTTTACCCTAAACAAGTTGGCCCCACTAAACTGTTTGGGCCGACTTCACATAGGAAGACTCAAAACAATATTTTTTATTATTCATTAGGGTACTAATGAACCAACTTACAATGAAGGATTTAACTCATGACTCTATGATGAACAATTACAATAGTGACACCTCGACAGAGGAATAATAACATCTCCCTTGGGTTACATCAATAAAATACATTTAGAATATCCTTTGAAGTTACAATATTCAACACTCACCCTTAACGAGAAGGTTATACTACTGAAAACATCATCATAGACTATAGGAGAACATAGAGACAATATCTTCAGCAGTATCGAGGTAATACATCTATACGTCATAGGATTTTTTCACAATCAGTAACTGGAACAATTACTCTTCAATGTATTCATCTTCTACATCACACGATCACTTGATCCTTTTGCAGCAATGCTTCGACCTTTCGATCCTTCGTAAACTCACTTTGATATTATGATCATTTACAGCAGTACTTCGATCTTCTCGATCCTTTGCAGTAGCACTTCAATCCTTTCGATCCTTTGCAACAACACTTTGATCTTCTCGATCCTTTGCAGCAACACTTCAATCCTTTCTATCCCTTGAAACAACACTTCGATCCTTTCGATCCTTCGCAATATCACTTCAATCCTTCTTTATCCTTTTCCTCCATACTTCAATCTACTTGATCTTTTTCCCCCATGCTACCTACAAAACACATGATCTCTTTGTGGGATGATCAATACCTATCACTTTAGGACATAGGTCCAAGGATGATGCAATCCTCTATCATCCCGGTCGATAATATCAACTAGCTAAATCATCTACAACTAAATGTAGATCTCGACCTCACCTAGATGCAGGCCCTGTCGTTCGTGAGGACTCATTGTAGACCATCCATACCATTGAGGTTAGGACCACTCCTAAGTAAGTGGTATACTATGATATCTACACTTACGTGTAGGCATACTCTTCCATGCAAGAGTATTGTCTGCAGAGCAGATATCAACTGCGTACAAAATGTCGGCCCTCATCATAGAACATCCTTACCACTGAGGTTAGGACCACTCCCAAGTGAGTGTTATACTACGACGTCCGTCAGTAATCATCATTGAGCATCCATACCACTAAGGTTAGGACCACTCCCAAGCGAGTGTTATTCTATGGCATCTACATATAAATGTAGGAATACTCTGCATACAAGAGAAATGTCTGCAGAGAAGATATTGACCGCATACAAAATGTCCGACCTGTCGTTCGTGAGGACTCATCGTAGAGCATCATTTCCACTGAGGTTAGGACCACTCCTGAGTGAGTGTTATTCTATGGTATCCACAACTGAATGTGGGTACTCTCCATGCTAGAGTAACATCTGCAGGGCCATCCTTAGCTAGTAAGGACCACTCTCATGCACAAAGTGTTATACCTTCCATCCTCAAGAGAGGATACTATCTTCCACAAGTGAATGTCAAACCTTCTCAGCATCTTCAAGCGTACTTGGTCCCTTTCATGTTGGCGCATCACTGCCATCCTATCATCAATGTCAGTATCATCATCACTCCCCCTTTCCTGGGGGGATCTATATTATCAACCTGCTCCCCCTTTGTTCGAGGAGGGTTCATGTCTTCGACCTGTTCTTCGTTTCTAAGGAAAGTTCATATCCTTGACTTGTTTCCTCCTTTTCAAAGAAGGTCCACATCTTCATCATTTGTAGTAACATCATTGCTCCTCCTTGAGAGGAAATTCTTCTTGAACTACACCAATATTGTCACACAAATATTCAAAATTCACTCGATATAGAGGCTTGGTCAGCACATCAGCAAATTTCTCATCAGTACTCACATACTGGAGATTTATAGATTTCTTTTGTACCATATCCCTTAAATACCGAATTTTTATGTGCTTCGATTTGTCATGGGACACCGGATTCTATGCCATCTTTCTACAACTCCGATTGTCACGAAGAATCACTCTAGTGTCCAAATCCATGTCAAATAATCCTGACATCAGTTTTTGAAGCCATATTGCTTCACAACTAGCAGAGCAAGCTGCAATGTACTCTACTTCAGTTGTATTGATAGCAACATTAGACTGCTTCTTACTAATCCATAATATCATGGTGGATCCTGGACAATAACCTCCACCTGAGGTGTTCTTTCTCTCTGTGGCACTTCCTTCCCAAAATGAATATGTATATCCATATAATTTGTATTCATGATCTCTACCATAGTAAATTCCCAAATAGATTGTACCTTTTAGGTACCTCGTCACATGCTTTGCATCTATCAGGTGAAACCGTATAGGTTTAACTGGATATTGACTCAAGGTGTTCAAAGCAAAGCATATATCTAGCCTTGTGTTCGTCAGATACATAAATTACCCAATAATTTTTCTGTAATGTGTCATATCCACTAACTATATTGTTTCATCAGACAACAGCTTTAGGTTGGTGTCCATGGGTGTGTCCATGGCTTTACAATCCAACATGTCAAATCTTTTCAAGATTTATACTGCATACTTTCCTTGATTCAGAAATATTCCTTTTGGGACTTGCCACACTTCCATCCCTAGGAAATAATGCATCAATCCAATATCTTTCATCTTGTATTCTTTAGCTAGCATCTTCTTGTAATCTATGATATGTTTCTGATTTCTAGTCAGAAATAGATCATCCACATACAGTACTAGTATGACTGGTTAATCATCCATAATCTCCATATAAAGGTTAACATCAGCTTTACTCTTGGTAAATCCCATGCTTGTCAAGAAGCTATCTATTCTACCATACTAAGCTCTTGGAGCTTGCTTCAGTCCATACAAATCCTTTTTCAACTTACATACATGAGTCACTTTGTGTTCGACTTCAAATCCTTGTGGTTGTTCGATGTAAACCTCTTCCTCAATCACACAATTAAGGAAGGATGTCTTTACATCCATCTAGTGTAAGTCTCACTTCATCATGGAAGAAAGTTCCATGATGGTTCTGATGAAAGTGTACCTTGCTACTAGAGAAAATGTCTCTTCATAATCAATCCCCTCTTTCTGAGTGAATCCTCTAGGCACAAATCTTTCCTTGTATTTTTCCAATACTTCCATCAGCAACATGTTTTATCTTGTAGATCCATTTTGAATATACCACACTTTTTATTTTGATTTGGGTACTATATCCCAAAAATCATTCTTCATTATTGAATGATATTCTTTCATCATTGCTTCAACCCATTCTTTATTCAGTGCAACTTCCTCATAGCTGGTGGGTTCTTGATCTACAAGGTCACACATCAAAGCTGCATAACTGGAATATGGATTTGATATTTTTCTTGTTCTTGTGGAGCCTTCTGGAGCTCCATATATCTCTACTTCTTGTATGATTTCTCTTACCAAGCAGGTTTTCTCTTTCGAGAGATATTCATAGTAAGGGGTTGTTGAGGTTCTATCATATCATGATATTCATATGCTACTATTTCAGGAGAGGGTTCAACTTCTACCATTCTGGGAGGTACATCCTCTTCATGTACTTCTTCAATATGACACTTTCTATATTTTTGAAGAGTTGTCTCTTCATCAAATGTTACATCCCTACTAATCTCGATATGTTGGAATCTTGAAATGTATATCCTAAAGGCTTAAATACTTCACACTATCCAACAAATATTCCCTTCTTTCCATAAGGAACCAACTTGGTTCTCTTCTCTTTTGGAATATGTACATATACTGGAAAACCAAATATGTTGAGATGACTCACTTCAGGTTTCTTTCTTGTATACATCTCTTTAGGAGTCTTGAATCCAAGAGCATTGTGAAATAATCTGTTCTTCACATATGTGGTTGTTCTTGCTGCTTGATCCCATAGGGGCATGGGGAGGTCTTGGTCACAAATCATAGTTTTCACTGCTTCCATAATAGTTCTATTATTTATTTCTGCAACAACATTCTGTTGGGGATTATAGGGAGTGGTTAGTTACCTCTTAATTCCTTCCTCCTTACAGAATGCTTCAAATTCCTTTGAAGTGTATTCTCCACCATTATTTGATCTCAGTGTCTTGATTTTTTTTTTTTGAAAGGTTCTCTATCAAGGCTTTGAATTCCTTGAATGTTCCAAAAACGTCACTCTTGTTCTTCAAGAAGTATATCCAAGTCTTTCTTGAATAGTCATCAATAAATGTGACATAATATTCATATCCAGTTAATGATATGGAGGTCATATGACCACACACATCAGAATGAGTTAGTTCTAATGTACCTTTAGTCTTTGTTTCACTTTTCAAAAAGGGATTCTTGAGGTTCTTTCTTCTTACACATCCTTTGCAAGTTCCCTCATGATCAATCTCTATATCTGGTAACCATGCTACCACCTTGCTCACATACGGTAGTGCTTTATCGTTGATGTGAGAATGACTCCTATGCCACAATTCACTTGAGTTGGTAGTCTCATGGACAAGGGTTGTATATGGATGTCTTTTGAGTTTATACAGTCCTTCTTCTTCTCCAATGACCACAACATCTTCAAGTATCTTTCCTTTGGACCACATAAGTCCTCACTAGTAGAACATGAGAAATTAATGACTAAAAAAATGACTAAAATCGGGCTATAAACGACTATTTTTGAGTCGGTGACTAATAGTAGCAAATTTCCACTATCTTATAGCTAGTCGTATTTCACTAGTCATTAATAGCTTGACTTAGTAGTCATTGATTTATTCATTGATAGATAGTGATTTAGTCATTGATAGACAATGCTTTAGTCATTGATAGTCAATGATTTAGTCATTGTTTTAGTCATTGATAGTTAATGATTTAGTCACTAAGTTAGTCATTTATTTAGTCGTTGATTTAGTCACCGATTTAGTCATTGATTGAAACCATTAATAACCAAATATACGACTAAATATACTACTAGATGTTAACATATTAATGACTAAGATAAATACAACTAAGATACGGGAAATTAGCTACTAATAGTCGTATATATGCGAATTTAGTCGATTTTGTAGTCACAAATTTATGATAGGGCACGGAGGAATCAAACCACCAACCTCCTGCCTATAATTAGGCAGGCTCTCTACCATTGAGCTAGCACCCTTTAATAAGTTGTTATTTCTTGACAATGATGATATTCAAACAAATTTATGATGGATATCAATCTACAAACTACATAATTATTACTATTACAACTTACTAGTAACTAGTATTTATAATAAACTAATTCCTGAGAGCTATGTATAATTTTCCCTGTAACTAAAGCTAATAAAAATACTACAAATACTCTTACCAAAGAGATTTAGTGATGAGTACCTCTTCCCATTCTTCATCACTATCATTCTCATAGTCCAAAGAAGAGACCTTCCTGAAAGGATTTCAAAGCCCAATGCCATCACTGCATCAAAAACAAAGATTTCCTTCTTGTCTACTGCAATATTAAGAATCCATGAGCTTCAAGGTGTTTCAAATGTTCCTCATCATGGGCTATCAAAAATAAAACACAACCTGTTGCTTTGATAATTAATAAACTTAAAATTATGCAAAGTATATTCACCTTTTCTTTGAGAAGGTTCCATAATAAGCATGTCTATGGTTGTGATCAAACTGCAAAAGGTTTCTTCTCTTATTGTGAAGCCTATTTTAGCTTTAAATCAAGTCCTAAACATTCTAAGATTCAGGTAGATTCAAAAACTTATTGCTAATGGAGACCCGACGATTATCATTTGCAAAATTAGAGACTTGACTCCCTATGCACCATAATGTCTTGCAAAAATGATCTCTAGACCTAGAATTCAAAGAATTGCAAGTATTTTGACTTGGGGAATTGCAATTATTTAGCATTGAATCATTTACTGTTTCAAAGGTACCATTTTGTATGGAGGAGTTACGCCTTGTGAATCATTATTACTTGGCTATAAGGGCACCTAATAGTGGATTCAATAATTAAAGAGTCATGTTGCAAATATAAAGAGAAATACCCTGCTCCTACAACATTGCGTCTTTAGAGAAACCTTTAAAGGGTTGTATATTTGGCTTCTAGGTGATGATACCAGTTATTTGAAAGGCAGGACAACTGGTTAAGCATGAATTAAACTTGAAAAACTTGAAAACTATTAGGTATAACAAAATATATATCAGCTCTGTGTTGAGATGTACAGGATCTGAAATAGCTTCCATGATGATTGGACAACAGTTCACAGAGAGAAATAACCATTGACAAGAACTGAAATTTCCTTAGAATGTATGGTCACCTAAAATAAGACTACACTAAAATTTAGATTCTAGTAAGCTTTTGATATTGACTAAACCTATCGAAAAGGTTGGAGAGACTGGTATTCTACAGTGTTCTTATAATGCATAGTTGCATATTCTTATCAAGATTTGTGACTTTCAAAATGAAGGAATTTACTTGACCATGAAATGCACATTTATGATGAAGCAAAGGATAGAGAAAATCATGATGAGGTTCATATTCTCCATTTGAACTGCCTACAAGAAACTATTTCTTCGTAAGGGTAATAAAGCATGTCTCCATCCTGCTTGAGTGGAATGTGAAAGTGCCCTGCCCTGATTATCTGATTATGAATTAGTTTTAAGTTCCAATTCTCTTCAGGCCCTATGGCATGTTTACACCTTCCACTCTGACTCCCCACGTGGGATGCGTTGCTTGTTCAATGGAATATAAAAGGCTCACTAAGACCTGGGTCTTGTATTTTGGTGTGGAGTTATATTTACAAGTACAAAGTTCAAGGTTCATGAAGAATTGTTCAAAACCTACCATTAGTACAGCATTATAACATAGGGTATGTTTCTGTGGGAGGATAGAGGCAGGGCAGAGCAGATGGTAAGAGTAAGAGAGGGTCCGACCTAGCTAGTTTAAAGAAAAAAAAGTCTAAATCACATGAACAAAAATCATCACTTGAAAATAATTTGTTTGTTGGAAGTTCATTCTATGTATCATGTAATTCCAACTTAGGTTGTGAAGAGGCAGCAATGCAGACATTGTAGGTTTTGCCTCTTGCCAACCTACAAGCTGAAAAGTCATGTGATCAAGACATCTACTATCATAATAGTGGATCACAAATTGTGAAATCACTTGGCACCGATTTTGTTACCCTCCAAAATGTTGAGGATCTGAATGTTTCATTATTGACAGAAACAAAGAAATTTCAATTTGACAAATCTATCATTGCCAACTTGAATGAAAGTGGTGCCATGAACAACTTAGAGATTGAAAATAATTCTACTTCATTAGAATCCTTACCTTCCCACAAGGTGAGCAATCAGAAGTCCAAAAATTTGATCACTAGATAGCTAATGCCGGAGGATAGTAAAACTGTGTTGGAACTTGGAAATGAATTTTTGTTCTGCAATGTCTTTAGTTTTTCTATCAAGTCTGAAAGTATAAAGAGGGAAAGCATTGCTCATTATTCTTTTAGTGGGCACTGAACAAATCACCGTAGGTTAGAAGCCATCTTTTATACAACAGTCTAATGAATTGACATTGAATGTTTAGGAAAGTATGTTTACTGCTTGTAGACAAGATGTGCAGATAACCAAAATGAGCATGGTAGTAGAGAATGGATATATTGATAAGAATGGTCCAATGGAATAGGAATGTGAAAAGAATGAGAAAGCAGCTCAACTTACACCAAAAGCCACCTATGATCAGAAACTTAATAATTTAACATTTCCTGTTGAAAAAATTATGACTAATGGTTATCAACAATCAATTCAAACTGCTCAGTTTAGCATGAAGATGGTGAATGGTTGTGCCAAGAAAATTGAACACTCAAACCTAGAATTTCAAAAAAGTGGTGAAGTAGTCATCATTAGCATGGATATGGATAGTGATCATACTAGGCAGACTGGTCTTATGAACCAAGAATCTGAAGGGAGTGATAAAGCACTAGGGCCTAGTACAAAAATAGAGGATGATCTTACTCAACAGACTAGTCATATGAATCCAAACTTTGGAAAGAATGTTGAAGCAACCAAAACTAGCATAGAAATACCAAATAGTCTTACTAAATACAATCTTATGAACTTGAAATCTGAACATTGTTTTAAAACAGCTAGAACCGGCATGAAAATAGAGAATGATAATGATGAGAAAGCTTGTCTTATCAACCAGGAATCTAAAATCAGTGTTAATGTAGGCTGCACAACATTTGAAGAAATAACACAAGATGGAGGGCAGCCAAAGCCTTGTAATGAGCAATGCATCATGACTTCAGATTTAGGTAGTTGTAAAATCGGTTCTCACAGTCATTTGAAGATGCATAATTAACACGCAATAGAGTTCTCAGTTCAGGTTTGATATGCTCATATTTGGGTCATATATATGTTTCTGTTATGTTCCAGCCTATCTGAAAATGTTTTGTTAACATGGTATTTTTACTCTTTTAAAATAAAGGACAAGCTTTTAAAGTTTAACTCTTTGCTTAATGACTTGGAAAGTACGAAGAAAGATAATTTAATTTCTTTGGGTATATTTAGATTTTGAAGTTCAGAGTGAAATAACAAATACTGAAAAAAATATTTCCAAAGGAACAGTTACTCCTCTATATTGATAATGGCATGGAGCTAAATGTTAAAAATTAAAATAGTTTACTGAACTCTTAATATCCTTGCAGTTGGTGTAGAATAACCGTAACATTTATTAGGCTGTTTTATTATAGGGAATCCTAGCACCCAAGGTGGAGGAAAAATTGGTTATCTTGAAAACCTTGAAAAGGATGTCAAGGAAGCAACAATATCAGGGTTATATGTGCCATGCATGATAGGAAAAGTTTTTAACAAAGATGAAAAAGAGACTGAGAAAGACTAGTTCAAGGTCAAGACTTCAGAGATTGGTCTTGACTCTATTTCATCTACAATTGAAGAGTGTGCACTCTCACAGGGTGGTGTGTTCCCAGGTGATGGTGAAGTGTCTGCCAATGAGTGTGATATTTCTTTGGTGTAGTATTCATGCCAATCTAAGTATGGTCAATTTGGGGAAGAAATACTTGAAATAAAAATTCAACCTTTAGGATGCTTAAGATGCAAGGACACAGAGGTTGAATCCAAAAAAATTGAAGCTAGAATCCAAGAATGTCACAATATGTCCCAAAGTCATGGTATATCTACAGTTAGAGTTAATTCAGGAAATGTTTTCTCTGAAGGGAGCAGGAATTCTCCTGCTATTTTGCCTAATTCTGAATGTGGGAAACCTTTGATTTCTAGGCAACCTAATGAAATATATTAGGTGCGATTGTAAAATTTGTATCCACTATCAAGCTCACATTAATTATGTGGATATGGTGTTATCATTCCATGGTTATATTTGAAGTGGATGCATTGTTTCATTGAATTATAAACCTGGATTTCCTTGCCATTCCTCTTAATTCTTTTCAGTCTTGTTTTGTGCAGAACAATGCCTTGAAAGACTTAACTGAATGTAGACAAGGTCAACCTGAAGATCCTATTTGGACCAAGACCTTCCAAAATGAGGTAGAAAAAAATGGTACCAAAAACTCTATTGTCTGTGAATTGCACTCAATGCCTCAAAAAGGAAACTATTGTCAAACTGCTAGTCAGGAAAATAAAGCGAAAAGACACCTTGTCATATCTTTGAATGCGCTAGATAGGAGCTCCAATGAAAGACCATAAATGGGTTTCTGTATTCCAGTGGATGGGAAAGCTGCACCAATGATCTTAGAAAATATGTCACTTAGCATCACTTTTCCATCAAGTTCATGTCTTCATGATATTAACAAAAATTTCTCATCGTTAAGTAATGTTTTAGCAAGGACTTTATCAGATTTAAATACCACAACAGTACCGGTATCAACCTCAATTCAACAACCTTTCACTGATTCACAACAAATCGAATTGTGTGCATAGATTCTTGTGTATGGATCTCTTATGTGAGTTATTTTTAATTTATTTGAGTCTTCTCGACCTTTGTGACACTTTTAATTGATATATGTTTTTGTAGCTGGTGATGCTAATTGTTTGAGCATGTTTTTATATGACTAATTATGCTTGAAGTCCAATAGGCATCACTTGTGGTTTAAATAAAAGCTGCTTTACTTGGACCTTGAAGGTTCACAACTTATGGAAGAAAATTTGAGCTCTAACCTTGTTTTGACATGAATCAGTTAGCAACATAGCATATAAGAACAACAATAATAGATAGTATTTGATGATAATATTAATGATGGCTGATGCTCTTCAAAGAGATCAATGCTAATGTTATAATGAATTTCTTTCCTTAGTCAGGGATCGTTGCCAGAAGAATCTACGATGCCAACAACTTTTGGCGATATTATTGGTATATATTTTCTACCCAGATGTTTGTTATCATTCCCAATTTTGCCTACTTTTCTTATTGAAATGTATTTGGTCTGAAGAATCTCTTCATACTAACTTATGATTTTCAAGCATGCATGGTCCAAGCAATTTGATAAGGTCCCCAATATGGTTTTCCAGCAACTTGTAGTGGCAGTGTTTCATCCAATCACATGGAGAATTTGTGGGAACAATCTTGGTGTTTGGCTGTAGCAAAAATACAAGCGAAGATATGTAGTAATGCTTGTGAGGCACACACTCCAAAACTTCATGATTGAATATATCATCAGTTTTAGCTAGAACTATGTTTGAAGGTGGTATGAGGACTGTGAGTCCTGCTCCAAGTTTGTCTGATGCAAGAGTTATGGGCATGGGGTTAGTTGATTTAGCAGCTGCAAAAAGTCATTCTTCAAGGATTAGATTGGAAATTTCTCCTAATATGAGGAGGGTTGGGCACATGAACAATCCCTCAGCCATTATGAGTTTACCATATCCATTTAGTTCTCCATCTTGTGGAATATGCCAACTCCCATTCATGAGGGAGTTCAATTAACCAGTGTTGCAAGGAACGTTTACCTGGATTCTCCCCAAATCACTCCATCAAGGCATATTTATCTAACTGCGTAGCTTGGAAAGTATGCAATGGGAAAAACAGCTTATTGGACTTCTTGTAGTCCATCTTTACCTTGGGTAACTCCTCGAGCAAAATATGAGTGTGAATTGTCATTTTCTCCCTTTGTTGTGTCCAAACCTATTCATGAAACCCTTAATGATAGGAGTTCAGTACCACTTTTTGTGCCTCATAAAATGACTATAGCTCTGGTTCCTTCTGTTTCTTCTACTATGATTGGAACTACTATTCCTTTTGTTGTTACTAATGATAAGATGGAAGCCCAAAAAGGTGGCATGGGAATTGATAGATAGTTGAGTGTTGAGCAAAGAACTAGAAAGAGGAGGAAGAGACATGTATTAGAGGAGATTGATGAAACTAGTAGGTTGACTCCTGCAAGGTTGACAATGTCTACCTCTAGTGGCTCTATACCTTTGCCTACATCTCAGGTGGTATTATCTTAGGGTTCATTGGTTGTTTCCCATAATAGTCATGACAGTGGAAAATCAAATTCTTCCTTGACCCCAAGTTCAAGTATGCCATTTGTACCTTCTCCTTCTTATTATCATATAATACCAAGAGCAGAGGGAGGGCATAGACTCATTTTTTCTGAGAAAACAACAAGTTGTATAGGGCAGGCTAGATTGTATTATGAAGAGTCTGCTTCTTTAGCAGCAACCGTAGTCAAGCACATCCAGTTCATTTGGAGCCAGTTAGTTGTTCAAGAAGACTCCGGAGTGAGTTCTGACTGTGAAGTAAAGCTTGTATCTGCTACTACTGTAGCATCTGCAACTGCTTCAGTTGCAAAAGTGGTAGCAACAGCAGCAAAGGTTACACGTGAAGTTGGTTTTCAATCAAAACTCATGGCCGTAGAGGCATTGAATAGTGCTAACGCATTGCATGGTATTCAGTTTGGTGTAGCTGAAGGTGGTAACGAAGGGCATCAAAGGAAAGCAATCCATAAGCTTTAATCAATGAAAAAAGAGAGACAAATCGATGCTATTCCCTACTTGCTAATGTCAAATGGTGGTTGTTCCATAGACATCAATTTTGAAGCTGGTTCAGCTGCTACAAAATAGGCACAGAATTTGGATGTAATTGAAAGAGCTGCTGGTATAGCCTCTGATGCAGTATCACAAAATTTGGATGCAATTGAAAGAGATGTTGGAATAGCCTCACAAGCAGTATAATAGTATTACAATAATGATCTCCCTGAATAAGCCATCCTCGAGATGCTCCCTAGGCAACGCAAAGTAGCCCTTGTAGAAGTACAAGTTATCGACCAAAGAAAAGAGTTTTGTCATCAAAATTTCAATACTCTAGATAGCAACAAAACCAATATTATGTAAGACTATCTAAAATGATCAAAATTCTTCGCACAAATACAACTATAACTGCAACTTAACTAAATATTTCCAGAATTGGAGTTTCTATTGTAGGAGGAAAATAGAAACATGGAACTGAATGTTAATAATAACAAAATCAAAGATGACCCGTCTCAAAGAAATTCCAACACATAAACCTAGTCCATTGGTGCATAATTCAATATAAAACAGAATGGTGAGAGAATCCCATGGGTCAACTACTCACACATGTCTGACCTGCTACAATGGGGGCATCTTCATTGAAGAATTGAGATAGGATTTCTGAGCTTGTGCACATGGAAAAATGTGTAAAAAAAGAGGTGTAAAAGCAACTAAATCATCAATACTGTAGCCTTCCTTACATCATGTATAATGAAGGCAAGCAACTTGAGAGAATTTGAGCACAAATATCCTATAGAGATTTGCAAGACCAAGAAGACTGGGGAGTTCCATAAAGTCTCAAAGAGGCAAGCAGCCTCCAACCAATTGTATTCTCTCAAGGTCAATGTGGACACCCATTTTATAGATGACAAATTCAATTGTATTGACAAATTAATGGCAAATGACAAATGAAAAATTAATGGCAAGAAAACAATTATCAGGGTTAGTTTAGAGCTTAATCTGTCAAGATTATGCAAGACTATCTGAAATGATCAAAATTTAATCGCACAAATGCAACTATAAATGTAATTGGATAAACATTTACAAAATTGGAGTATTTGTTGCAGGAGGGGAAAAAACATGGAACTGAATGCTAATATAATAAAAAAAACAAAGATGGTCGTTCTCAAAGAAATGCCAACACACAAACCTAGTCCACTGGTTCAGACTTCGACATAAAAAAGAATAAAAATGGTAGCGATATCCAATATACCAATATATTTAAACTCTCTGAATACATATGGTCAATAATGGTTGTTCAGGTTACGACCCTAGACATTCAAAAAATTAATTCTAGCATCATATATGGTGAGAGAATCCTGTGGATCAATTACTCACACATATCTGACTTGCTACAATAGGGGCATCTTCGTTGAAGAATTGAGACATGATTTCTCAGCTTGTGCATGAGGTAGAATTTCTAAACAAAGAGGTCTACAAGCAACTAACATCATCAACACCGTAGCCTTCCTCACAGCATGTATAATGAAGGTAATATTATTTAACAAACCCTCTTTGAATGCATTAGTTAAGCAGACAAGATCTGTCCTTTTTTGCATAACACATCTTGGAAGGACCCTACTTGAAGGCTCTCTTCTTCTCTAAACCTTTGAAGGTATGCATGGGAGGACTCATCTGCTAGATCATCATAGGCTTTCAGTATAAACTAAAAATAACTAAAAGCATACACAAGATTTTCCCTTTGTCTTGCATAACACCTCTTGCAAGAAACCCATTATATTAAGAGCAAACAATATATCATTGTGCAGATAGTATAATGTGTATTCCATAGTAAATCAATCTTGGGACAGTTGCATCCATTCTAATCAACAAAATACAACATTCAGCAAGACCCCTCATCCTCAATTGCATAAACTTCCATTCAAACTCAGGCATATCAACAACCTTCAGCATATCCATTCAAATCCACACTTACAACATTAAGCAATACTATTTAGAAAATCCTCTCGTACTCAAATGCATAAATTTCCCCAAATCCAACATCTAAACAACTTTGTGTATAAAGGAATGGAAATAATGCAATACCTATGGGTTGTTCCTTATAAAGTCAAGAGCCCCAGCACCAACCCTAGCACCAAACCTAGCACCAGCACTAGCACCAGCACCAACACCAGCACTAGCTTTGGCTCCCAAATTGGGGAGACCCTATAAAACCAAATTCATTTAAAATTCAATGTCTAATATTTCAAAATTTCAATAATTGGAAAAAGATGGAAACGGACTGGTAGAACATATACCCGTGGAAAAAGATTTAATGTAGCTGCATTATTCCCATCGTTGGTACAGTTAGCATCCTCACCCACATACGAAACACTTGTAATCAAAAGCATAACAATGTCATCTATCCACTTCATTTAGTGCCACAAGGAAGAACCCTTCTTGCCCATATGGGACTCTGTTCCATTTTCATTGCACTCATACTCATCACTCAAAGAAGGTTTATCCTTAGGGTTTCCATGGTTTTCGAGGGCCACCCAATGTTGCTGTCCATTAGCTTCCTGGATAGTAGTCACATGGGGGTGGGAAATGGATATAGAATCTACCATCAAAGGATGTTGATCAGAAATATGATGAAGTTGTAGGGAATTGACTGAAAACAGACCACTAGAAAACATTGTTTCATCCATTATATTTCCTTTCATTCAATCTATATTTCTATTTCAATTAGGTTTCAATGTATTTCTATTAGTTTTGGGATATTTTTAGTTTAATTTTCATATGGGTAACTCTTTATTTTCCATTCCTGAGAACCCAAATGATTTTTATCGATAACATGTTCCTTGTTTTCAGAAACCTTCAAAACATACATGAAACAATGGTGTTTTTAGCATTGAATGAGGAGTCAAAAATGATTTATGCATATCTTAAATATATTTCAAGGGCGATGTGTAAATAGGTGCATCCATCGTCCTTGTCATATCATCTTGGATTTTTTAGAGAGGTGATGCATAAATGCTGCCTGAAAGGGGTATACAAACTGAATGGGTGCGGGTTTACCAGAATGGGGTGGATGGCAAGACTACGGACGTGTGGGTGGATACTTCATCCCATCTACCAGCTGGAGAGTAGATATTTGACAACAACACAAAATTTCTAGAAGTTTTCGGTTCCAAAACAAAAAGGTCTTCTGCCACAACCTGTCCTAGATCTATATTGCAATGAATTCTACAAGCATTGAGCAAGGCTCCCCACACAGCCACATTAGGCTTCACTGGTATCTTGTTGATTAACTCATATGCCTCCTTGAGATGCCCTGACCGACCCAAAAGATCAGCCAAGCACGAATAGTGTTCCACACTTGGTTTGATTCTATAATCCCTACTCATTTGCTCAATATATTGCTTTCCTTCATCAATCAGACCTGCATGGTTACAAGCTTTAAGGACACCGATATAGTTTATGTAGTTTGGCCTTGCACCTGCCTCTTGCATTTTCTTAAAGAGTCTAAGGACATCTTCAGCATGACCATGCATTGCATACCCTGCAATCATTGAACTCCATGAAACCACATCTCTTTCTGACATTTTGTCAAACATTTGATGTGCATCCATGACACTCCTACATTTATAGTACATATCTACAACTGCACTTCCCAAAAAAACATGCGACTCAAATCCACTCCTAATTATATAACCATGTATTTCCTTAATCTTTTCCAGGGCGCCTATGTTGGCACATGCAGGAAGCACATACAACACTGTTACAAAGTTGGGTTTTTCCCCCTGTTGCTCGCATTTCTCACAAAAAAACCAAAGCTTTATACTCAAGTCCTCTCTATGCATACCCATAGATCATTGAGTTCCATGAAGTT
Source organism: Pseudotsuga menziesii (assembly GCA_001517045.1). Taxonomy (NCBI): domain Eukaryota; kingdom Viridiplantae; phylum Streptophyta; class Pinopsida; order Pinales; family Pinaceae; genus Pseudotsuga; species Pseudotsuga menziesii. The sequence continues at coordinate 291,261 of LPNX010413177.1, forward strand.
ACATTGGGTATCAAACCTAACGATTCCATTTGGAGAAAGAGTCTAATGGCTTCTTCTCCATGTCCATTTTGGGAATAACCCAGAATCATTGCATTCCATGTAACCAGATTTTTTTCAAGCATTTTGTCAAACAACAGCCGTGCAGAGGTTCGTTCCATAGCAGAGAGGGATCAAATTTGACGGGTAGGGTTCTATTTCACTTTGAAGGGTATACTTAGATTGGATTTTATACTAAACTAGGCTACTCAGATCGATAGTTCGGAACAATTTAAGAAATTGAAATAAATTACAAAGCACCTCAAGCTATCAACAAAAAAGGATATTTTCACTATTCTTTTTCAATACAGTTTTGATCACGGATAAAAGGGTGTTCAAAATAAAAAGTAAATTTCGAGGTTCATTTGGGGAATACTACTACCATAAGGTTCAAAATATTGTTTACCAAGAGCAAAAATGTTTACCTAAAAGATTTCTTGTTCACCCGCCTAGGTATCGAACTGCTCAATTGAACCCTTCAATGTTGACATGTAAAAATAATTGTTCTTTTCATTTGAAATTGTAAGTGTACAACAAAATTTTATTATTTATTAAAAACAATGTATAGAAAAAAATGACAATAAGAAGAAATTCCGAGTGATTCAACATTTACATGGAATTACTGAGGTAAACCATGTACTCTCTCAGTCCCTTGGAGCATATAGTTTATTGAACTTAGATAAGGGGCAATTCTGTCAGGCTGTGAAATACTCGGTTTGATAAAATAAGGCATTGGAATTTGGAAGGACCTTTGAATGGAGGATTGATTCAGCTTGATGGTGGCTCTATTGGTCAAGTGTGATTGGGCCTACCTAAAAGAAAAACCCTAGAATGTAATACCTAATGCTTTCACGAAGAAATTTTTTTATTAACCCTAAATTCAGCAGTTATTTTTAGAATTGAATCATGTCCTCCCCACATGCTCAAATCAAAGTGATCAAACAAAGGCCCCAATTCTTATAGGTGGATTATGGATAGTCCCTCCAATGTATATCGAGTTTATACCCCAATTCGAAGTGATTAAACAAAATCCCCAATTGTAGGTAGATTATGGATAGTCCCTCCAATCTATATCGATTTTATCAGCCCTATCAAAAACGTTAAGTATTTATTAGTCCACTGTAAGGGAGAATTTTAAATTCTCCAACAAATATCACTAAAATTTGGGTGTTTAGTTTCTACCAAAGTCAACAAGGAAGACGAATCATAAACACATGTTTGGGAGGTTTGCAACAATGAGGATGTTGAAATGATGTTCTTTTCTAGATCATTGCACTCCCAGTCCCTCATTCATGAACATCTGTCAAGGGATTCCCTTGTTTAAATATATTGGTAGAGAATTTGTACTTCTTGTTTCCATTATTAGAAGGCTGACATGAAAATGAAGGGGTCAGAGTCTACAACATTTACAGTGTTGGTTGTTAAATATTTTATCCTTTAAACTATTGGATTTCATTAAGGAAATTGGAACAATTCAAACACTTATATTCAATATTGTTCTTTATTTCAACCTAATATTTAAAATTCATGGTAGATAAATAACATTGATAGATTTGGAACTCAAATACAAGGTTCTTTCTTCTTGCTCCTCCACCCAAATGAAGTTGTGGTCCTAGACTATGAAAAGTATACATTAATTTGGTTCTAATTTCATTTAAATATTAGGTTTTTAAAGGTTACATCTATTGAGTATTCGAGACTTAGTCTCGTGGAAACACAATCGCATAATACATTACAAATTTCAAACAACATTTTGGATGGAGAAATTTTAAACCCTTGTATTTATAGGACCAGAAGGAACTCCAACAAGAAACACATTTAACTTTTATCCACATATACAATGTTACACAAGTGTAAAATGCTATACATACCTGTGAATTCATGACAACCAAGTCGACAGCTTAGCTCTACATAGTCTTCTAGAGGAAATAGAAATTAGGGAGACACCGAAGCATAGAATTGGAGAGTTGAGAGTCTGAGTCTCGACCTCCAACTGTTCTATACTCGTAAACCCAAAATAATGTTTTTTTCATATACTTCACCAATCACTTTAAGTTCGGGGAAGCTCAATCTAGCCTACCCAACGTTCTACCTTTGCTTCTCTTGTTCCTACCTGTGAAAAAGGTGGAACCTTCGAGTTTCCCACCACAGAAGACAATGTGGAATTAGAGTGTGCAACCATTTCCTTCTACAGAAATACATTTGGAAGAAACTCCATCTCAATTCCAAAATATCCCAGCGCTCTTGAGTTGGTTTACTTTTCCCAAGGTAGGTGAATGCATGTTTGTGTATTTCACATGATTACAAAAAAAATAATTTTATAATTGCTTCTACATAACATAGATATATCTGTGCAGGTGAGGGAAAACTGGGCATTTTTTTCTCAAGGTTTCCAGAGAATTTCAAAGATCATTCTTTGTTATGAGGGTGCTTAGGGTGTAGATCAGAGAGCCCATGGGAGGAAGAAGAAGAAGAAGAAGAGGACTCAAGTCCAAAGGTGAGGTGAGTGAGGAGGGGAGACGTAATAATGATGTTTGCAGGAGAAACCCACTAGTGCTATAATGAAGGGAACGAGCCTCTCTAAATTGTAGCCATTGTAGACATAGGAAACCCTCATAAACAACTCGGGCGCAAGAGTTACCGTATAAGCATCCCGAAAAATTAAGTAATGATAATATTTAGTTAGTTATATGACAAATTCTTTCGTTTCTTTTAGAGATGACTATATGCATATTGTACAACCATTCTCTCTGGCTGGACCTCCATTTCAGTTTCCTTTGTCTCTACTACCTAACCCCCTTCCTCTGATGAGAGAGGTAGACTAAGCGGCCTAGGTGGACCTTGGGAGACTGGGAGTTGTGATTCAAATGATTCTGACCCCAGTAAATGAATTGAAATTGGAATAAATCCTAGAACCTTGGACTAACTAGTACAGGATATGATTCATGAGCACAAACAAAGGGCAGCGTGCTGCTAGCCTGCTACCAAAGATCAGTCATCCCAGTATTGTGGTGGTCATAATAGAAATTTCTAGCACTGGGTGAAACCCTGGTCTAGACAAACTTACATACCCATTGGACCAGGATAGGTTCAAATCTAGCAACGATTGCTCAATGCATTGTAAATTGAAACTTGTAAGTTGCAACCCAAAAAACAACACCATTAGTTTTTCCTTACGGAGCCTTGACAGTGGAGGGTTATCAAATCAATTCACCATCCATAGATATGACTCATATGAGTATTTAATTTTACATCATATACTTAAATACTCAAGTGACTTGTAAGTTGTGAGATCACGTGACTCGGTGAACAATAAGATGCCAGATGGAAAATCGAGTTGGCAGGTGGCATCATCTCATACCAGGATTTAATGAAGTTAGTGAATCAGTCATGCATGCTAATGCAATTAAATGCTTTGAAAGTGAACATCAAATCGTGAGTCACAATCCTGACTCATCGACTTGAACTTGGCACTAGGCAGCCTAGTGTCCCACCGTGGTCCATGTCGATTGGGACTGAGATCCTCATCCATGATCCGACTATTAAAGGGTAGTTGGGAAGACTCAGAGTCCCAACTCTCCCATAGTCCACTGAATCCCTGGATAGGAAAATTTTGTAGCTTCCCTTCTGTTGCAAATTTACCGAGGCTTACTCAATTTCATTATTGAAGTGCTGGAAATGAAACTAATTTTTTTTGCATTGTAAAATTCCTTGTGGCATTCTATGACGTTTAAAATGGCATTTGAAGGGCTTTGAAGGCTTCAAATTTGAATCCTGATAGCAGAGCATAGTATATATATTTTAAATATGTAACGGACACCTTGCATATATCTCTTATGTTTATGTGTAAAAAGAGATGAATTTGGGTCATACTGAGTGAGTGAGCAGGATCGTTGCAATGGGGCAGATACACAGACTTTCTAGTGTGAGGTTGAGCATATATGCTACTCTAACTTTTGACAGTATTAGGAAGGAGGGTGGCTAAGAAAGCAAATCCGTGGGTTCCAATTCTAGGTCCAGATCAATTTGCAGGTGGTCGGTTGGATCGACACAACTTGAGACCCATGAGCTAGTAACCTACAACATAGACAAGAGAGCACACAAGACGAGGTGATGTCTGGAGTTGAATCGATGCCAAGGGTTAGTGTCAATGCTCTGGCTAAATAATAAAAATTCACAGTAAAAAGAAACTTATCAGTGATTTTAACCTAGCTACATATGCTTCAGGCAAAATTTATCAATTCACACTAAACCAAGAAACTTTCAGGCAAAATTTATAAATTCACACTGAACCAAGAAACTTACCAGGGATTTTGTAAGGGAAGAAGGTGATGTTGACTCTAAAGCTGCAGAATTTGTGGCCCGTCTCTTCACGAGCCTCCAGGTTCTCTCTAGTGTTGTTTTATCTTGGCAGGGATGGTAATACCAAAATTGTAAACCCCCAACCTGGTAAATATCCATACAGATATCCTCAACAGTATCGCATGTGTCCTCATAAATGACAAAAAATGCCACCCAATTCATAGTACTTTCCCTCATAACCCACCAAACCCTCCTAGCCTCCAGCCAACCCAAAATATTTGGCACCAACGGTCTGTTTGGACAGGCTATTTAGTGCCAACGAGTTGGTTGAATAGTCATTAATGGAATTAGAGGATGAAATCTCCATGGGGTTTAGGAAAATCTGCCATCATGCCGTAACAGAGGTGAGTGGAGAGCTGTTGGGTCGAGTCTTGGGTGGACAACTCTATTTGCATAATAGATTTTTTTTGTTTTTTATATATTTTTTGTTTTATTTTTATTATTTGATTATATAAATTATATAGATTTTTTGGTTTTTGTTATATATATTTTTGTTTTATTTTTATTGTTGTATTATATAAATTATATAGATTTTTTTTGTTATATATATTTTTGTTTTATTTTTATTATTTTATTATATAAATTATGTTAATTGGTTATATATTATATTTTTTTAATAATTATCGTATAAGTTGTTTAGTTTTATAAATGGAGTAGTCTATGGAGTCGACAATTTGGCTTGGAAGCGAGTCATATTCACCACTTCTCGACCAAATCATCGACTCCGACCGGTACCAAAATCTGATCAATACTCTTCGGGACGACGACCGGTGACAACCACAGATGAGGGCCCTACATCCCCTCGAGAACCGACCATTTGAATGTGCCTCCTCCACGTAGAATTATCAAATGCATCCAATGCATGGCCAAAAAAACATGTCAACTTCAGATCTGTCAGCTGAAGGTATCATTCGACCCCTGCTCTACAATGACATCTGCAATAAGTAAACCTCCTTGTAAAGTTTAATCACTTCTTCTAATGTCTGCTTTAGTTTTCCTTTGGAGCGTGTGAGGAATTCTGATGTGCAAAAACCATTGACCTTTGCAAATAGTGGCATTATAGGAGGGTTCTCATGCTTTTCCCAAGCTGAAAGCTCAAAATGCATATGGTTATGAGTGAATAGTCTAGATATGGTGATAATTGTGAATGTAAAGTGGAAGCAGTAAATCCGGCAACATTGAGACCTGTAAAAATCCATAACAACTGGTTATTGATTAGAGTGATGAACATGATCGGAGCGGAAATAACCATACCTTTAAAGCGCTCCAACTGGTCATTGTGAGATCCTGAACCGACCTATTGTCTGCAAAAATAGGGTATCGAGTGCAAAAACAGGGGAGCAGGGGTCGAACGATACCTTCAGCCCATATATCCAAAGTGGACGTGTTTTTTTTTCCATGCATTGGATGCATTTGGTAAGTCTACGTGGAGGTGGTGCATGCGAATGGTCGGTTATCGAGGGGATGTATGACTATGGTTCTTCTAGATAGGTATCGATATGGTACTGGTTCTAGTACCTAATTCATAATTGACATAGGAACCTAATTTTCCTTTGGAATGCGCTTAACCAGGTTTGCTTCAATGGTGCAGCAGGGATAAAGATGGTCAAGAGAAAATTCTTGCAATTGGTTTGGTGGATCTTTGAAGATCGAGGTGCATGGCACCAATATTACTAATAGAAGGTGTTAGAGTTTACAAAATTTACACTTCGTTGTCAAATTTGAAATATTCCATGACACAATTAAAAATGACTAACATAAATGACTAATTCATATTCTTCTAGCTAGTCATTTTTTATGTCATGACTAAATTAGTCGTTTATGTTAGTCATTTTTAACTCTGCAACTTATTATCTAGTCATATTTGTTAAATGGTGACTAAATTAGTTGTTGATTTCAGTCGTTTATAGTTGGGTCAATCAAAATTGCTCATATTTAGTAGTAAATCACTTGAAAAACCTGTGGTGACTAGAATTTTTAGTCACCTAGTAGCTAATTCCTCATTTTGTACTAGTGACTTGTTCATCTATAAAATCAACTCTATATCCTTTCTTATCTAGAATTGAGATGGAAAGTAAGTTCCTTTTCAAACCTGGTACATACAATACTTCCTTCATCTTCATGAAAGTCCCAGAGTCAAGCTTGTATCTTGATTCACCGATACCTTTGATGGGATATTGATAGTCATCTCCCAATGATACCTTCTAGGGAGATTTATTTCCTTCAAGTCTTGACAGAGTTTGCTTCTTCCCTGTCATGTGCTTTGAGGCACCACTATCAATAAGCCATGTATCTTCTCTAGGTCTTATAGACCCAGAGAGTGCAGAGAATAATACATATTCATCTACATCTTCTTCTTTTGTTAGTCTCTTTTGAGGTCGTTCTTCCTCATCCTCATCTTTAGCTAGATGAGCATGGTGTCTCTTGTTGTTGTTGTTTTTCTTTGGTGATGAAAACTCTCTATCTAGGTGTCCTATATTATGACAGTTGTAGCATTGATACTTTGAGTAATCCTTCTTATTCTTCTTAAACTTGTTCTTGGAAGGTTTATGATTACCCTTCTTGAAGTTTGATTGTTTCCTTTCTTTAGTATGGATGGCTAGAGCCTGATCATCTTCTCTGAGTAGAGATTCTTTGTTGGCTACTCTAGCTTCTTCTTGGATACAATATTCCCATACTATGTCAAACTTCATACTTTCTTTTCTGGAACACAAAGTCTGTATGAATGAGTTCCAAGGTCTAGTGAGACCATTGAGAGTAGTAATAACTAGTTCATCCTCATCAAGGGTGTTTCCAATAACACGTAGTTGTTCTTTGAACTGGGAAATCCTTATGAATTAATATTGAATTGATTACGCTTTTCTCATCTTGGTGCCCTTTAGTTGAGCTCTCAAATTCATCTTTCTGTTGATGTTCCTTCCCTCATACATTCTAGAAAGTGCATCATACATCTTCTTTGGTGTCTTCTTACGTCATAACCCCAATTTTTCACAATTTTTTTTTTTTGATGTAACATAAATGGTTTATAGTCGCAGTTTGTTAACTGCTAGAGGTTAACGGATAATTGAAACAGTTAACAAACTAATTATTAATTAAAACACATAAATTAATACTATTTTAATTTCGATATGTGATGTAAATAATCTGCATTCAGCTGTTTCTAACTACACTGATAGTTTGTTTTTGTCAAGTAGGTGAGAAGTTACTTTCTAATTGGGGCTTACTTAGTGATTTCTAACGTACCTATATTTCTAGATCTTACAGGATTGACAGGTAAATTTTGAACCAATAAGAGTTTATTAAGGCGTTAAACCAGACATACTTTTTTTAGCATAAATATACTGCTAGGGTAAAAGTTTGCTTAGAAGAATTCAAGGTACTACAAGCTAAAGTAACGTTTCTTTTACTTGTTTTACAATTGTGATAGTACTTTAAATACATGTTGTTATGATCAGTATCTTTGTCCTATCAACTTTATTTTATTAGAATGTCTACTACGTTAGATAAATCTTCTTTCCATCTTTACGCTAACTTAATTTCAGTTCTTCATTTAGAGTTCAAGATCTAATATATCAACACTCTTATGAAATAGGAGTTTATTGCTGTTTCTATTTATGAAATTTACACACTTCTTATGAGTATGGAAACATACCTAAGGCCTTTCAAGAACAAGCTTACACATAACTCTTAGCTTTACCTTTTTGTTAAGCTTCAGTAGAGGAAGTTTACCAGCTTATTATTGTATTGTATTTATAAATGTTCATTTGCCTAAATGTCGTCAAGTTATGATTCTAACTTCCAAATTTATTCATGACATAAGTAGTGTGATGAAATTACATTATCATATTTTTTTATAAATAATAGTGATGTTATTTGTATTCTTAGATAGTTTTGCAATCCTTTACTGCCAAGATTACTCTAGCCTCGATTGATATCATTTGGAGCTTTGTTACCTATGGAGACCAACGATTTTAACTGTCATGAAGTTTATCTTACTCTTAGTACTATAGAATTCATCCAAAAGTAAGGATTACTCTAGAGTGTAAATACTTTTTTATACACAATGTTGATTTATACATTAAATCTCACCAATAGTGTTTACATGAAGACTAGATCTAATGACATAGTCCTTCAATGTAATATTTGAATCAATAATTATTATTAGAATTATTAATCTTGTAATCAAGGGCTTATACCCTAATACATATTAATCCATAATGGTTATCTTACCTATGAGATATTTCAATGTTTACATAAGGCAAGGGTTAACGATATCATAAAAATCTCGCTTTTCACAATAGTTTGACTTATTGTTTATCATCGATATGTTATGTTTTGAATTTGTATAATATATTATCATTGTGATCATTGTGAAGATTACTAACAATAATTTCATCCCAACAGTGCAATGGAGACTATAGAAATTGACCCACTATGGACTGGATAAATTTGTGGGCACGTGGAACATCCACCACCGTGCAATGCATGATTTAAAAACCTCTAATGAACCCTAACTCCTCATTCTTTGTCGAGGGTTTTCATCTTTGCTCTTTCTGGTTCACTACGGCCATGAGGGATTACTGGTGCTTTTCCCCAGCTCCTTTGTCTATGTGCAGAGGAGTGTTGCCATTATAGAGTGTGGTTTTCAAGACTCATAGTTTGCACTTGGTTTTCATTTTTCCTACGACACCTTGCTATGCGTGTAGTTGGTCTTTGTCAATAGTTTTTAGTACTGCTTCCTTTCGTGGCCATTGCCAAGCTTACTCCTTCTCGTGGCGTAGAATGTATTTTGAGCCCCGTTACCTCGGTCACTTATGAGCACGAGGGTTTGGTCTGTTCGTCGTGCTGGTTTGTTGTGCTACTTCGTTCCTCCGTGGCTTCAGATTCCTTCACTTCTAGGTAAGAAATTTGACTTACAAATTATACAAATTATAGTTATAGTTTTTAATATTTAAGTTATCAGTTTCTAACTAAACCCTTTTGGGTTTTGCTTGCAGGATTGTGGTTCGAACAGACTTGGAAAGAATCCATCCATGTTTGGATTGACAACCAGACATATGGGTAAGCCCTGTTTACAATGTGGCAACTCCCTTCTTGGAAAAGGTTAGGGGAAAGGGTTTTCAGTTGGGAAGAAACTATGAGCCCGATTTCTCCAGTCTTGGGATGTTTGGTCTTAGTTTTTAAGATTTGTTTTTGTTATTAAGCCCTTGCATATAGCAAGGTGGCTCCAGCTCGATGCCGTGACTTGTATTTGTTCTTTTCTTGACATACAAAAGATTTACAGTAATGTGGGTTTTAATAACTTGACTGTTAGTTTTGTTTTCAACCCACGCCATAATGCCGGGTACATAGACCATGAGATGGGTGTTGTAAATTTGTTATGTTTTAAGCCTTTTGGCCTGACAGAGTAATACACTTGGTTTTAAAGGTTCCTTTTTAGCTTCAAGCTCTGTCTTGATTATGAAATGGTTTTTAAAAGGATTTTAATAATTTAAAGCTCTATCTCGTTTATACATCAGTTATAAAACCTGCAAGTTATGACTCTATGTATTTTGGGTCTTCCCTTCCTCGACTGTTAATAATGGTAGTTATTCGTTTTAATATTTTTCTTGTAAATAATTAAATATAATGTGAATACTGTCAGTTCAGTCGTAAGGTAAATTTAAAATGTTTATACTTTTAAATTCGGATTAAAACCTAGGGTTACTGTAAAAGAACCGTTAGATAAATATATATTCTTAAAATTTATCATATGTATTTGTTTCTGTTTACCTATTTTACGATGTTACAATAGTTTTGATATTGTTTATCATGTTTAAGTATTTTCTTTTCTTTTAAATAAAAGAGTTATACAATACTATATGTTCTTAGCTTATTTCTATTTACTGTTTTCTTTTAAGTTCTTATTTGTTTATTGCTTTGATAATTAGTAAAGATTCAGAATTATGCAATAATTAAAACAATTATCTCTCTATTTGTAGTAGTTAAATAAATTAGTTAGGGTTTCAACCCTGAAGTCTTACCTTTACAGGTATAAGCCAGTTTGATAATTATAAGATAGTTTCTTCATAGTAATTACTTAGTTTTTTACTAGTTATTAATTATATTTTCATTGCTTTTATTTAATAAACTGTCTAGTAGAATTTACTTAGAGATTTTGAAATGATATAGCATAAATTCTATAACTCTGTTTACTCTTTTTAATCTAAGTACTTTTAGATTTAACCCTATTTGGTTTATTGTAAATATTAGTCTTAGATTACTTGATACTATTAGAAAATAAACTATAAGATTAGTAGCTTATTTCTTTACTTAACTGAATGTAAACAATGAAACTCTACTGTGATTTTTCTATTGTATTTCATTTAGTTACTAAGTGAAAACAAAGAAATATAAACCTATCATAACACAGTTTAACCTCCATAATATTTAACTTGAATAAAATTACTCTACTGTCTGTAAATACACAATCTTATGTATTAAGATATTCTCATATCTTCTTAAACGTTCTACTTGTGCTAGAGTATTGTTATTTCTTTTCCAATATGTTTACATGAATAATCTTGTTAAAACAATAACATAAATAACCAGATCATTGTTCTTTTAATAATAACCTACATACTGAAATAAATTACTTTGCTAACTAGGAAATGCAGAACCCTATCTATTATATTCAATCTCTTAACATTTTCTTTCATCTACTGTAAATATTCTATCTGTGCTGGAGTACGGCCTGGTCCTTCCAGGTGTGGAAAAACACAGACTAGAAATTATTTTTCATTCTAACACATTACTTTTCAAATTCATTTCTTCAAGATTCTAAAAAGATTACTAAATCTTAACATTTACAAACTGAATATTTAACAGTCATATAACAGTCAGACTCCGGTCTAACACAGTAAAAGAAAATAATGTAGATCCTAATTAGGACAGACGACAACAGTGTGAGGAGGTTGTTCCTCCCTACCAATCTCCTGGAGAGCGCTCAAACAATGCTTCCTCAGGACCCTTGAACCTGTTGCTTGTCTTCTTAACCGAGAACTGGTGGAGCATGCAAACAATAGACTAGTCCAATAACTCAGTAAAACACCCTGCACTCAACAGTAAGATCTTTCATCTTAAAAGCTGCGCTAGATCACCCAGCAGTTATCCCCTCAAACTCTTTCCACAATTCCCTTCCATTGAAATTATCTGAAGTACATTCGTTCACCTGAATGATCACTTCCCTAGAATGAGCAGCCTCAGCTCTCTTCAATGGGAATTTTTATAAATATTGCCTAGGTCTTTTGGGTCAGTTTTCATTAATTGAGCCACCTGCTCTGATTCCACTTTCTTGGGGAATCATGATTGCAAATTTATGGAGGTTGCCACCTGGAATAGTTGGAAGTGGTTTGAGGATGTTGCCACATGTCAGTTTGCTCTCCACCCAGTATCCTCCACCAATTTGACCAGTAAACACTCTTTTAACAGCTCTCCTAAGCTGTTGTCTCCTCCTTTATTAATTTATAATTAAAATATTTAGAATTACATTAAATATCCTTGACTCTATTGAGTCATCAATTACAACTTAACATAAAATTTAACATATTGTCCTCAAATAAAATCAAATAATATAACCTTGTTTTTTAGCAAAATTAGGGCATGTGACATACGGTGTTAAAATATAAAATCCCCTTAAAATGTAACATCATCCTCGATGTTATTTATTATTCGTCCTCATAATTCCCCTAGAACAGAATTGGATATGCATCTCGCATATTACTTTCCAATTCCCAGGTGGCTTCTTCTGGACTAAGGTGCTTCCATTGCACCTTCACCTGACCAATGGTGCGGTTCCGAAGTGTGATCTCCCTTCGCCAGAGGATATGGTCTAGTTCCACTAGAAAATCTCCTTCTGGTTCCACCTGTACATCATTCCAGTTTACAACATGAGTAGCATCATGAACATATTTATTTAATATAGAAATGTGAAAAACATTATGTACTCTTAAATTTGGTGGTAATGCTAATTGATAAACTACTTGTTCAATCCTGGACAATAGTTCAAATGGAACACAGTAACGAGGTGTTAGTTTTGCACAACTACCCAATTTCAGAGAGCTCTTTTTGGGCCTCACCTTGATGAACACATGTTCACCTACTTGAAACTCATTTGGAGTTCTTTTAAGGCCTGCTTGAATTTTCTGTCGATCCTGCGCAATTTTTAGATTACCTTGTACTTGCTTTACAATTTCTTCCATTTCCTTTAATAGTTCAAGACCTAATACTAATTTATCCATCGGATTACTCTAGGAGATAGGAGTATTACATTTCCTTCCATACAATATTTTGAAAGGGATAAATCTGGCTAACGCTTGATAATTATTATTATAAGAAAATTCTACCAGATGCAAATAATCCTCCCATTTACCTGGCTGGTCTTTCACATACATTCTTAATAAATCTTCCAATACTTGGTTTACTCTTTTGGTCTATCCATCTGTTTGAGGATGGAAATAAGTACTAAAATTTAGTGTAGTGTTTAATCCTTTAAACAAAGATTTCCAAAAGTTACCTGTAAATTTAGGATCTCTATCTGAGATAATAACTTTCGGTATTTCATGCAGTTGAAAAATTTGTTTCAAAAAGATATTAGCTATGTTTGTAGCTTTATATGTAGTTTTAACAGGTATAAAGTGGGTTGATTTACTTAACTTATTGACCACTACCATGATAGAATCATTTAAATTCTGATTTTTAGGTAGTCCAGTAACAAAATCGAGACTAATTATCTCTCATTTCCAGCTAGGAATGGGTAATGGCTGAGGTAATCCAGTTGGGTGTTGATGTTCAGTTTTCACCTGCAGTTTTCACCTGCTGACATTCAAAACAACTAGCGATATACTCTGCTAGTTCAATCTTCATATTTGGCCAAAAATATTCTTTTCTTAACATAGTTATAGTCTTTTGATATCCTGGATGACCCGAGTATGGAGTTTTATGGATTTCATCCAAAATTAATAACTTAAATTTAGGTACATTAGGTACATACATTCTGTCTTTATACAGTAAAAATCCTTTTGCATTCAAACTGTACCCTTTACTTAAGCTTTATGTTGGATTTTCTTTCATTTTAGCTTGTAGATTTTGGTAAATTTCATCTTGTTCTATCCCCGCTTTATGTTGTTCATACAGATCTATTGTGTAAGTGCTGATAACTGCTGTGAATTTCAGCCTTGCATTCCTACTTAATGCATCAACAACTTTATTTTCTTTCCCTTTTATGTGCTGAATTTTGAAATCATACTCACTTAGGAAAGCTAGCCACCTAGCGTGTCTAGCATTTAGATTAGGCTGATCTAACAGATATTTTAATCCTTTATTATCAGTCATTAAAATAAATTTTCGGTCAATTAGGTGATGATGGCACATGTTTAGAGAATGTATAACAGCTTTTAATTCTAGATCATAAGTTGCATAATTCTTTTCATGAGTTTTTAATTCCCTAGACTCATAGGAGATAACATGCCCTTCTTGAGTCAGAACACTGCCTAAACCATCATTGCAGGCGTCAGTGCACACTACAACTTTTTTATTTGGATCAGCTATTCTTAAAATAGGTGCGCTGGTTAATAAAGTTTTTAACTTTTTAAAGCTTTCCTCGCATTTCTGGTTCCAATCAAATTTCTTTCCTTTCTTCTGCAAAGAAGTTATCGGATTCACGATTCTCGAAAAACCTTCAATGAACCTCTGGTAATAACTAGTAATTCCCATGAAGGATTGAACATCAGTTACATCCTTAGGTATCGACCAATCTTCGATCGCCTTTATCTTTTTGGGATCCACCGAATTCCCTTCCTTAGTTGCCACATGACCTTATTACTTAATCTTATCCTTGAAGAAATCGCATTTACTAAACTTTGCAAAGAGTTGATGATCTCGTAATTCTTGCAAAACAATTTTTAAATGTTCTTCTTTAGTTTTTGAATAAATTAATATGTCATCGATGAACACGACCACAAACTTATCTAGATACTTATGCATAATGTTGTTCATTAAACACATAAAAATAGCTGGGGAATTAGTAAGCCCGAATGGCATGACGATAAACTCATAATGGCCATATCGATTTCTAAAAGCTGTTTTAAAGATGTCTTCATATTTAATCCTAACTTGATGATATCCATACCTTAAATCAATTTTCGAGAAAACCGTGGCTCCACGTAGTTGATCAAACAAATCATCTATGTAGGGCAGCGGGTATCTATTTTTGATAGTCATCTTATTCAGCTAACGGTAATCTATGCAAAGTCGCATGGTCTCGTCCTTTTTCTTAACGAAGATGACAAGTGCCCCCCAAGGAGACACACTAGGTCAAATGTACTTTTTGTCAATAAGTTCTTTTAATTGTGACTTTAGTTCATTCAGTTCAAGTATGTTCATTCGATAAGGGGCCTTTGAGTTGGGTACTGCACCAGATACCAGCTCAATGGTAAAATATAGTTCCCTTTTCAAAGGTAGTCCTAGAATTTCTTCCGAAAATACATCAACATATATTATCTTAAAACCGATATGTCTTCCAATTTTAATTTGTCTGTCTTATTTAGATTCTCCTCATCAGTTATTGTTACTGCATAAGCTTTACAACCCTTCCTAACAGCGCTTTTAAGCTGCAGAGCAGAAATCTTCCTTATGGTGGTTTTTCTATGGATTCCCTTTACACTTATTGGTTTTCCATCATTATTTATACACGTAAAGGTTTTATCATAACAATTTAAAATCACCCTATGTTGTTCTAACCAATCCATACCAATTAATAAGTCATAAGAACCAAGAGGTAATACATTAAGATTTACAACAGTTTCAAATTGATCCATAACTACCGCACATTCTTTTACAAAACAAGTTACCTTCCTTTTAGCACCAGTGGCTAACTGAACCAACCAAGAATTTTCAAATTTTTCAACAGGTTCAACTTACATTTTTCTACTATTTTAGGTGAAATATAACTGAGACTAGCTCCTGGATCAATTAAAATAGCTATAGGGGTTTGGTTTATCATACCTTCTACTTCCACCATGGAAGTTTGATATTCTGCTTGTCGATTCTCCAAGGCTGCATTGATTCTGGGCATAGTCCTTTCTAACTCTCCAACAGTCATCTCCTCCTATATAGTATGGATATTACTGATAGTCTTTTTCTGATTAGGATAGACTGAGGCATAATGTGGGCCATTACACTCCCAACACTTTATAGGTTATTTGCGTTCAAAGTTCTTGGTGTAATTACCATGATTATTAGCAGCCTCTTTACCCTTTGGATTGTTCTGATTGCTTGGTGAATTATTCTTATTCCCTTGGAAATTCTTGTTAGGAAAATTTCTGGCCTTATTGTTTTTAGAATTACTGTTAGGAACAAATTCTTTCTTCTTTTGGTCATAATGGTTATTATTCTTCTTGGCCTTCCAGTTGGCCATGCTCTTCTTCCTCTGATTCTATTCATAACAAAAATTGGCTTTCCTCATAGCTTCTTCCAGATTTTTTGGATTGTCATACTCAACCCTATCCTTAATATGATAAGGTAGAAAGCTAAGGAATCGCTGTACCTTTGGTTTTTCATCTACAAGGTATGGCACATACCTAAGCAGAATTAAAAACTTGTTGTTTAGATCTTTCATAGTCATTGATCCTAATTTAAGCTCATAAAATTCTTTTGCTCTCTCTTCATAGTATTGCTCAGACAAAAATTTCTTTTTAAAGTACCTCTTGAAGGTACTCCAATTTACGTTCTTCTCTTTTATTCTCTTCACTCTCTTCAAGTCCTGCCACGAAATATCAGCCTTTCCTGAAAGATTGTAGATAGCCATTCTAGCCTTTAATTGGTTAGAATAGTTATAAATCTGTAAGTACTTCTTCATTCCAGATAACCAAGATTCCGCTTCATCCCCCTTCTCAATCTCTCCATTGAATGTTGGTGGTTTAATCTTTTTAAACTCCCCAGAGATTTCCTCATAGGTTTTATATTTCCTCTTTTTAGTATAATGATTGTCATCACTACTATCACTAGTGGAATGAAAATTACGTTGATCACCAAATACCTCTGAAGATGAGCTGCTATCTTTTTTAGTCTGTTTAATCTTTTTATATTTATGTTGATGACTTGTATCCTCTGAATTAGCTCTTTTACCCCTACCCTCAGTTTGAAATCTTTATGTTAGGATCAGATTTAGATCCTCTTGAGCCCTCATAATCCTTTCATTCTCTCGTTTAATAGATTCCATTTCAGATTTTAAATCTTTTACTGTTTGTAAAAGTTATGAGGAATTAGTGGTTAGATCTTCTTATATAGGGTCTCTTGGTAAGTTTTCTTGTTCAGTAAATGGAGATTCCTCTTCTGCATATTCCTCCAGCCTTTCCATACTTGTTTTTAAACTTCAGAAACAATTTTCTCTGTTGAATAACATTAAAAGAAAATAACATCAGCAAAATAGTTTAAATTTACTATTTCATAGAAAGCAAGTTGGGCTTCATCAAGGCCTAGTGTTTGAACCTCGTGCTCTGATACCACATGTCATAACCCCAAATTTTCACAAAAATTAATTTTTTTTGATGTAACATAAATTGTTTATAGTCGCAGTTTGTTAACTGCTAAAGTTTAACGGATAATTGAAACAGTTAACAAACTAATGATTAACTGAAACACATATAAATTAATACTATTTTAATTTTGATATGTGATGTAAATAATCTGCATTCAGTTGTTTCTAACTACACTGATAGTTTGTTTTTGTCAAGTAGGTGAGAAGTTACTTTCTAACTGGGGCTTACTTAGCGATTGCTAACGTACCTGGATTTCTGGATCTTACAGGCTTGACAGATAAATTTTGAACCAGTAAGAGTTTATTAAGGTGTTAAACCAGACATACTTTTTTTAGCATAAATATATTGCTAGAGTAAAAGTTTGCTTAGAAGAATTCAAGGTACTACAAGGTAAAGTAACATTTCTTTTACTTGTTTTACAATTGTGATAGTATTTTAAATACATGTCATTATGATCCATATCTTTGTCTTACCGACTGTCTTTTATCAAAATGTCTACTACGTTAGATAAATCTTCTTCCCGTCTTTACACTAACTTAATTTCAGTTCTTCATTTAGAGTTCAAGATCTAATATATCAACACTTTTATGAAATAGGAGTTTATTGCTGTTGCTATTTATGAAATTTACACACTGCTTATCAGTATGGAAACATAACTAAGGCCTTTCAAGAACAAGCTTACACAGAACTCTTAGCTTTACCTTTTTATTAAGCTTCAGTAGGGGAAGCTTACGAGCTTATTATTGTATTGTATTTATAAATGTTCATTTTCCTAAATTTCGTCAAGTTATGATTCTAACTTCCAAATTTATTCATGACATAAGTAGTGTGATGAAATTACATTATCATATTATTTTTTATAAATAATAGTGATGCTATTTGTATTCTTAGATAGTTTTGCAATCCTTTACTGCCAAGCTTACTCTAGCCTCGATTGATATCATTTGGAGCTTTGTTACCTATGGAGACCAACGATTTTAACCTTCATGAAGTTTATCTTACTCTTAGTACTATAGAATTCATCCAAAAGTAAGGATTATTCTAGAGTGTAAATACTTTTTTATACACAATGTTGATTTATACATTAAATCTCACCAATAGTGTTTACATGAATACTAGCTCTAATGACATAGTCCTTCAATGTAATATTTGAATCAATAATTATTATTAGAATTATTATTCTTGTAATCAAGGGCTTATACCCTAATATGGATTAATCCATAATGGTTATCTTACTTATGAGAGATTTCAAAGTTTACATAAGGCAAGGGTTAATGATATCATAAAAATCTCACTTTTTCACAATAGTTTGACTTATTGTTTATCATTGATACATTACGTTTTGAATTGGTATAGTATATTATCATTGTGATCATTGTGAATATTACTAACAATAATTTGATCCCGACAATGCAATGGAGACTCTAGAACTCAAGCCACTATGGACTGGATAAATTTGTGGGCATGTGGAACATCCACAACCGTGCAATGCATGATTTAAAAACCTCTAACGAACCCTAACTACTCATTCTTTGTCGAGGGTTTTGGTCTTTTCTCTATCTGGTTCACTGTGGCCATGAGGGCTGACTGGTGCTCGTCCCCAGCTCATTTGTCTATGTGTAGAGGAGTGTTGCCATTATAGAGTGTAGTTTTCAAGACTCACAGTTTGCACTTGGTTTTCATTCTACCTGCAACACCTTGTTGTGCATGTAGTTGGTCTCTGTCAATAGTTTTTAGTACTGCTTCCTTTCATGGCCATTGCCAAGCTTACTCCTGCTCATGGTGTAGAATGTATTTTGAGACCCGTTACCTCGGTCACTTGTGAGCATGAGGGTTTGGGATGTTCTTCGTGTTGGTTCATTCCTCCGTGGATTCGGATTCCTTCACTTCCAGGTAAGAAATTTGACTTACAAATTATACAAATTCTAGTTATAGTTTTTAATATTTAAGTTATCAGTTTCTAACTAAACCCTTCTGGGTTTTTCTTACAGGATTGTGGTTTGAACAGACTTGAAAAGAATCCACCCATGTTTGGATCGACAACTAGACCTACAGGTAAGCCCTGGTTACAATGTGGCAACTCACTTCTTGGCAAAGGTTAGGGGAAATGGTTTTCAGTTAGGAAGAAACTACCAGCCTGATTCCTCTAGTCTTGGGATGTTTAGTCTCAGTTTTTAAGATTTTTTTTTGTTATTAAACCCTTGCATATAGCAGGGTGGCTCTGGCTCGATGCCGTGACTTGTATTTGCTCTTTTCTTGACTTACACAAGATTTACGGTAATGTGGGTTTTAATAACTTGAATGTTAGTTTTGTTTTCAACCCATGCCACAATGCTAGGTACACCAGCCATAAGCTGGGTGTTGTAAATTTGTTATGTTTTAAGCCTTTTGTCCTGACAGAGTAATACACTTGGTTTAAAGGCTCCTTTTTAGCTTTGAGCTCTGTCTTGATTATTGAATGGTTTTTAAAATGATTTTAATAATTTAAAGCTCTGTCTCGTTTATACATCAGTTATAAAACCTGCAAGTTATGACTCTGTGTATTTTGGGTCTTCCCTTCCTCGACTGTTAATAATGGTAATTATTTGTTTTAATATTTTTCTTGTAAATAATTAAATATAATGTGAATACTGTCAGTTCAGTCGTAAGGTAAATTTAAATTGTTTATACTTTTAAATTCAGATTAAAACCTAGGGTTACTATAAAAGAACCGTTATATAAATATATATTCTTAAAATTTATCATATGTATTTGTTTCTGTTACCTATTTTACGATGTTACAATAATTTTGATATTGTTTATCCTGTTTAAGTATTTTATTTTCTTTTAAATAAAAGAGTTATACAATACTGTATGTTCTTAGCTTATTTATACTTACTATTTACTTTTAAGTTCTTATTTGTTTATTGCTCTGATAATTAGTAAGGATTCGGAATTATGTAATAATTAAAACAATTATCTCTCTATTAATAGTAGTTAAATAAATTAGTTAGGGTTTCAACCCTGAAGTCTTACCTTTACAGGCCTGTCTGATAATTATAAGATATTTTCTTCATAGTAATTACTTAGTTTTATACTAGTTATTAATTATATCTTCATTGCTTTTATTTAATAAACGATATAGTAGAATTTACTCAGATATTTTGAAATGATATAGCATAAATTCTGTAACTCAGTTTACTCTTTTTAATCTAAGTACTTTTAGATTTAACCCTATTTTGTTTATAGTAAATATTAGTCTTATATTAGTGGATATTATTAGAAGATAAACTATAAGATTAGTAGCTTATTTCTTTACTTAATTGAATGTAAACAACGAAACTCTACTATGATTTTTTTGCTGTATTTCATTTAGTTACTAAGTGAAAACAGAGAAATATGAACCTATCATAACATAGTTTAACCTCCATAATATTTAACTTGAATAAAATTACTCTATTGTCTGTAAATACACAATCTTATCTATTAAGATATTCTCTTATCTTCTTAAACATTCTACCTGTGCTAGAGTACTGTTATTTCTTTTCCAGTATGTTTACATGAATAAGCTTGTTAAAACAATAACATAAATAACCAGATCACTGTTCTTTTAATAATAACCTACATACTGAAATAAATTACTCTGCTAACTACGAAATGCAAAACCCTATCTATTATATTCAATCTCTTAACATTTTCTTTCATCTACTGTAAATATTCTATCTGTGCTGGAGTACGACCTGGTCCTTCTAGGTGTGGAAAAACACAGACTAGAAATTATTTTCCATTCTAACACATTACTTTTCAAATTCATTTCTTCAAGATTCTAAAAACATTATTAAATATTAACATTTACAAACTGAATATTTAACATTCATATAACATTCAGACTCAAATTTATCTATCTAACACAGTAAAACAAAATGATGTAGAACCTGATTAGGACAGACGACAACAATGTTAGGAGGCCGTTCCTCCCTACCAATCTCCTGGAGAGCACTCAAACAATGCTTCCTCAGGACCCCCAAGCCTATCCCTGGTCTTCTTGGTTGAGAACTGGTGGACCATGCAAACAGTAGACTAGTCCAATAACTCAGTAAAACACCCTACACTCAGCAGTAAGATCTTTCATCTTAAAAGCTGCACTATATCACCCAAGAGTTATCCCCTCAAACTCTTTCCACAATTCCCTTCCATTGAAATTTTCTGAAGTGCATTCATTCACCTGAATGATCACTTCCCTAGAATGAGCAGCCTCAGCTCTCTTCAATGGGAATTTTTATAAAGATTTCCTAGGTCTTTTGGGTCAGTTTTCATTAACTGAGCCACCTGCTCTAATTCCACTTTCTTGGGGAATCATGACCCCAAATGTAGGGAGGTTGCCACCTGCAACAGTTGGAAGTAGTTTGAGGATGCTGCCACATGTCAGTTTTCTCTTCACCCAGTCTCCTCCACCAATTTGACCAGTAAACACTCTTTTAACAGCTCTTCTAAGTTGTTGTCTCCTGCTTTATTAATTTATAATTAAAATATTCAGAATTACATTAAATATCCTTGACTCTGCTCAGTCATCAAGCACAACTTAACATAAAATTTAACATATTGTCCTCAAATAAAATCAAATAATATAACTTTTTTTTTTTGCAAAAGTGGGGCATGTGACATCTTAGATGACACTTGAGGAATCAAGTGATCTTTAATAGAATCATCAATGATCCACATTGCCTTGACTAGGCCTTGTTCATGCTTCTCCTTAGCTTCAAATTTTTTTGGTTTTGCAATTTCATCCTTGATGTACTTCTCAAGGCCATTCTCTCTAAGAATGAGAACAATCCTATACTTCCATGTTATGAATTTTTCTATGCCTTACAATTTGTCCTCAACCTTAGTGCTTGGGGCCATCTTGTCTAGTAGGTCACTAAAAATTGAAATTTCTCAAAATGGAAAAATGACCTTACCAGGAGATGCGCTTGAGAGAGACAATTTGATTGGTCCAACTGATTTATGGAGATCCCAAATATTTAGCCTTCAAATCCTATTTGTGAGGTTGCATCTTTGCAAAATTTATTGTTCTGGTTTTCAGCATTTTTATGGTTCAGTGCCAAACTAAGGTTTGGATTTCCCGTAGATTCAACCACCCAGAAAATTCGATCATGGGATGAATAGATGCTCTCCATAGAGGCATAACTTTCTATGCAGTCATATCTTTCCAACTCCAAATTTTGCAGAAACCCTAATTTCTTCCAGAGAGGGAGGAGAGAGATTTTCACCTTGTGAATGATATCCTATTAAGGCTAGATTTGATACCATGTTAATATTTAATATGCTAGATAAGATATCATTAGTGTTCATTTCAAATTCATAACAGTAGCATATGCAGAATCACTAATAGAAACACAATCACAAGATAGACACAGTATTTATCCTCGGAAACCCTCAAGGGGAAGAAAACCCAACAAAGCTTCCTATGTATAACATGTATAAGATATAACCCCAAAATAGGTATTCTCCTTTTTGTTGTTTTGTCTCTCTCTGTCCTATGTGCTACACAAGTGAGTGTGTCCGTGTTCAATAAGAAGCACAACACTTCTATTTATACACTTTGAGCCAACTAACTTTTACCCTTTAACAAGTCAGCCCTACTAAACTGTCTTGGCCGACTTCACCTAGGAAGACTCAAAACAATATTTTATATTATTCAGTAGGGTACTAATGAACCAACTTACAATGGAGGCTTTAACTCATGACTCTATGATGACCAATTACAATAGTGACACCTCGAAGGAGGAATAATAACATCTCCCTTGGGTTACATCAGTCAAATACATTTAGAATATCCTGTGAAGTTACAATATTAAATAGAGATAATATTTATTTCCATATTATGATTATGGTCTTAATTGATAAGCATACCTTACCAAATTTTTTATGAATAGGGAGAATGTTCGTGTAAGCATCAAAGTAGTATATGAAAATGATCTAAAAATATGCATAAGAATTTAAGCCCTGCCCTTGGCTACTTGGCTTTATCACCACTTGAATTAACTATTACCTCACTTGAACTAGTATATTGATTTTAGAGGCTACAAGTACAATAGATCATAGCTTTACGACCAATTGAATTAACTATTACTTCACCTAAACTAGTATATAGTGGATGTGCCATTCAAAATTGGTGAAATGCAAATTTGTGCCCCAACCTACATTGTCTCTATTTTTAGTTTGTTTATGAATATACAAAAAATAACAAAAATAAAGGGATTTAAGTTGGATATTTTTGTGGGAACTCTTATTGTCTCAATGTATAAGCCTCTTTCCTCAATTTGACCTTCAATGTTCCTTTATATTTGACTTGGTGTGGCACAATGGTTATGAGAATTCAGAAAAAAAAATCAGCTATTATTATGATGGGTAAAATTAAGATTTAAACGCCGAATGAAAGACAATGTTAAAATTAAAATGTCATATAAATTTTTTTTAACCTGCAAAGTAAGACGTCAAATTTCAACCTTGGTCGAAGGTAAGATTTCTAACCATTTTATTGTAATTTTAATTAGTTAAAAATAAATTCATAATTATATTTATTTTGATTTTGGAGAAAGATTTCATATGAAGAAAAGTAATCAAACCTAATAAATCATGGTTGGTTTAGTTGGATATGATTCATACTTGTATTCCAATCTTAATATGAGTAGAATGAATTAAATGGTATAGTAGAGAAACTGCAAGCGATAAGATAATACTCCTTTGTTCTACCAAAAATGAAAAGAACTAGACTTACTGAAAGCTGACTGGATGTCATCAAATGAGAAAGTGAAGGTATTTCCAAGAAGAAGTGTTAGGTTTTTATCATTTAAGTTAACATTATATTAGGATCTTTAACGGAGAGAATAACAAGCACAACAATCAAACACAAGAGACAATGAATACGATGTTTTTCCTCGGGGAAACCATAAATGGAGAAAACCCTGCAACTTCCTCAAAGATAGAATCAACACCAAATGTAAAACCCCAAAATAGTAAGATGATATCCCAATAATAGTAGCCTCTTTCTTTCTAGCCCCAACAACTTCTTCTCTCTTAGCTATGCGCTACAACTGAGTGTGAGTGAGTGTGTGATAAATAGAGAGGCTCACTCTCTATTTATACTAATTCCTGACTTGGAAATAACTCACTAGGGCTGAATTATCTAGGAGAGTCTAATAACCCTAGGGCCCTAGAACTGTGGGGATTTTAACCCTTGAACAATAGGAGGGTTACCCACAATGACTTGACATGACTTGTTTACATTATTGAATCTCCCAATAGGAACATCGGGGAATGAAATGACTCAAATACATTACAGATACTTCCTGTAATAAACATCTAGGTACAAGACATAAAATATACAAGTGAATACATTCCGAAGTTACAAATACATCAACGATCCCTCTTAACTAGGAAGGTATTCTCTCGACACAATTTATCAACATGGGTCTTCTTCTATGTATCATCTGGATCATCAATGAGTTCTCATCATCTTCATCTTCAAGCCATCTTCATCTTCAAGTCATATTCATCTTCAAGTTATCTTCATATTCAAGTCATCTTCATCTTGATCTGGATCATCACTGCTAGATCATCTCTACTGGATCATCATCACGGGTGCTATCTCTTGATTCTTCTCATCATAGGAATTTCTACAGAGCCAGCCCTTTTTCATGCTGTATGTACATCTATAGAGCCAGTCCTTTTTCATACTAGATGTATCATCACAGAGCTAGTCCTTTTTCATACTAGATGTGGCATCTACATAGAGCCAGTCCTTTTTCATACTGGATGATTCCTCATAGAGCTAGTCCTTTTTCATACTAGATGTGGGATCTACACAGAGCCAGTCCTTTTTCATACTGGATGAGTCTTCACAGAGCTAGTCCTTTTTCATACTAGATGTGGGATCTACATAGAGCCAGTCCTTTTTCATACTGGATGAGTCTTCATAGAGATATTCCTTTTTCATACTAGATGTGGGATCTACATAGAGATAGTCCTTTTTCATACTAGACGTGTCTTCACAGAGCTAGCCCTTTTTCATGCTGGATGTGGGATCTACATAGAGCTAGTCCTTTTTCATACCAGATGTGTCTTCACATAGCCATCCCTTTTTCATGCTGGATGTGGGATCATCACATTAGAGGAATTTTGGGGTCTAAAATGGGACTCCTAAGGAAAATAATAAAATAATAGTTAAAATAATAAAATAATATTTATTAATTTTGGAGGAGGAAAAAAAACTACTTTTTGTGTTCTTATTTTCGACATATCTCCCTGTGTTTTTAGTCAAATTTCGATCGAGAGAGCTCGTTGGATGCAGAATTTGATTCTACATCCAACGGGTACCCACATTGCATACTTTTAACGGACCCCGCTACCCCAAAATCATCATCATCACATTTTTTCAGTTATTTCTTGTTTTTGGAGTAGAGGGTTTTGTAAAAAGTATGTGGTGTGGGTACTCATTGGATGTAGAATCCAATTCCGCATCCAATGAGCTCTCCCGATCGAAATTTGAGTAAAAACACACAGAGATATGTCGAAAATACGAACAAAAAAAGTAGTTTTTTTTATGACAAATATGTCAATTCAACCATTATGGTTAACTCATTTTATTGAAATTCTATTGGTTCTTGAATTCCAACTCACAAGAACTTATTGTGGCATGTTTTCTTATAAGGCCCATTTTAGACCCCAAATTTCCTCTAATGCATACATCTGACAATGGAAGGAACCAATCCTCTCACCATGTCACAACTCTTACATCCGACCATGGAAGGAACCAATCCTCTCACCATATCGAAATGGAACAAGACTTACATCTGACCATGGAAGGAACCAATCCTCCCACCATGTCAGAAGGGCACAACACTTACATCTAACCATGGAAGGAACCAATCCTCTCACCATGTCAGAAGGGCTTAGCACGGACACATCACTTCCTCTTGGGAGGAATCTCGATCTGGAGAACACCAAGCTTCTCCCTGAAGTACTCAAACTTCACCCTAGCTAATGGCTTAGTCAACACATCAGCTATCTGTTCGTCCATCACAACATACTGGAGCTTCACTGCTCCTCTCTACACCATATCCATGATATAGTGATACTTGATCTCGATATGCTTCGACTTATCATGGAACACTGGGTTTTCCGGAAACTTCACACAACTCTGGTTGTTGCAATATATACAAGTAGCATCTAATTGGAGATCAAATAAATCAAACAGTAGCTTCCTCAGCCATACTGCCTGAAAACTAGCTGAACAAGCTGCGACATACTTTGCTTCAGCTGTACTCAGTGCCACACAAGATTGCTTCCTGCTAAACCAAGAGATCACACCTGATCCCATACTGAAGAAACACCCTGAAGTGCTCTTCCTATTGATGGCACTGCCTGCCCAATCTGAATCAACATAACCCTCTAAGTTAATATTTTGATCATCCTTATACATGAGCCCATAATCAATTGTACCCTTCAGGTACGTCATAATATGCTTTGCATCAATCAAGTGAACATGTCTCAGATCTGTCAGGAACTGGCTCAAGGTGTTCATATAAAATCAAATATTTGGTCTCGCATTCATCAGGTACATCAAGGATCCAATCATCTGATGATACATCGTGGCATCAACTGACTTAGATGAAGCATCACTCAATAGCTTCATGTTTGATTCCATAGGTGTGGTTAATGCCTTGCAGTCCATCATCCCAAATCTCTTCAGGATCTCTACTGCATACTTCCGTTGTCTGAGGAAGATTCCATCAGCATTCTGCCACACCTCCATGCCTAGAAAATAATGCGTCATACCCAAGTCCTTCATTTCAAACTCGGCAGCAAGCTTTCTCTTTGTGTCAGCAATCAACCCATCCATACCTGTTACAAACAAATCATCTACATATA
Organism: Pseudotsuga menziesii; assembly: GCA_001517045.1. Lineage (NCBI taxonomy): Eukaryota > Viridiplantae > Streptophyta > Pinopsida > Pinales > Pinaceae > Pseudotsuga > Pseudotsuga menziesii. The sequence goes on from LPNX010413177.1 coordinate 318,149, forward strand.
GTAGGAGCATCACTGGGTTTCCATCTTCAACCTTGTAGTAAAGGTTGGAATCTGCTTTACTCTTGGTAAAGCCCAAACTTGATAGAAAGCTGTCAATTTTGCCATACCATGTCCTGGGTGCCTGTTTCAAACCATACAGGGCTTTCTTCAATCTACACACATGAGATTCCCTGTCATGTGTCTCAAAACTGAGTGGCTGCTCCACATACACTTCCTCTTCCACTACACCATTCAAGAAAGCAGTATTGACATCCAACTGATGTATCTTCCATTTCATCACTGCAGCCAGAGCAAGTACCGATCTAATAGAAGTGTATCTAGCTACAGGTGCAAAAGTTTCTTCATAATCTATTCCTTATTTCTAGGAGAATCCATGAGCCACGAATCTTTCTTTATATTTTTCTATGCTGCCATCTGCAACATGCTTGATCTTGTAGATCCATTTGGAAGTCACCAAAGACTTCCCCTCAGGTCTTGGGACAACATCCCAAACATCTTTCTTCATGATCGATTGGTATTCTTCGATCATAGCATCATTCCATTCTTTCTTTTCTGTTGCTTCTTCATAGTTGGAAGGTTCTTTATCAATGAAATCACATTATAAGGCTACATAACTAGAACAAGACCTGGTTCTTTTCCTTTCTCTGTGTGATTCATCTAGAGCCCCATATCTTTCTGCACCTTGGATAGCTTCTCATACCCAAGCAGGTTTCCTCTTGTGAGGATTATTCTCCTGAGGTGGATCTACAGGTTCTTGAGGTTCTTCTATTTATCGATCTTCTTCTTTATATTCTTCGTTCATGGTTGTGTCATGAATTTTGGGTGCTTCTATTTCTTCAGGTTCTTCAGCAGGTCTCTTTCTAGATTTGTTTTAAGCCGAGTCTTCATCAAATGTCGCATCCTTTCTAATGTCAATCTTCTTGAATCCTGAGAAGTATATTCTGTAAGCCTTCGAGCTTTCAGAGTATCCCACAAATATACCCTTCCTTACTTAAGGATCTAACTTTGTCCTCTTTTCTTTCAGAATGTGTATGTACACTGGACAGCCGGATATTTTGAGATGGTTGACTTTTGGTTTCTTGCCGAAAAAGACTTCTTCAGGTGTCTTATTCTCAAGTACTCTATGTGGAGTACGGTTCTGTACATACACCGCTGTTCTTGCAGATTTTGCCCATAGATGCATGGGAAGATCTTGATCATGAAGCATGGCCCTTGTAGCTTCCATGATCATTCTATTCTTCCTTTCTGCAACTCCATTATGTTGTGGATTATATGGAGTGGTTAACTCCCTCTTAATCCCTGAATCTTTGCATAGGTCTTTGAAATCATTCGATGTGAATTCTCATCCATTCTCTAATCGAAATATCTTGATCTTCTTTTCTGTGTGGTTCTTGATCAAGGCTTTGAATTCCTTGAACTTGCTGAATACTTCATATTTGTTCTTCATAAATTATATCCATGTCTTCCTAGAAAAATCATCGATGAAAGAAACATAGTATACATACCTGCTTAATGAACTGGATGACATCAGAGTGGATGATTTCCAAGATTCCTTTTTCCTTGCTCTCGCCACTTGGAAATGTCTTCTTTGTGTTCTTTCCCTTTGCACATCCTTTGCAAACACCATCATGTTTTATTTGCATTTCTGGAAGACCTTCAACAGCTTTGCTTGCAAGTGGTAGTGCTCTGTAATGCACATGTGCAATCCTTCTATGCCAAAGTTCATTTGGTTCTACTGAGTCATGAACAAAATCTTGTTCTGGTTGGCCCTTCAATTTGTATAGGCCTCCTTCTTGTTCCCCAATCACTATTCCATCATCAAAAGTCTTTCCCTTTGGCCACATAAGAACTTGGCCATCTACAAAAGAAACCCTCTTTCCTTTTGCATCCAATACATTTTTCATCTTCATATACTTGCCAAAGTATATCTTATAGGAGGATACAGTACTACCTTTTATTGCATACTGGTAGTCATCCCTAAGTTTCACCTTGTGAGGTGATTCATGTTCAGATAGTTTCACAAAGGATTCCTTGAATCCTTTCATATGCTTGGAAGCACCATTGTCTATAAGCCAATCATTGCTTCCATGTGAGATAGTTCCCATGAGAGCGGAGATTAGCACATATTCTTCATCACTCGAAGAATCATCACTTTCTTGTTTGATTCTCTTTGTGGAGGGTTCATCATCCTCTGCAGCACGAGCATGATGTCTTCTCTTGTTTCCCTTTTTCATCTTTGAGTTCCCTTTGTTAGGATAGTATTTGGATATGTGACCTTTCTCATCACATGTGTAACATCTAATAGTAGACAGATCTCTTCTAGAGTGTGAAATCTTACCTTTGGAGTGATGATGGTCCCTTTTGGTTTTCTTGGTGTGGGCTGTGAGAGCTTGATATTCACTTCCCATATTTTCTTCTTGAGCTGCTATCCGAGCTTCTTCTTGAGAGCATTCTTCTCATAGTCTTCTGAATTTGACTAACTTCTTTCTGGCACAGATCCCTTGAATGAAAGAGTCCCATTCCCTAGGTAGACCATTCAGGGTGGTCATCACAATCTCTGCATTCTCCACTTCTTCATCTACTGCTTCCATCTATTCCTTGATCTGAGATACCCTTGTAAAGTAAGACTGGATGGTTTCTGCATTCTAGATCTTTACATTCTTCAGTTGGTTTCTCAGAATCATCTTCCTGTTTATGTTCTTCCCTTCAAACAATTTGGTTAGGGCATCAAACATAGCTTTAGGTGTCTCCAGGGAGGACACCTGTGGTATGAGGTGATCCTTGATTGAATCAGCAATAATCCTCTTAGACATAACCAACTTCTTCTTGTGTAAGGCCTTAGCCTCATCTCCCTCTGGAACTGGAGCCTCCTCATTGATATAGGAGTCCAACTCATTTTCTTCCAGGACCAAGGAGATCCTATACTTCCAGGCTCGGAAGTTATCAGCTCCCTCAAGATTTTCATCAAGATTGGTATGATAAGACATATTAACCAAGAACCTCAAATGGAAATACAAAATATTTAGATCTTACCAGGTCAAGATGTCGGATCTGGATTTGGAGCTGAATTTCTGTAGTGCTGGTTCAGGAGCAGATTAGGGTTTGGATTTTCCAAAGTTCTGTCCAACCAAATGCTTTGATCTTGATCTCTAAACTTCAATTTTGAGGAGGAGATCAATCCAAGACTGGGTTCACTGAAATATTCCACTTCTGTGGAAAGCCCTAATTTTCGACAGTAGTGTCAGGTCCAAAAATGAAAAAGCTCAGAATTGGTTTTTTCTTCAACAAAAAGATGTGCCCTAGGGAGGAGAGTTAGTACAACCTTCTTTTGCTGAAAATATGTGGAGAGATATCCACAAAGTAGGAATCCCTAGTTCCCGCAGCTGCATAGTGTCTTCTTCTTAGGTTAGCTTTGATACCATGTTAGTTTTCGATCATTTAATCTAGCATTATATTAGGATATTTAACTGAGAGAATAACAAGCACAACAATCAAACACAAGAGACAATGAACACAATGTTTTTCCTCTAGGAAACCATAAATGGAGAAAACCCCGCAACTTCCTCAGAGATAGAATCAGCACCAAAAGTAAAACCCCAAAATCGTAAGATGATCTCCCAACAGCAGTAGCCTCTTTCTTTCTAGCCCCAACAACTTCTTCTTTCTCAGCTATGTGCTACAACTGAGTGTGAGTGAGTGTGTGATAAATAGAGAGGCTCACTCTCTATTTATACTAATTCCTGACTTGACAATAACTCACTAGGGCCGACTTCTCTAGGAAAATCTAATAACCCTAGGGCCTCGTAACTGTGGGGAATTTAACCCTTGAAAAATATGAGGGTTACTCACAATGACTTGAAATGACTTGTTTACATTATTTATTCTCCCTATAGGAACATCGGGGCATGACATGTCTCAAATACATTACAGATACTTCCCAAAATAAACATCGGGGTACAATACATAAGATATAGAAATGAATACATTCCGAAGTTACAAATACATCAACAAGAAGAACAGTTGCATAAAATTCCCCGCAAACAAAAGAACAAATATAATGGCAAGAGAGGAGAGTTAAATCTTTTAAAATAACAAATTTTCTAAAAACTATAATTTTTTAGAAATATGAATCTCTTTAGGAAAATATCTCCAATTATTTTATTTGAAATTTTAGAAATTAATAAAATTCTCAAAAATTTAAACACTTGAATGATTAAGATTATATTATACACATAGTACTGAGTCCCTTGTTCTTCCATTAATTTTCATGTAATAAATTATTAATATTATTAAGATCCTAAAAAAATATTTCACTTTAACCGATCTCTTGGCAATTATATAATTATTATTTTATAAGATTGTAAAATTACATTTCATCGTTACCAATGTCTTTAGTATTATATAAATAAATGAGATATATATAAACCATCAATTATTCAAACCAACATAGATCCATCTAAAAGGGGATATACCAAGCACCGAGAGGAATCAAATCTCTCAAGGTGCAAATCCTTTTTTAGAGTGGAAATGTTGAGAAAATGTGTAATTCAATGTTTATGGTTTTAGTTTATCTAATTTATGTTGTTTTATATATATGAAATTATAAATAATTTAAATTTAATTTAAGCCAACATGTTATTTTTAATAATATTTTATTATTTTTTATAAAGGGCATGTGTCAACTCTAGGATGAACACGGAAGGAGTTACACATCTCTCCCCTACTGGGTTGTAGAATGCACCTCTTCATTGCAATAAATTTACATTTGTGTAAACATAATGTTGGGCAAGTATGTTAATTGATCCTCTCGCATTCGTATGATAGTAGGTATGTTATAAAATTTCAAGTTTGATATCCCAAGTCTTGATGTAACATCTCCATTTTACGTAAATAAAAAAAATTAATAAATGAACTAATTATGTTTATGTAGGTTAAGTGAAAACATACAACCTTTAACTGGTGTATTTACATTTGAAACAAAAATGACTTATTATGAAAAAATACTTATCTTCATCAAAACTATTTTGTGACATATTGTTTTTTATGATAGTACTTATTATAGAAATGTCCCAATTATTTTCCATCAATTTGAGTTGCTATGATTGCTCATGTTCTTTTCTTTGGATGTTATTTGTCCCTAAAGACTAAGGGCTAGGTAGGTGGGGTACGGTCTTACTTATCTCTATTGGCTAAAGGATTCTTATGTAACATTCTTGCAGGTGAGGATGACAAAGGTTCATAATCCCCTAGTTTAAAAATGCAAGGTCCTAAGCTAGGACATACAACAAAGTCCTTAGGAAAAAGGCCTAACCAAAAGGGATAAAGGGAAGTGATCTTACCCTAAACATTATAAGTATGTGAAAAGAGATATGTTATTGCATCGATGAAAATAAAAGGTTTGTAATTGAATTGATTTGATGGTTAGGTTTAAGGACTAAACACGACCATGTGCAAGCCATGTGATGGATTTAATGTGCCTACAGGTGGGCATTCAATGTCTTGTCCTAAAACCCTAAAGGGTTTAAATATTGCTAGTTTTTCGCACAAGATTTGCTTCTACGTTAATTTATTTTTTGATAAGCATCATGGAGAGAACAAAGGGGAGGAGATACAGGCCCTCGGCCTCGGCCTTTTGCCTCTAGGATATCGGCATCATCGTCAACGTGTAAAATCACATTCAAAATTACTATCAAAGGTTGGCTTGTGGCCCTTATCTGCATTTCCTCTCTGCAAGGCTTGGTGGTCTGAAATGTTTTCTCTGTTAGTGTGTTTTGGGCATAGCGGCCACGAAAATTTCATTGGCTTATCAGTCTATTACAAGGTGTGTTTTCTTCTTTTGGTGGTTTTACTATTCCTTACGATGTTTTATAACTCCAACGTTTGACCTTGTGCATTTTATTGTGCAGGAGATCCGTCTTTGGACTACTGCGCTGGTTTTATTTTCAAAGGTCTATGCGTTGATGGTAAATTGGTCCTGGTAAGGCCTATCCCCTTAACTACCCCATGGATCTGTGGCTTGACTCATGTGTTCATGGCATGGACTGAAAAACCATCTCTGCATTTGTTCTTTGAGACATGAAAGTGGTAATTTTTCTTTGCTAGTCGTGAGGAAAATACATTCGAAAATGTAAGGGAAACCTTTTGACCGTGGAGTCGAAGTGTCTGTGCAATGTTTGTTTAGATAGTGATAGGGTTTATGTTTTAAGGTGTGTTTTGAACAATCCTATGACTGTCGCTCCAAAATGTAAATATTCATTTTCCTTTAAAAGAACGCTATGAGGGATTTTTTGATGTATTTACTCAATCATGTTTGGTTATACAGTTTTGTAGTATTGTTGTTAAAACTAAATGCGGTTGTGAGGCCATTACCCTTTTAAGTTTGTTTTGAAAAAAGGGTTGTTGGCCACTGTCAAGTAAAAAACAATTTAAGTGGATGCTACTGTTCATTATTTCATGAAATGGTATAAATAAGAAGAAAAGAAACCATGGGGGCCCTTGGCCGTTGTCAACATGTAGTCATGTATGTTGTATTTGTTTTCTGTTGTAGTTTCATTCCTCTTTAATGAGGTATTTGACAGGATGTAAGGTTGTGGATACTCCTTAGCATTGTAAAAGATATGTTTTATGAGATATAGGCCGTGAGGCGATTATTCTTTTGCTAAAGAAAAATATTGAGGTAGTGAGTCGGCCACCCAAATATTTACAATTTTAAACAGTGTAGGCCACTGTGTGAAATAGAACATTTACCTTTGGTTTTAAGGGTTTTGAACTCAAGTTTGTTAATGATAGGTATTTAGACATTTTTATACATATATTAAAAACTCCCATCTTGATGATGACGATGTCAAAGAACGATTTAAAACTATGTTTCTCATGTCTTTGGTTGAGGAGGTTTTAGCGAGTTTTGAACTCATGACCTATTTTATTGTTTGAATGATGTTCTAAACTTAGTCTTCCCAAGGCGTAACTTTGTTAGGGTTTCGTTATTGAAGTTGTTTTATATTTATCTAACTCTTGGTTTTGACTAAACTGCCCTTAGTTATCGACAGGATTTTGGTTTTGAAACCTTCGTTGGACTAATCTTCAACTTAAAGGTTCAATAGTTTAATTATTAGATATGTAAGTTTCTGATATATTCAGCAACTTTGTTCTTCATATTAGGCCAAAAATACTCTTTTCTCAACATTGTTACCATCTTTTGGTACCTCGAGTGTCCGGAATAAGGACTTTTATGTACTTCATTTAAAATTAGAAGTTTAATTTCTCGTATGTTAGGCACATAAAGTCTATTTTTATACAACATTAATCCTTTTTCATTTAAACTGTAATATTGTAATGTCCCCGGGTTTGACCCCGTTTGTATGATGTATGTATACCTAGCGTGGAGCTCAAGGCCAAGGCCCCGCTAGTGTATGTTCGTATTTTATTTAAAATGGCCAAGCATTGGACCTGATGTTACCCATGTGCTATTTAACCATGGAACATTGTAAAAATGATGTAAATAAACATCAAGCAAAAAAAAATACCAAAAATGACTATGGAGGCAACGAATGAGAAGGGGCCATGTGTATCCACTAGGGAGAGGTGAAGGGGTTGTGGGATTGAACCATAAGCTGCCATATGTCATTGTGATAACCCATTTTGACTTTCCTTGTTGACATTCAATTCTGTTGTAAGGAAGTGGTGGAAGGAAACAATCCATGGCTTTAATGGAGCATGGGCAGCCCAGAAATTCGTATGGCAGAGTATGGGCTCTATTTTCTTGTACCACAAGTCACTCTACCTCTTGGGGATTGCTTCTTCCTCATCCCCATTCCATTGTGGAAGAACCCAGCATCATTTTCCATCCAAAAAACAAGTTCCTAGCAGGGTGAAAAACCAGAAATCGCAACTGTGCAAAGACCCACGTTTTGAAGAGCCAAAAATGCCCAGATTTGGTATTGGACAGTGAAATCCAATGGGGGCTCCATAGGTATGAACCTTAGGGAGAATTTGGGAGCATTAGCTACCCCGAAATCCATGGAAAAACCCAGTTTTTGTAGCCCAGAAAATCAATGACGGATTTGAATTATTCGTTGACAGAATGGTGAGAAATCCAAGTGTGGATGTTGGAACAGAGGTTGGGTTTGCTTGATAAACCCAGTGAAGGCTGGAATCTCAGGAAGCTAGCAGCTGGACCTTTCTATGCCCATCCTGAAGAGAACTGGAGGAAAGAGTTTCCTGAGGGACTGTGTAGCAGAGAAGGGGACCTTCCTTGTGTTGGATGTGCATGACCATTTGAGTGAACCCATGGCTGTGAGTGAGCCCATCTAGTTCCTCCTTAGTGGATACACAGCCCAGCTCGGGGGTGATCTCTCAGCTGAAAGAATAGAGGCTGGACAGAGATCTATGGTTGGGTGGAACGTTGCTCTCACATAGCCAGTTGTTGGACAGTTTCATCTCAAAGATAAGTATTCTCTGTGGTTTGAATGATGTTCATTTGTGGTCTTCCCTGTGCGTTAAATTACTCATGTTACTTGGATGAATTAATTATCTTAAATTAGTTGGTATGATGATGGTGCATAGCATGAGAATGGAATTGATTATTATGTGATTGTTTCACTATTCTGCCTGAAAGAAATAGGTTGAAGCATCCCCTTCTACTTGTATGTTAATATGGTTATTCCGTTGTGTTTACGAATTGGGTTGTATTAATCCCATGTTCTGTAATGTCTTAATTAATGACTGATGTTTACATGTTGAATGAATGCTTATTTGAATGCTGTTGTTTCCACTGTGAATGAGGATTAAATTGCATCTGTGCATGATGAATAATCCTGTGTGCATATTTTAGTTTAAATCATCTTTCAGCATCCTGTGTTTTGGGCAATTCTTAAGCCTGTACATGTTCATGGGCGGTTAGCCCGGTTGGATAGAACTCGTAGTCACGCCCTCTTTTCCGGTCAGAGGCATGGGGACGTGACAAATATGTTTTTACAATTTTAGATTCCTTTTGAGTTATTGCTTCTCTTATATTTTGGTATTCCTTGTCCAGTTTTACCCCTTCTTCCAGCTTATCATCTAAATCTATTTTATAACTGCTAATGGTAGCTATAAAGTTTGTTATTGCATTTCTTCTTAAGGAATCATCCACTTTAATTTCATTTTCTTTGATGTGTTTGATTTCAAAATAATATTCGCTAAGGAAAGCTAACTATTTAGCTTGCCTTGCGTTTAGGTTTTGTTGATCGAACAAATACTTCAAACTTATGTTATCAAACATTAACAAAAATATTTTACCTATTAGATGATGGGGTCACATTTTTAGAGCATGGATTATGGCATCCAATTCTAAGTCATAAGTTGCATAATTATCTTCGCGTGTTTTTAACTTCCTTGATTCATAAGCAATTACGTGACCTTCTTGTGTGAGTACTCCACCCAAACCTTCATTGCATGCATTAGTGCATACAACGAAATATTTGTCTAGATATGCTATTTTCAATATGGGTGCAGTAGTTAACAGTTCTTTTAATCTATTAAAACTTTCTTCACACTTTTGATCCTAGACAAATATTTTTCCCTTTTTCTGTAATGGTGTTATGGGATTCATGATATTTGAGAATCCTGCTATAAATTTCCTGTAATAACCCGTTATTCCCATGAATGATCATACATCAGTTACATATTTGGGAATAGGCCAATCAATTATTTCTTTTATCTTATTCGGGTCTACTGATATCCCTTCCTCGGATATCATGTGCCCTAGATACTATATCTTATCTTTATAAAATTCACATTTACTGAATTTAGCATACAGTTTATGTTCTCTTAAAACCTGTAGTATTATCTACAAGTGTTCGTCATGTTCTTATTTCGTTTTTGAATAAATTAATATGTCATCTATGAATATGAGTACAAAGTTATCTAAGTATTTACTTAGGACACTGTTTATTAAACACATAAAAGTTGTTGGAGTGCTTGTTAGCTCAAAGGGCATAGCCACAAACTCATAGTGCTTGTATCTAGTTCTGAAAGCAGTATTAAAAATATATTTGTCTTTAATTATGACTTCATCATTATCTAAATCTCACGACTATTTTTGAAAATATTGTCGCTCTGCGTATTTGATTAAACAGATCATCAATGCAGGGCAGAGGATATCTATTTTTAATTGTCATTTTCTTCAGTTGACGGTAGTCTATACATAGACGTAATGTACTATCTTTCTTTTTAATGAATAAGATAGGTGCTCCCCAAGGGGATACACTTGGTCTTACATAATTTTTATCTATCAGTTCTTGCAATTGTAATTTTAGTTCGTTAAGTTCTAAAATGTTCATTTGACAAGGAGCCTTGGAATTTGGTACAGCTCATGCTATTAATTCAATCGTAAAATCCAGATCTCTCTTTGGAGGTAATCCTGGAGTTTCTTCCAGAAAAACATATGAGAATTCTTGTAGGATTGGAATATCATCGAATTTCAGATTATCTTCTTTATCCATATGTTCATTGTTTATTACATGTACATAAAAAAGCTTTACAACATTTCCTTACAACCTTTTTTACTTGTAAGGTTGATATTTGTCTAACAAAAACTTTCCTAGGTATTCCTTTGACTGTAATCCTTTCTCATTTATCATTTAAACAAGTAAATATTTTCTGGAAACAATTTAAAATTACTTGATGTTTTTCCAGCCAATCCACACCTATCAAAACATCATAGAATCATAATGGTAATGCATTTAACTTGACTTGAGTTTTGAACTGATTCATAAACAAATCAAAATTTTCAACATAATTAACTGCTTTTCATTTAGTCCATGTAGCTAAATGGACCAGCCAATACTTTTCAAACTTTTTCAAAGATAAATTGCATTTTTCTACTATGCTAGGTGACACATAGCTTAAACTAGCACTTGGGTCAATCAGAATAGAAACAGATTGGTTTTGTATCATACCTTGTACTTCCACCATGGAAATTTGATGATCATCTTGTCAATTTTCTAAGGCTGCATTTATTTTGGGAATTTCATTTGGTACATCTCTAACTATTTCCTCTTCCTTAATGGTATGCACATTGTTGTAGTTCCTCCTTCTGTCCGGATAGTCCTTTGCATAGTGAGGTCCCTAGCATTCCCAACACTTTACAGGTTCCTTATGTTCATTATTTTTAACATAATTATTAGGCATATCTTTTCCTTTTGGTGTTGTAGTATTTTACTGTGTTTTACTTTTAAAATCTGTTACTTGATAATTATCCTTGGAGAAATTTCGAAACTTAGTTTTGAAAATTTTATTAGGATTAAATCCTTTTCTTTTTTTTATCATAGTTACTTGCTCTCTTATTCTTCCAGTTAGGTATTCTTTCTCTCTTCTTACTTTGTTCGTAACCAAAATCGGCTTTTCTCATTGCCTCTTCAATGGTCTTTGGATTATCAAATTCAATTATGTCCTTGAAGCTAGTGGGAAGACAGCTTAGGAACCTTTCTATTTTAGTTTTTTCATCAATGATATATGGTACAAATCTTAGTAAACTTAGAAATTTGCTACTTAACTCTTTCATTGACAGTGAACCTAGTTTTAGTTCATAAAACTCTTTAGCTCTTTCTTCATAAGACTGTTTAGATAAAAATTCCTTTTAAAGTACTTTTTAAAGAGTCGCCATGTTAAATATTTTTTCTTAATGTTTTTAACTCTTTTTATGTCCTACCACCAAATGTCGGCCTTCCCAGTTAGGTTTTAGATAGCCATTTGGGATTTCAATCTATCAGAGTAGTTATAAATCTAAAAGTATTTTTTCATCCCCGATAGCCAAGCCTCAACTTCTTCACTCTTGTCTACTTCCCCATTAAACTTGGGAGGTTTTATCCTCTTGAATTCTCTTGAGATCTCTTCATATGGTCTATAATTCCTCTTTCTAGGACCTCTATCACTTTCACTACTCTCACTAGTGTATTTATATTTTTCTTTGTATGACCTCACTTTAATTCCTGAAGAAGATTCACTATTAGAAAATTTTAATTTCTTACCCTTGCGTTTGTATGAGACTGTTTCAGAATTAGTTTCACACTCCTTCCTTCTATCTTTGTCTCCATTATGCATTTTTTCTAGTAATATCTGATTTAGCTACTCTTGAGCTCTTAAAATTCTTTCTTTATCTGCTTTTATTGTTTGCATTTTAGCCTTTAAATCTTTCACTATTTGAAGTAGTTTTGAGGGTTGATTATTTTATTCCACAAAAACATTATCTGGGTTATTGTGGGGGGATCCCTCTTCAACAAATGCTCCAACACCTTCCATTTTTCTACAAAACACAATTTTATATTTCTGGACATAAATAGTTGTAAAAACAAGGTCAACATATTTTATTTTTTATTTGCATGCGATTGAGTGAATCGAGCCTAGTGTTTGGAAACTCGCTCTGATACCACTTGTAACATCTCCATTTTATGTAAATAAATTTTTTTTAATAAATGAACTAATTACATTTATGCAGGTTAAGTGAAAACATACAACCTTTAACTGGTGTATTTCCATTTGAAACAAAAATGACTTATTATGACAAAATACTTATCTTCATCAAAACTATTATGTGACATATTGTTTTTGATAATAGTACTTATTATAGGAATGCCCTAGTTATTTTCCGTCAATTTGAGTTGTTATGATTGCTCATGTTCTTTTCTTTGGATGTTATTTGTCCCTAAAGACTAAGGGATGGGTAGGTGGGGTATAGTTTTACTTAGCTCTATTGGCTAAAGCATTCTTATGTAACATTCTTGCAGGCGAGGACAACAAAGGTTCATAATCCCCTAGTTTAAAAATGCAAGGTCCTAAGCTAGGACATACAACAAAATCCTTAGGAAAATATCCTAACCAAAAGGGATAAAGGGAAGTGATCTTAACTTAAACATTATAAGTATGTGAAAAGAGATATGTTATAGCATTGATGAAAATCAAAGCTTTGTAATTGAATTGATTTGATGGTTAGGTTTAAGGACTAAATGTGACCATGTGCAATCAACCACATATACTATGAAATGAGAACTCGACACAATTCTCGTTTTTCTCTCTCCTAATTTTGGTAGCTATTTTTACCTCCGTTTCAAAAAGGGTTGATACCAGTATCACACATTTTTATTTTAAGCCGTTTTTTGGCCTTTGAATCATCTGTCTTAAAATATTTTTAAATTCTATTTTAAAGTGCGTTTTTTATAAATTTAACAAAATAAAATACATTTAGAAGCAAGTTATAACGAAAAACATATACATTTTATTGTTTTTTATTTAAAATAAGACATTTTTATGGACAAAATAAGACATTTTTATTGACAAAATTATAAAAAAATCCATAAAATAAAGACATTTAAACTAATTTTCAATGGATTTTCACACATTTTTGGTATAAAAATGATACTATTTCATATGATTTTCCAAAAAGTGACTATTCACATAAATTCAAGAAAAACTATAGCATATATTTGTAAATAATATATTAAAAACATTATATATAGAAATTTTATTTCTAAAATAAAGTCTAAAAGTCAAAACATTACTAAAATATCCTATCAAAAGGTTGTCAAATTTAACATTTTCTTCAAGACATGAAACTAATCAATAATATCATGCAGGCCAAATTCTTCATCGAAATTGGAATTTTCTGAGCTTGGCTTTCTTCAAGAACATCAATGTCCTCTTCCATTGGGTCTTCTATGTCTGCAAGATGCCCAAAGTGTTCATTTTCAAACATCCCTCCTAATGGGGGTTGAGGCTCTTTTAACATCTTTGCCACAAGTGTTTAACTAAACTCTCATTTCTTCAAATCAACTTCTTGCAATGCATCTCAAAGAACTTGAATAACATTAATTAACATCAATTATTTGCTTCATGTAATTGCATTTCAATGGATCATTATCAATGGATATGAAATTTCTTCCTTTATGTAACAAGCATGTTATTGCTGTACCTTATCACCCTAAACCAAAAAAATAATTAAGACAAATAGCATAAAAAAGCATAAACAACCGCCTGAATTCAAAACATATACATGATTAAATACCTTATATACATAAACAAAATAAACAAGACCAAAAACATAATATATATACGTAATTGTGTACTTAAAAATGTAATAATATTTTAAGAAGATAAATAATAATCTTTATTTTTAATTATATAAAACAAATACATAAAATAAAGTTTCATAAATTTTATAAAAAAAAAATTAAATTAAAAATCAATAACTATGAAGATGTAATTAATGAATACTTATTTATTTAATGTCATTCACTTTCCACATTAGCAAAATGAAAAGAAAATAGGATAAATCCAAATCTCAATGTTGACACATGCAAACACATGGCTTTACTTGTTTTAGCCTCATATTTATTCACATGTGAAAATTTTGGTTTTAATCCATTTCTTTTCAACACATATTTGAGTCCATTTTCAATCGTGTAAGCTAATAATTTACCTTTTGTATTTTGCATTTAATTCAAAACCCAAGAAAAATATTTACATGACATTGGAATAAGCTAATAATTTGGCTTTTGTATTTTGCATTTAATTCGAATCCCAACAAAAATATTTACATGACATTTACACCAAAATAATTTCATGTGCAACAAACATGATCTCATTAAATATAGCATGCTATGTTTTCACATAAAACTAAATATAAGTTGTAAGAATGTTCAATGAAAAGGTTAACGCTTCAAATGGCAATCAAATTAAAGATAGTACGTAGTGGAAGCCCACATCATCATAATCTCTTTCTCCCCTTTCCTACAAGAACAAGAAAGGATCCTTGGGTAGCTCTGAGCAAAAAATCATATGACGGTGACGAATTGAGAGTATCGGGCTTATGAGATCCCAAAAAATCATTTTTATTTTTGCGGCACTAAAAATCTTCGGAAAAAGTGGGTCAGCTTCATAAAAATGAAGGGCATTTAGACTGTCAAATAAGTTTTTTGTTTTTTTTATACAAATAATTTTTAATAAAAAAATCATTTAATTAAATTTATTGAGAATGAAGTGAATAAAATAAGAAACTCAATGGAGTTTTTCATATTGGAAAATTCATTTATTTTAAATAAAAAATTTAATTGATCCGTTATTGATCTTGATCTATATTACTGAAAAGAATAAAAGTAGTAAAAAATATTTTACCAGAAAAGTTAGAGTAAATTTTTTACAATTTGGAAAGTGTAGTATGGTTTATCTTCATATCTTTTCCAGAAACTATTTAGTCTATCTATCCGAGTGAGAAGAATTCAAATCCCAAGTTTTTCTTGGAAAACACATCACATCAAAACTAAAAGCATTTAAAAAAAAAAACCAAATATATAACTAAATAAATAACCATAGAAAATAACTAAATAAATAAATCCAGAAAAAGATTTCATTCACTAAATTATTAAACTTAAATATTCAAATGAGGAGGAAATAACTTTTATAGTTTCAAATCAAACAAAAAAATGATGGATTCTAGTCACATGAACATAACATGGGCTAAATATATAATACAAAAATCAGTGGAGCTCACAACCGTCGCTTGAAAACTACTTACCATGGTTCTGAGTGAAAATTCTTTCAGAACAAAGATCTGCATTCAGTGTTTATATAATTGTATAAAATAGTCTTAAATATTATAAGCCTTTTAAAAAATATTCAAATTAAATATTTAAGACAATTTGATATGTTATCGCTCTATTGTATATAAGTTATGCTTGTTAAGGCTCACAGGCTCTCCATCTGTTGACAAAGGATAGATCCAATGCATGTTATAAATACATGGATAGATTCATATTCCCATGAGTCCATCCATATTCCCAGCACACGGTGTCTCTCAAAATTTAAAAGGCTATATGTAGAGTACGCTCCAGATCCCAAATGAAAGCAAACAATGCCCATTTTCCTTTACATAAAGCAGGCTAGATTCATGGTGAGTAGTGATCTACAAGGTGCAGGCCGGTGTTGTTATATACACAATGCACACACCATAAAAGTAACTTATTATTGTTGCTATGTAATGCCCCATGGGGCCTTCCATGATCTTCATTCAAATCAAATTGATGTTGGTATATGCACTAGAAGACAATCATCGACGATACATTATTTGTAAATATTATCCTACAAGAGTTGCAGAAACATTGGGTTCGTCTACTGGAAAAATGGGATTAAATTAATGTGAGTTAACTATGACGCATGCATCTGTGATTCCAGATTAGCTTGTTAAATACATGCATGGAAATCGTCAGGAAATTGCATTAAGATAAGGTAACGTCGCTTGGAAACCACAGTCTAACATGTGCTGAAAATTTAGAGTCAATGAGCAGTGCAACTCTCCTCCTCCCTCTCCTCCACCATTGAGCTCTCTTGGGTTCCAAAGCACTGCCCATCACTAGTGGCACGATTTTGAGAATCGCACCGCTCGTGATAGGTAGCGCTTTGGTGCCCAAGGGTGCTCAACAACAGAGGAGGAGGCGGAGGAAGAAGGGAGGGACAGGGAGGAGAGGGCTGTGAGGAAGGGAGGAGGGAGAGGAGCTCCGCTCCCTCAGGCACCAAAGGTCGCCCCTCACTGGTGGCACAATTCTCAGAATGGCGCCACCAGTGAGGGGCAGCCTTTGGCGCGTGAGGGAGCGAAGCTCCTCTCCCTCCTCCCTTCCCCGCATAACCAAGGAAGTTGGAAAATTATAAGCATGTTGTCATCTTCGGTGGAAGATGATATTTTGAATGGATTTACCTCTCGCTTGAATGGAACAATACAGGTCCCGTTGGAATTGCTACGAATAACACATATTGTGTCGTCAGCCATGACCAATTCTCTAATATCACTCATCTCAGTATCATTAAAAATTTGTAAATCATAATTGCATATGTCGTAATCTCCCAACTCGCAGTCGTGCACGACCTGGAAGATATTATTAGATGATGAGTATCCTCTCACTTATTGATATTATTAAATGATGAGTATCCTCTCAGTTCTTATTCTTTCTGTTGAGGTTGAAATTCATTATGGAGATCAACAGAGTGAGTAGCCAATGCATATATCCCAAATTGGATATATGTCTCGCTGTGTCCATTATGTAACATCTTTTTCATTCTCTTTGTTTGCCATTCTTTTTCTTCCATCGCTTCATCTTCGTCAATTTCTACCCTTGGACCCTTCTTTTTTTAATGTATCAATCAGATGGTGTTTTTCACTTCACATTTGATTATTTTATTTATAAATATTATCACAACGGTCACTTAACTTTTGGTCAGAGAGAAATATAGCTAAAGACTAAACTCTTATGCAGAAGTATCCCTTAGTCTTAGAGTGGGGTCCTTGTTGAGATCTCCAAATTACTACCCAGCTTGATCCTTCTAAGTTCCAACCATTGGTTACGAGCGGGACCCTCGTGGTATTGGCACAAGTCTCAATAATGCCAGTGGATCATAGGTTGACGAATGAAGACATGATCATCATCAATGGCAAGCATGCATATGCAATTTTTCCAAAGATTATTGACGTCGAGAGATTTGTTGCTCTTCATTCAAATCGTTATTTTGTAGGAGCACTCTTGCAATGGTGTGAGTAGAAGTAAAATACAATATTTGAAATATATTGGAATAAACAAATATAAGTAAAATGAAATATTTGAAATGGTTTGGAATTATCAAGGCTTACCAATACCCACATTCGCATAATAACATATTTAATGTTCTTGAATGTATCTTTTGACCTTTTATTTCATTTGAAATGTGCATAATTTTCAAGTAAATTGTTCAAGTGTTTAGTAATCTCATCAAAATTTCTCACAATAAAGTTAATATTTCAAAAAAATGATGCAAAAATTTTAATATTTTTTTAAAACAATTTCCTTAATATATTTTATTCTCTCATGATCACCTTAAATCCATCTTTACAAACTATGTGACCAAGCAACGTATGTTCTAAAATTTCAAAAATGACTTTTTAGGGTTTCTATATACTGTATTTGGGGCTATATTTGGGGTTGATGTGGGCTACCTATCATATATGACTAAGGTGATCTTTTCTTTTCTCTGAATACACTATGAGATTTGGAATGGATTGACACGATTATGAGAATCACACCTCTTGTGAGGGGTGACCCTTTGGCGCACAAGGGAGCTCAACGACAAGTGGAGGAGGGGAAGGAGGAGGGGGAAGAGGGTCATAGGGAAGGGGGGAGGGTGGGGGATGGGGGAGGACGAGGGAGGAAGGTCGCGAAGGAGGGAGGAGTGAAGAGGGACGGGTGGGGAGGAGGAGAAGGTAGAATGAGGGGGAGGAGAGTTGTGGAGAAGGGAGGAAGAGGAGGAGGATGAGGGGGGAGAAAGGGAGTAGGATTGAGAGGAAGGATGCATGGAAGGGAGGAGGGAAACAAGGCAGGATGAAGGAGGGTATCGGGGAAGGGAGGAGGGAGAAGGGATTGGAAGAAGGTGGTGAGGGACTTAGGAAGGGCTCGGAGGTTGATATTTTTTTTTTATTTTATATTTGAGGAAGTTGATATTCTTGGTAATGATTTCAATTTGACAAAGAAAGGCACTTTTTACTCCAATATTGTAGATATTATCAAGAGGTTGTTGCCAAAATAATAAGTTTCAAGATGAGAGTCTGCTAAACCAAGCCATAGATCCACAAGGATTATGACATCTGAAATGATGGTCATATATGTAGACTCAGATGGTGCACCCATTGATAATAGAGAAGAATATGGTTCATTCACATCTTCATCCAATCCTTCATCTGCAGAAAATGTAGATTCTTATGGGGTGCAAAATCCATGGATGAATTTGAATAATTTCACATGAAACATTTTAGCTGTTTTTTTATTAGTATGATGTTTGTAATTGAAACTCTAAAGTAGTTTTTGACTATTTATATGAATCATTTGATATTGTATGGTATAATATATGATTTTATTATGAATCACATCATAATATCTTTTATTTTATATGGTTAGATGGGTGAAATAAATTTTTTTGTTTAGTAGGCATGTTTCAAAAATGTTGAAATTTATCTCTTGAAGAAAAAAATATTTTCCAATTTAGGGGTTGATTTTAAAGTTTTTGTAAACAACAGTATGGGATGTTTAGGCCATGGCTATTTTTTTTACCCCACCCCCCCCCAAAAAAACGTGTATCTTGGTATCAACACATTTCCATTTGGGGGGTGTTTTTGGTGTTTTTTATGCAAAAATTATCGTTTTTATGGATAGAGTTTTCGTTCTTAGTATAAATTTATCGTTTCATAGTATAAGTGGTTAATCCATGTGATGGATTTAATGTGCTAATAGAAGGACATTCAAAGTCCTGTCCTAAAACCCTAAAGGGTTTAAATATTCCTAGTTTTTCGCTCAAGGTCTGCTTCTGTGTTAATTTCTTGTTTGACAAGCATCGTGTAGAGAAGAGAGGGTAGGAGAGTCAAGCCCTTGGCCTTGGCCTTCATCCTCCAAGCTATCGTCATTATCCTCAATGTATAAATTCACATTCAAAATTACTATCAAAGGTTGGCTTGTGGCCCTTATCTTCGTTTCCTCTCTGCAATTCTTGGTGGTTTGAAATATTTTCTCTGTCAGCGTGTTTTTAGCATAGTGGCCACGAAACTTTCACTTCCTGCTCAGTCTATTACAAGGTATGTTTTCTTATTTTGGTGGTTTTACTGTTCCTTACGATGTTTTATAACTCCAATGTTTGACCTTGTGGGTTTTATTGTGCAGGAGATCCGGCATTGGACTACTGCGCTGGTTTTATTTTCAAAGGTCTCTGCATTGATGGTAAACTAGTCTTGGTAAGACCTGTCCCCTTAAATACCCTGTGGCTCTGTGGCTTGACTTGCGTGTTCATGGCTTGGACTGAAAAACTATCTCTGTGTCTGTTCTTTGCAACATGAAAAATTGACTTGCGTGTTCATGGCTTAGACTAAAAAACTATCTCTGTGTTTGTTCTTTGCAACATGAAAGTGGTAATTTTTCTTTGGTAGCCGTGAGCCAAAATAAATTAAAAAATGTAAGGGAAACCTTTCGACCGTGGAGTCGAAGTGTCTGTCCAATGTTTGTTTAGATAATGATAGGGTTTATGTTTTAAGGTGTGTTTTGAACAATCCTATGGTTGTTGCTCCAAAATGAAAATATTCATTTTCCTTTAAACAAACCCTGTGAGGGATTTTGTGATTTATTTAGTCAATCATGTTTGGTTTTACAGTTTTGTAGTATTATTGATAAAACTCAATGTGGCTATGAGGCCATTACCCTGTTACGTTTGTTTTGGAAAAAGGGTCGTTAGCCACTGTCAATTCAAAAACGGTTTAAGTGGAATTACTCTTCATTATTTCATGAAATGGTATAAATAAGATGAAAAGAACCCATGAGGGAACTTGGTCATTGTAAACACGTAGTCATGTATGCTGACTTGGTTTTCTGTTGTAGTTTCATTCCTCTTTAATGAGTTATTTGACAGGTTGTAAGGTTGTGAATACTCCTTAGAATTGTAAAATATATGTTTTATGAGATCTAGGCCGTGAGGACATTATTCTTTTGCTAAATAAAAATATTTAGGCAGTGAGGCCACCCAAATATTTACAATTTTAAACAGTGTAGGCCACTGTGTGAAATAGAACATTTACCTTTGGTTTCAAGGGTTTCAAACTCTATTTTTTTAATGATAGGTATTTAGACATTTTTATACATATATTAAAAACTCCCATATTGATGATGAAGAAGTCAAAGAATGATTTAAAATTTTGGTTCTCGTGTCTTTGGTTGAGGAAGTTTAAGCGAGTTTTGAACTCGTGACCTATTTTATTGTTTGAACGATGTTCTAAACTTAGTCTGCCCAAGGTGCAACTTTGTTAGGGTTTCGTTATTGAAGTTGTTTTATATTTATCTAGATCTTAGTTTAATTAAACTGCCCTTATTTATCAATAGGATTTTGGTTTTGAAACCTTGACTGGACTAATCTTCAACTTAAAGGTTTAAGAGTTTAATTATTAGATATGTAAGCTTCTTATGAGTTATAATGTGTGATTTGATATGATATATGATTCTAATACATACATACATACACACACACACACACACACACACACACACACACACACACACACACACACACACACATATAGAGAGAGAGAGAGAGTCTGTGTGTAGTTATACCAATTTTGTAAAGATCTCAATTTGAGTTATAACCCTAAATTAACTCATGTACTGATCTAGATTTATGCAGGAACGCAACAGAATACACAAATAACCATAGAAACAAATATCCAGCGGAAATAACACTTCATTTCATTAATCAATAACTGAAACTTGTTTACATACAGAATGGAAATAAACTAGCTAGAGTGTTGGTAGCTTATCTTTGAGAAGAGATGTGGCCGCTACATGCCTCTGAAATCTGTGTTACAATGAGGCTCAAAGGCCTATATATTATTGAGAAACAATGGAAACCCTACACATCCAAAAACCTAACCCTAGGAGGTGAAACACCTTAATGTGGCCCCCATTGGGTAACTTGGTAAATCAATTTCCTGGGGTCGTAACTTTAGAATACTACCTTTGTTTGACTTGCATGATACATTGTTAGAAATATTTGTTTAAGGACTACATCCATAAATGGTGAATATCAAGTCCAAAATGGACTCATATTTGCCTGACCATTCGATGCCGAAAAAAGTCGTTTAGGGCCTCAAAATGGCTCCAGAAGTTTAGGACCCAAAAACTGCCAAAAATAGTAAATTGTGCTACAATTAAGGAAACTGGAAAACTGAAAGAAACAATGGTGGGGGTCCAAGAGGAATAGGTTGGTGGCCACCAATATCCTCCTAGATCATTCCTCCCCCTCAGGAATCAATGGTCCCCATTTGTGTTGAGTTCCTCCATGAGATGAGGAAACTTCTGTTGAACTTGGTCCCTGGTGAGCCACTTTCCCTGGTGAAGGAGTTGGCCTGCTTTGACAACTCAATATAGTTGGATATTCTACTCACGGGTGTTCTTGATCTATGTGTCCATAATCCGATCAGTTGTGGCTTATTCCATGCAGTCAGGGTTTAACTCTGTTGGTGCGAGTTGTTCTGCCATGTCTGATGTGTCTAGTAGAGGTGGAAAGTAGGGCTGAAGGTGGTCCACATTGAACACTAGGTGCAGACCAAGGAATGGTGGAATATTGAGCTCGAAGGAATTTTCCCCGACAGCCTTGGTGATGGTGTATGGCCCATATCATAGCGAGAGAAGCTTGTGGTGGGTTCCAGTGAGGCGCTCCTTCTGCAAATGTAGCCACACTTTGTCGCCCACCTGGAATTTGTGTTGCACCTAATGCTGATTATGTCGTTGCTTGTACTTAGCATTGGATCTGTCCAATATGTCATGAACCTATTGGTGAATGTGCTGAATGCGCTCAATGAAGCTGTTTTCCTTGGAAACTTCAGACTAGATATGAGCTAAATTAGCCTGAGTAGCTACAAATGGCATGGCTACGTCAATGGGACATAGTGGCTAGAATCCCAAGCCCACCTGAAAGGGGTTGTGGTTGGTTGAGCTGTGGAGGGCCCGGTTATAGCTGTGTTGTACATAGGGAAGGCTCTCATCCCATGTGCATGGATGCTTTGAGTTGTAGATGTGTAAAATGTGTACGATCATCCTGTTCATGACCTCTGTCTAGCCATTAGTCTAGGGATGGAAAGCTATGGACTTTGTGAGATTGGTGTCTAGCATTGACCATAGGCTAGACCAGAATGTACTAAGGAACCTATTGTCCTAGTCTAATATTATAGACTGTGGGATCCCAAAGTGTACCCACACTCATTCAAAGAAGAGTTTAGCAGTGGCTTCTGCTGTGATATTCTTCTTGCAGGATGCCATTATGGCCATCTTTGAGAATCTGTCAATGACCACAAACACACAGTCATTGTCGTGCTTAGTAGAAGGAAGGCCTGACATGTAATCCATGGATATGGATTCCCAAGGTCAACTAGGGGTAGGCAATGGAGTATAGAGGCCTTGCTTCTTGATGGATGGTTTGGCAATGATGCAGGTAGTGCAAGATCGGATGTACTTCCTAACGTCCTGTCGAAGGTTCAACCAATAGAAATACTTCTACAGTACTGCCACTGTTTTATCAACCTCAAAATGCCCAGCGACCCGATTGCAGTGCGCTTCCCAAATCTTCTTGGCACGCTTGCTTGAAGGAACACAAAGGTGTCCCATGTAACATAGTAGTACATCCTGGAGGTGAAATTTTGGAACTTGGTTTCCCTACAAGAGCGTTAGGTATGTGTGGCTGAATTCTGGATCGCTCTTGTAGAGAAATAGCCAATCAGAAGTCTCGTTCCCACAAGAGTTGAGCACGGTCGTTATCACCATGATCCGTGGTCGGCTGAGGCAGTCTGCAACATTATTGGTGCTTCCCTTCTTGTACTTGATGTTCAAATGAAACTGTTGTAGATATGTGGACCACTTCTAATGGTGATCATTTTGTAACTTCCCTTGTGTCTGCATGAACTGCATGGGTCGGTGGTCTGTGTGGATGATCGTTTCCTTCCCCAAAATGTAATGCTTCCATTGTCGGCAAGCATGTACAATGGAATACATCTCTTTTTCATAAGTGGGATATTTGCGGACTTTGTCGGACAATGTTTCACTGTGATATGCCATTGGATTCCCTTGTTGAGTAAGGACTTCCCTAATAGCATAGTCAGAGGCATCTGTCTCGATCTCAAATGGTTGTTGCAAGTTTGGTAATGTGAGCACTGGGGCACAGCAGAGGCGATGTTTCAATTCTGCAAATGCCTTCTGCTGAGTTTTCAACCAAAAGAATTTTACTTTCCTCCCTTGGTGACTTGACTCAAGGGCCAAGTGATATGAGAGAATCCCAACATGAACCTGCGGTAGAAATTAGCAAGGCCGAGAAAGCTGTGAAGTTTGTTAGAGTAGTTGGGGATAGCCAATCCTGAATGACATGGATCTTGGTTGGATCCACATGTACCCCACACTCATCAATAATGTATCCCAGATACTGAACCTGGGTCATACCAAAAGTGCACTTGTCCAAATTGGCACACAACTTGTGTTGCCACAATGTTTGGAGGACCTGTCGGATGTGGTGGAGGTGCTCTTCCCAAGTCTGGCTGAAGATCAGGATGTCATCCAAGTACACTACTACAAATGAGTTGGTAAATGGCTGGAAGATGTCGTCCATCAGTCTCATGAAGGTTGCAGGAGCATTCGTCATCCCAAAAGGCATGACCAACCATTTGAAAAGGCCCTCCTTGGCTTTGAAGGCAGTCTTCCACACATCGGTCGGTTCGTTCGGTACTTGGTGATACCTAGACTTTAAGTTGACCTTGCTAAAATATTTCTCCCCTTTAAGCTTGTCTAGGAGGTCATCAATCCATGGGATCAGGTACCTATTCCGGATAGTAATCTTGTTCAGCACCTGATAGTCAATACAGATTCTCCAAGTCCCATCCTTCTTCTGTACCAACATGATCGGGCTCCCACAGGGCAATGAACTTGGTTGGATGTGACCCTTCTACAGCAGCTCCTGAATTTGCCTCTTGATTTCATCATTCTTTAGAACAGAGTGTTGATAGAGTGGTCCATTTGGCAGCGGCACACCTGGGGTTAGATCGATGGTGTGCTTGACCTGACAGTGGAGAGGCACCCCGGTGGGTGATGTGAATATGTCCCGATACTCCTCCATGACCTTGTCCATTTGTTGTTATCACGCAGAGGGGCCCTGTCTAGAGGTTGTGGCCATGATCTTCTTCTTTCCTTGAGGGAAGATCATCAAGAAAACAAACTTCCCAGTTTTGGAAATGAGCTTACTGCATTGTTTAGTAGTAACCAAAGATATAGCGACAGGGGGTGGTACCTCTGGTATCCTGTACAAATTATTTCCTAACTTAATAATAACAGCGCGAGGACGGGACTCATACACAGCATGTCGCTTCCATAAGTATGGTTGACCTAATAATACATCACAAACATCAAGAGGAGCAATATCACATAATACCTCATCGGTGAAGGGCTTGATGTTGTAGGGAAGGCGGCATTGTTGGCTGACGCAGAGATCTCTCCCTTGGTGAATCCACCTGATGGTTTATGGCCATGGTTGTGCTATGGTAGGCAAACCCAACCGCTTCACGACCTCTGCTGAAATGAGGTTCTTTTGGCTCCCACTGTTGACAATGAACTGTAGTGGGGAACTCTTTACCCACATCTGAGAGTGGGAAATATGCTCCTCCTCCTCTGAATATTCTGGTTCTTCCTTTTGGATTTTTGTGGTGGCAATGGTGGCATTGGGCTCTGCATCGATAATCTTCTTCCCTTTGTCATTCCCCTTCTTGGGTTTTGATTCTGTGTCAGAGTATGCATCCGATTTAGAAGCCTTTATCTCGGCCACCAATGACTGCTTAGCTTGACACTCACTTGTGTTGTGAGTGGGGCTCTTATGGAGCTCACACCACTTTCCCGCTTCCTTCTACAGTTTTGCAGTGTTTCTCTTTGATTGCATCTTTGGAAAGTTTTCTTGAGTCGCCATTCATTGGTTGTGTCCTTAGTTCTACAATTTGGGGGCACCTTTCCCTTGCTTCTGATTCGCAGATCCAAAGTCTCGCTTTTTTTGTTTTAATTTTTGCTCAATTTTGGCAGCATATTGATATGCCGTACCAAGCAAGGAGATGTCGAGGAAATCCATTTCCTCCTGCATGTATCTATGCAGACAACTATGGTACTTCAGCACCAAATGTTTCTCTGAATCTTTGATACCCAACTTGGTGTGAAGGGTATGGAACAGATTCGTCAAATCATGCACATCTTGATCTCTTTGCTACCATAGCGTAGTCCATTGGATGTACTTGTCCTCATAGCTCCCCACCAGATAATATTCTCCCTTTATGGCATCTCAAAAAAAATTCCAAGTGGGTACGGCCAAGAATATAGAGGATTCCTCCTCGTCGTTTCTCTCACTGTAGGTTTCCCACTAGTCCTTGACATGGGGGCAACTTTGAGTAGAGAAAAAGTAATCTTTTCCCGGTCAGAAAAGTCATGAACCGAGAAATATCCTTCTAATAGATTCAACCATCTATCTATGACTTATGCATCTATTTGACCATCAAATATGGGAATGTTGAAGTTTGCTTGTACCTTAAAAGCGGTTGCGCCTCCAAAGTGGCTGCTAGATGCAGATGCGCCGCCAGTGGGAAGTCATTGAAGGATCTGGGTGAAGTTATCCATCATCACGTTCCTTTGTTTTTCAAGGGCCTCCTTAAGCAACATTTTGATAGGATCTTCTGCACCCTCGTCTTTCTTTTCGTACCCCATGGGTGGTCGTCGGGATTTGCGAGGCTGATCTTGCAAAAGTTCAACCAGATCGAGCCCTAACTCTTTATACCCTTCCCTCATTAGGGACATGCAAAGTAGGATTGAGAAAGAGCAGATTGCTCTGATACCACTGATATGGATTTATGCAGGAATGTAAAAGAATACACAAATAACCATAGAAACAAATATGCAGCGGAAATAACACTTTATTTCAATAATCTATAACTGAAACTTATTTACATACAGAATGTAAATAAACTAGCGAGAGTGCTGGTAGCTTATCTTTGAGAAGAGATGTGGTGGCTACATGCCTCTGAACTCTGTGTTACAATGACGCTCGAAGGACTACATATTATTGAGAAACAATGGAAACCCTACACATCCAAAAAACTAACCCTAGGAGGTGAAATGCCTTAATGTGGGCCCCGTTGGGTAACTTGGTACATCAATTTCCTGGGGTCGTAACTTTATCATACTACCTCAGTTTTACATGCATGATACATCGTTAGAAAGATCTATTTAAGGACCCTCAAAACATCGTTTAGGGCCTCAAAATGACTCCAGAAGATTAGGACCCAAAAACTGCCAAAAATAGTAAATTGTGCTACAATTAAGGAAACTGGAAACTGAAAGAAACAATGGTGGGGGTCCAACAGGAATAGGTGGGTGGCCACCAATATCCTCCTGGATCATGAACAAAACTTGCCCTTAAAAGGAACTCGACTTATTTAAAAAGAATGAGGGCTAGAGAGAAGAAAATATGCATATAAGAATAACTAATTGAAACTTAATACAACTTAATTAGATTAGATGCATTGTATTAATATTGGATGTAAAGAAATATAAACACTGTTCACAATCCAATGTTTATCCTAACCGATACTGTACTAATTCTTAAACTTATGGAAATAATTAACATTAGAAACTACTTATAATATCATGGAAACATAACTACAATTTTTCTCTTATAGAGAAAATACATTACGAGAAATTACTATTAGACTCTATAGATACTAAACATACTTTTATAAACAAAATACATGCATAGATTTGAATCATGAATAAATAATAAACAGTTTAGAACCTAGCTAATTACAGAAGGGAGACAAACACCCAAAGGAGACCGTTCCACCCAACTGTCTTCTGAAGTAGCCAAGATTATTTTCTTAGGACCCCCGAAGATGTTTATTGAACCACTAGGATGAAGAGACTATTTACAACATACACATAACTTCTTGAAGCTTAGGACTCCATAGAAGACTTAACTCGACAATTTCACTTTGGCTATCCCCTCATCAAATTCCTTGTGTGCCTGAATTTTCAGTTTGCAGCAGTCACAAGGTTCATTAACTTGAAAAAATAGAATGTAGTAATCCTTCTGTTCAATTTGATGGTACTTATAAGATTTCCTAGGTCTTTGGGTTAGTTTTGGAATTAAA
This sequence comes from Pseudotsuga menziesii, assembly GCA_001517045.1. Classification (NCBI taxonomy): domain Eukaryota; kingdom Viridiplantae; phylum Streptophyta; class Pinopsida; order Pinales; family Pinaceae; genus Pseudotsuga; species Pseudotsuga menziesii. The sequence continues at coordinate 345,894 of LPNX010413177.1, forward strand.
TGTGTAACATCTCCAAATTTACGGAAATAAAAAAAATTTACTATATGTAAATATGTAATTTCCTAGGAAGATAAATCCATGAGATGTTATATTTTTCGTTTTATTAGTTGTGACAACAAATAAAAAGTGATTTAAATTAGACTACAAGACTCATAAAACTATGTTTAGTGTTTTCAAACAACATGTCCTTTTTACAATAATACTTTGATGCATCGTAAGGTAATATTGTCACTACTTATTTGTCGCTAAAACTACTTTTATTTTTCTGTCGGTTGAAAATGTCATAAAATCTATTTTTTTCTTTCAGCCTTTGACCCTACCTATAAGTTAGCAAAAGGAGGGTCGCAGGTCTTACATAGTCTTTACGGCTAATGCAAAACCCTCGTTTTCCTTGTGCAGGTGAATGCGACCAAGTTTTAAGCTTCCTAGATAAAAAGGCAAGGTCCTAAGATAGGGTGCACCATACATCCTAAGCAAAAGGTGTGACACCAAGGGGTTGTAAACTATACATATCATAAAACATTATAACAATGTAAAAACACCATAATGCGACAAAGATTGGTCATATTCGAAAATATCGATGTGTTGATTTGATGTGATTGGGTTGGGGATTAAATGGTTACATTACACAAGCCATGTGAAGGACTTGATGCACCAACTATCATCATTTAAATGCATTGCAAAACCCTATGGTTTTATGGCGCCTCGAGAGAGGTGTAAACTTGTCCTTGAAGCTTTTTAACACATGGTCTTTGGTTTGTGCTCTGAAGAGATCAACCGTGGCTCTGTCTGCACTGCGATGTAGTTCTTCTATGGTTTCATGATGGAGGAGCCGAGGTGCTTGACCCTCAACCACCTTCCTCCTCGTCTGCATACATGTTGTTGTTTGCGTGGATCTGTTCAAACATTGGTGGCTGGATTCCTTCTGTGAAGATCAGTCTTGGTAACTTCCCAAACTGTAAGTTTTCTTTCACTTGTCTTGCAAAAATATCAATCTACTTCTATTAGTTTTTTTTCCTTTATATACTTCCCAGCGTAATATTCATCATGTTTATGTGCAGAGGCTTCGTGGACAGGCTATTATACTTAGCTTTGGATGAACGATGTGTGGAGTAAAAATTTGCAGCCTAGGTAAGACCTATTACCACGCTTTTCCATGTCTCTAAGACTAGTAGCATCGTGGCTTGTCCTGCGTTTCCATGGTGTAGTTTGGGACTCTATCTCTATGTTTGTCTTTTCAGTGTGAAAGTGATAACTCTCTTTGGTGAAGCCATGAGACATTTATACTTGATAATGTAAGGAAGGACTTTTCAGCTTATATGGAGTCGAAATGATTATAACGTATGTTTAGTGACAGTTTTTTAATGTCCTTAAGATGTGTTTTGAACAGTCTTATGACTGTCACTCCATAATGTAAAACCTTTAATTTTTGAAAGAAAACCCATGAGGGCCCGTTGATGTAGTTACCCAATCATTTTTGTTTTAATAGTAAAGATGTTTTTCTATGAAGACTATTTACGGCCGTGAGGACAATACCCTATTTCATATGTTTTGAGAAAGGGTCGTGAGGCCACTATCATGTTTATAAGGGTTTTCAAGTGGATACTTCTGTTTGTGATGTTTAAGATGTGTTTTAAGGTTTTTAGGCCCCGAGGCCATTATGCTGTTGCTACAGAAAAATATTTGGGCCATGAAGCCATTACTCTATCTTGTTTTATATTGAGAAAGGCAGTGAGGCCACTGTCAAATCGATTCAAGTTTTTAATTGAGAAATACTGTTTTTATAGGAATTGAATTAAGCCCTAACACTATTGTGATTTTATTCTGGGTGTTTTCAATTACATATGATAATACTAAAACGACCTTCAGCCTGTAACCAGAGCTATGGCCTGTCAATAATCTTGATTTGGTATTTTTAATAACATGTTTGTAAAAGAGTGGGCCATAAGCCCCTATAATGTAATTCTGTTAAAAGAATCCTTAACCGTATTTGATCTTTAAAACTAGCTTAATTACTATTTTCATTCTTGAATTTTGTTTACCCTAACTATAACTAGGGTTTAGGTTGTGAAGCCAAAGCTCGGCTATAGATTGGAATTTGATTTATATATATATATATATGATATAAGGTGTAAGGTTTGGACATAAACATAAGGTTTTGATATTGATTTCAAATCACTGTTTGGTGTTTGTTTTTGTAATATCTTATAATATACTCCTGCTATGTGTAACCTCTATCTCCTGGGTTATAGATTTGAACCCTTTGTTTTGTTTGAAATTAACCCTATTTAGATTATTTAAAGTAATATATATTTCAATCACAAAACTTCTCTAAGAGTTTGATCTTATTATGATTTATCAGTTTAATATAGTTACTTATAAATTACAGTATATAGATATATATGATAATAACAATATAGTAGAAAAAGACTAACTAAATTAGAGGTGTTATGATTAATATTCACCGAGAAGGAAAAAGAATCATGTTAAGTTAGAGATTATCCTAACAGTAAAATTGATTGATAATCATTAAACAATAACTTTAAACTAACTAAATTATAGCTTTCCTTTCTTAGAACAATAAAGAATAATTTCCAATAAACTCTGTAGAAGTTAAGCCTACTTATAAACAATTTTTAGATAGAAAGTTCAGATCATAGATAAATAACTGTTAGAATAATCCTTCGGGATTATTGTAAATAAATAATTAATAGGAATTTGATTAGATAGGAAGCCAAACAGGCTGAGCGGAAGGTGAAACCCAACCACCATGTACTTTGTATAAATACAAGCATTTGCATTGGAAATGGATATTGAATCGGGAGTTATTACCAACAAGTGGTATCAGAGCAGGGCTGTCTGCCATAACTCCTGTCTGCCATTCTGCTTGCCAGTCCATTGCCAGACTGCTCCATCAGTCTGCCAATCGAGTCGCATGCATTGCCTGCGTTACAATTCCTTCATGATTGAGTTTATGTGCTGTGGAAACCCTAATTTTTTGCTGGCCGCCTCTTCATTCCCCATTGCTCAATTATTTGTTGATACTGCTGCGTGGAGTCTTTGCCCTAGTTTTATGCTGTAACAGCATGGAGCCTGCCTGAAGGCACTGCTGCGTGGAGACTTCTCCTCCATGGCTGGGTGATGGTATATAATACTTGCTGCGTGAATAATTTGATCTATTTTGATATATTTTGATATATTCTGAGCCTGCGACTTGAATAATGCGTGGAGACTTCTCCTCCAGAAAATGATGTGCTGGTATGTGTGTGCTGCGTGAGTTTGAGGTTATATACTGAATCTATATACTTTTTGAGACTGCATATTGATGCGCCTTATCGACTGCATATTGATGCGTTGAGAGACCGCATAAACCCTAATATTTTTTACCTAATAAAGTGACTGAGATCTGCGCGAAGGCACTGCTGCATCTTGAAATTTTCACCGTCCAATATGACTTGAGAGAGATCCAACTGCTTAACGTGATTGAAACGAGTAAAGAGAGAAGTAGAAAGGGGTACACGCGACCTGCTTATAATCTTCTGGGTTAACAATGTCAGTACATTGTTCCAGTCCTTGCATACCATATAATCTCTTGCCTGCGTGCCATTATTATTGAAGACGTGAAGACTGTGCTGTGTTCATTAATGAGCTGTGGAGATTGCATATTGAAGAGAATTTACTGCGTGTGACTGCGTGCAGCCTTTTTGAGATTACTGTGATCTATATGCCACTTACTGTTTATTAGGGTTTCCTTTCTCGCCCC